>LNAC01000030.1:6635783-6708574 GCA_002007465.1 Ailurus styani
TGGATACAANCGGTCCTGTGGAGATGGTGTCCATCCTGTCCTCATTTACAGTCAAAGATCCTGAGTTTAGAGAGGTGACTTGGCTTGCTCCAGGTCACACAGCTAGTGAGTGGTAGAGTCAGGATCAGGATTCCAACCCAGTTTATTCTGTATCTGAGCCCTGAGCCCATACCCACCTGCCACATGCCTTCTGNTTGTTTAGAGAGGTGACTTGGCTTGCTCCAGGTCACACAGCTAGTGAGTGGTAGAGTCAGGATCAGGATTCCAACCCAGTTTATTCTGTATCTGAGCCCTGAGCCCATACCCACCTGCCACATGCCTTCTGCACCCCTTGCTCGAAACTGAGCCCTCCCAGCTGCCCACCCACCAGCTCCAGCTAAGGCTCGCCCCTGGAATGACAGCTCCCCAGCCCCACGCAATCTTTGGGGTGGCCTCCTGGGGCTGGAGCCACAGCTGTGACAGGGAGACCAAGAAAGGCCAGGCCCCAGGGGAGCAAGGCAAGGCCCTGGACCGCTCCCTGCCCACTCCGCCTGCCAGGGGTCTCATCAGTGTGTCAGCAGAGGCCTCTCTGTGAGATGCAGTTGACATTTCTTACACAGCCTGCCGTGGGCTGCCTGTCTCTCCCAGGAAGGGGCTCTGCTGGGAGGGGGTATGGTGTGAGAGGCAGGCAAGACAGCCAGGCCCCGGAGACTGGCCCAGGGTGCCCTCTTTCTCCAAGTGCTTGATGAAGAAAGCAGATAGATCTCCAGCCCCACGCCGAAGGCTCGCAAGAATAGCTCGCTCTTGCTCCCACTTAGGGTCCATGCCCACCAGGCCCCGCACTGAGCATTTCATGCACAACCTCTCCTTCACCCTCCCAGCTACAGATAAAGGAGGCCTAAGGGATAGCCCCATTTTACAGTTAGGGAAAGTGAGACTCAGAGATGTGAAATCGATTGCCTAAGGTCACACAAACAGAGCAGCAGATGCAAGACCAAGTTCTGTTTGACCCCAAGCTCTTGCCCTTAAACTCTACTCTCAAGAGCCTCAGCTGAAAAACCATAAGTCACACAAACATGGCCCCTGGATTCTGGAAACATCCTCCTGCAGCTTAATGAGACTGGAGTTAAAAGACGCACATTCCACCCACTTCTACCACAGACTCCCCCACTGTGTGACCTTGGGCAAGCCACTTAACCCTTCTAATCTCCAGCTGTGACATCCTCAAAATGGAGATTTATGTCCCTATGTCTGAGGGATCATCTCCCTTACCTGTTCCCCAGAGGCCCCGCCAACTGCCTCTCTGATTTCCTGGGCTCAGGAAGACTTTCAGACCAAGAAGGAGGAGGGGGGCCTGTGGCAGTGAGTCTCAGGGAAAACAAACAGCACAGTCTGTGAGAAGGTCCCCAAATGTGGAGTGGGACGGAACCAGTCAAACCCTCATTAGGGATCTGACGACCAGAGCAGTGACTTGCCCAAGGTCACACAGCCCATTAGCATCCGGAAGAGGATTCCCAAGCCAACATCTTCCCCCACGCGGCCGCCACAGCAGTAAAAATGTTCAAAGAAATTCAAAAGCTTTACCTTTGGCCCTTAGTTTTTTCTTTTTAAAAATCTTTATTCCTTTTCCTTTGAAGAGAATAAAACACTGGGGTTCTTGAAAACTCTTTTCTCCCCCCATCCTTTTAAACAAAAAATAAGCAAACTCAGTCTAGAAATGGCATGTGGGCTTCCTCCGCACCCCCCACCCCCGAGACCCGGAGGCTGTCTCCCGGAGTCCCTGGCGGCCGGCACCACCGTGGAAGGGCCCGGCGGGGGTACTTTCTGGACCAGCTGCCGCACAAGCAGCTAGCAACTTCAGACAGACTGGAAAATCAGGCGCCACTTCAAAGGCTCAATGACAGGCGGCAGCGGAGGTGGGAGCAAGGAGGTGGCCTCCCCTGGCGACCAGCCATGAAGGGGAGGCTCTGAGAAGCAGCCAACAGAAGGACAGGCACCACCTTTCCCTACCAGCGAGGATGTTCTTACAATATTTGTCAACCCCTGAGTTCCAGGGGGTGGATGGGCCCGCCTGGGGAGTGCGGGAGCACAGAGCACGGGCCCAGGGTCCGGGGCTAGGGGACCTGACGCCTCCCAAAGCCAAGCTTCATGCGCAGAGCTGCAGGTGTCGGGCAGAGGGTGGGCGGCTGGGAGCCCAGCACACGCCTGCCTGGCTGAGATGGAGGAGCGGAGAGGCCGGGCCCACTGACCAAGCCCCCTGCGGCGGGTGCCAGGCCACCAGCCGGCCACGGCCCATCTCGGGACCCCACGGTTCCTCTCTCACTGGCTCGCCGGCACCAGACAGGTGGCAGGAGCCCCTGCTAGAAAGGTTGGGGCGTGTGTGTGCCCAGGTGCGTGCGTGGGCGTGCATGTAGGTGAGTATGTGCGTGCGCACACGCACGCACGTGTGTGTGCATGGGTGCCCGCATGCTCTCACACACAGGTCTTCAGCGCCACGTCTTTCCTGTCGCCCTCACTTCCCTCTGTCTCCCTCCCCTTCCTCAGAGACAACCCAGGTTCCAGACGCAGTCCGTCGCTCCCAGGCCCTGAGACCTCAGACAAGAGACGCGGTCTCTCCAAGCCTCAGCTTCCCGTCTGTGAAATGGGACACGTGGCCCCGTCTGCACAGAGCGGCGGTGTAAGTAAAGCTCACAGCGGCACACACAAGCCCCCGGCGGCCCCAGGCCCTGCCCCTTCCCCTCCCAACCTCCAACCTCTTCGCGCTTCCTCTCTCCTTCGCTCCTTCCAAGCCCTCTCTGTGCCTCTGTTTCCCCATCTGTAGCCTGGGGATGGCACTACCTAACTCCAAGCCTCGCGGGGAAGATGAGGAAAGACACGTGGCGGCAGGGCCGGCGCGTTCGTCACGGGCTGCCTGCTTTCCTCGTCATCCTTGTGTCTTAACGTTGGCACAGAAAAACGAGTTGTTGTTACTGAATGGGGGGGCACTTGTGTGTGTGTGTGCGCACACATGTGTGTCATGGCTGGCACTGATCTTAAGAAGTGCTTATTATATAGGTACACACCCCCCAAACCACCACTCGGATAAAAAGGTAGAGCATCCCCAGAATCTCAGAATGTTCTGTCTCCCAGTCCATACCTTCTCCAGAGCTAACCACTCTTGTAGATACAGCCCGAGGTTTAGTCTAGAAAATCTACCAGTTTAGACCGCATGCAGGAGACTGGATGGGCAAGGCAAGGGTGAGGCGGGTGGGGGGTGGCCGTGGGGGAGCACCAAGGCACAGGTACCCAGGCAGGGATAGAGCAGAGATGGCATTTGAGGTGGGGTGGTAGGAAAATGCCGGCTGTCAGAGAAGGCCCCTGAGCCCGGGGTCTCAGGGGACCCCTTCTCCAGGAGGCTGCTACTGCCTGAGGGGGAGACAGGAAGCGTGCATGGTGGCTTGCGGTCACGTGCGTCTGGGGACTCCGAGCTGGGCTGGCCCAGCAGAGCCAGAAACGTGGGCAGCTGCTGCCCCTGGGCCTTTGATGTGACAGAGATGGAGACACGCACACACCCGACAATTAATTAATTGTGACTTTCGCTGTGCCGCGGCCGCTTCCTATTGATCTCCGCCGGTCTGGAGTGAGAGAGACAATTAGGAGGGAGCACAGTGGCGGCAGCTAATTACCCACAGAATGAAAACCGTGCCTTTCAATTTATTAAACTTTTATCACAAAAATAACCGAGCTGCCCTCTCCTGCTGAGAAGCAAAGGGGGGGTTCTGGAGGGGCACCCCCAGTTAGCCTTTCCCAGACGTTGCAAGTGCTGGGAAGTCTGAACCACCTCCTTGGGGCAGAAGACCCCACACACATGTGAGCTCAGCGAAACAGCTGGCAGAGGGGGCCCGTCATGTCACCGAAACCAGCCCCAGGGGCCTGCGGCCTGGGTTCGGAGCAANGTGCCTTTCAATTTATTAAACTTTTATCACAAAAATAACCGAGCCGCCCTCTCCTGCTGAGAAGCAAAGGGGGGGTTCTGGAGGGGCACCCCCAGTTAGCCTTTCCCAGACGTTGCAAGTGCTGGGAAGTCTGAACCACCTCCTTGGGGCAGAAGACCCCACACACATGTGAGCTCAGCGAAACAGCTGGCAGAGGGGGCCCGTCATGTCACCGAAACCAGCCCCAGGGGCCTGCGGCCTGGGTTCGGAGCAAAATCAGGCGGCAGGCCAGATGAAATCAGGCAGAGGCCTTCAAGGAATCCATAGGCTTAGATGAGGCCTTGCAATGTCCAAGTCAAGCTGCAAAAGCTCCTGGCGGGTCCTGCAGCCCCCGGTTCAAGCCTCAGCCAGGCCTCCTCGATTGTTGCCGCCTGCTGCTATTCAGTGTCTGCCACTCCCGCGTTACAGATGTAGAACCCGAAGCTCTGAGAGGCAAATCGCCTGCTCGAGGCCATACGGCTGCCTGCGGTGAAGCCCTGGGGGGAGCTCCGTGCTCCTAGTCTTTTTGGGCGGGTGGTCTGGGGCAAGCGACACTGTCTCCCAGAGCCCCTGCTTCCACGTCTGTAGACTGGGAAGGATGATGCAGGAAAGTCGTGAACATTTAGAAATTGGAAAACAAAACACGAAAAAAACCCCTGCCTGTCCTACAGCATGGCTAACTGCCGTTGCCCTTGCAACAGGGAAACTGAGGCTGAGACGGCCTCACTGGCTCCGGGCCGGCTTGCAGGCTGCACGGGGGACAGAGGATGGCCAGCCAGCACGCGCTTTCTGCTCCAGAGACGTCTCTAAGTTCAGACCTGGCTCTGCCTCTTGCTGACGTCGGTGGGGAACCCCGAGCGAGTTACCCACTGGCGGGACACTGATGCCCTTAGACAGGCCCGGCTTTGGGACGCTCCCTGGTGAGCGTCCTCGCACAGAGCCAGCCCCACGAGGCAGGCGGGACAGTGCCTGTTAGAGACGAAGATGCCAGCACCCCGAGGAGGTGGGGAGGAGGCCGAGGGAGCAGGAACAGAGCCTGGGGGAGCACCCGGCCTCTAGGCTCCCAAGCGGGCGGCCTCTCGGCGCAGCTGGTGCCCCGCCCTGGCTCCCAGAAACAGCAGACCCCATGGGCCAGGCTGGCCCCAGAGGCCAACCCCCAAGCTTTGCTTCCTCTCTGCCCCACCAGGTCAGGCCAGTTTCTGGAAAGCCCCCTGCAGCCCCGGTTCCTGTGGGAGCTGGTGGGAACGAAGCTGGGGTGCTTATCCCACCAGCCCCTTCCCCAGTGGGTGCCAACCTCCACCAGTGTGTCCCAGCGACTGTCTGGAGCCATGGGGCTGCAGAAATTGGGTGGGGGAGTCCCCAGAGAGGGCTGCTCAGAAGCCCCTTTTGCTGGGGAGGCCACGGCTGAGCCAGGGGCCGTTTGCCCTGCTTTCCCCCGTGCCTGCACCCCAAGCCCCCCAGGAATGCCCGTGACAGCCTTGCAGTGAGGGCGATGGGAATCATGTTCTTCCTGTCACAGAGGAGACAGGGAGACTCCCGGGGGCGAAGCAGCTCTCTCAAGGCAACCGGGCACCTGCTGACTTTGAACACAAGCTCCTTCTGCAGGCTCAGCCTTCCTGTTAATTCGGCCATGGTTCCCTGAGCAAGCACTATGTATTTCTCGAATAAAATATATCTGATATTTCCTAAGCACTTGCTAGATGCTTGGCACTGTTCTAACGACATTACCGTAGCGACTTCGTTCGTCCTCAGCACTGTGAGGGGGCTTGTCTTACTTCCCCCCGTTTGCAGATGGAGTCACTGAGGTGTGGAGGAGTGAGGACTAAAGTAACTTGCCGGGCATCGCCCAGCTAGGGAAGGGCAGGGGCCGGATGTGAACCCAGGCTTCGAGGCTGCTTCTCTGGCAAGTGAGTGGGGGTGAGGGAAGCAAGTGGGAGGAAAGGGTGGGGAAGGTGCCACGTACAGGCCACATACAGGCCATGTGCGTGCCACACACTGAATCGAGCCAGGAGAAGGTGACTCCAGGATTCACAGTCTGCTGGGGTTTCTGAGCAACTCAAGGAATTCAGTGTCCATTCTGATCCTTCGTGACCTGTCATGGGGTCAATGTCATAAGGACCCTCCAATTGAGGCATCCTCCCCCACCCCCAAAAATGGGAGGTCTCTTACCTGGGGATCAGGGGCTATGCTGGAGAGAAAGGGGAGTCTGCGTCCCTTTTTCCCCTGACTCTGCCCTCCCCCATCTCCTCTGGGGACGACAGAGCTAATGGGAACTTTGATAATCCTGGACCCCCTTTTCAATCAGACGTCCTCATCGACAAGCTCCTGGGGTGGGGCCAGGCCTCAACGCCCCATCAGTAAAGCCAAATGAGGCCCCTGGTGCTCTCCCCACCCTTTCCTCCCTGCCCACCTCCCTTTACTCTGGGGGACCGGATCCCAGGGCCCTCCCACCTGCCCAGGGCTCACTCAGTTCTGAGGCCCACTCGGAAGAGGAGTATTTAACTGTGGGCTCTGCTGCCTTTTCTAGCTTGAAAAGACAGAGTGTGGCAAGACCCAGCAAGCCACATTGCTTCTAATGGGTCACACAGGTGCATTAACACCCTAAGATTCACGGGTCACCTGAGCTGGACAGTTTGGAAGGGGACTCTCATTTTTGCTTTTCTTCAAGGGGACATTATCTCCACAATGTTGAAAGGAAATTCCCAATTCTGGAAGGGAGGGCGTAGGTGAGACCAGACACCAATAGCAATAATCTAAGGTTTAAAGTAATCAGAGACTCGAGCATGGGACAGATGGGGGGTCGGGAGCTATAGGGGTAGGAGAAGGCCACGGGGGGGGGCGGGTAGAGAGTGCTTCCTGGAGGGCTGGGTAATTCGAGATGAGCCTTGGGAAATGGGTGGGTTTGGACCATGGAGATGGTGTAGAAGGGCAGACCAGGAGGAGAGGAACTGACAGCAAGGGCATGGAGTTGATGGGACAGCAAGATGGCCAGTGCGCTGTGGGCTGCGGGGGGGTGGTCTGGCTCCTGGATCATTGCGAACTCTGGATCCTGGCAAAGCCCTTGGGGTGGCCCCTGAGGCAGTGGCAGCAGCGGGGTCTCATACGAGCAGAGACTCTAGCAGACACTGGACACCCACCGTCATGGCAGTATTCAGGAGCCCAAAGCTGCCAGGAACCAAAGTGTCCGTCAATGAATGAGCCAATAAATAAAATGGGAAATATACACACAAAGGAGTGTTATTCGCCTTTAAGAAGGAAGAAAATTCTGACACCTGACACAACATGGAGGAAAGGCAAGGGCTTCATGCTAAGTGAAATAAGCCAGACAAAAACCAGACGAATAGCATATGATTCCATGTACACGGGGTCCCTAGACTCATCAGATTCATACAGATAGAAGGTGGTGAGGACTATAATTAGTGCTACTACACTGTACCCTTAAAAACGGTTTAAATGGTAAACATTTTTCTGTATATTTTGTCACAATAAGAAAGCAGTGGGATCTCAAAGGCCAGGCATCGAAAGACTGGGAGATATGGTCAAGCCAGAGGGAGTAGTGAGGCTCCATCCAGGTCTGAGGATACAAATCCTAACCCCGGACAGACTCTGGTTAAAGGCAGTCCCAGCATACATTGCACGCTCAGGCACTTCCTAGCCGTGTGCTTTAAGCAAGTCATTGGCCCTCTCTGAGCTTCCTTTATCTCATCTGTAAAGCAGAGATAATCCTAGTTATTTCTCTTCTCTTGCAGGGTTGTTGCAAGGGCCAAACAAGGTTGTAATAACAGCTGTTTATTGAGCAATTGCTATAGCCAGGCTCTGAGTAAAGCCTTCTATGTGTATTAACTTGTTCGATTCTCATGACAACCTTATGAAGATGGACTTTTATTGTCCCCATTTTACAGATGAGAAAACCAAGGCTTTAGGAGGGAAAATGCCCACTCGGCATTATCCAGTGGGAAGTGGAAGAACTAGAACTCAAACCTGAGTCATGAGGGGAGCCTATGAATACCCAGGAGGGAGTCACTGCTGCCACCTCCTTCCTCCAACCGCTCCTCCTCCTCCAAGGAGTCCCCCAAGATTCCTGCCCTGGGGTGACTCTTGTCTTACCCATCGGGAGCTCCCACCTCTGGTTTCTAGGTGTCTCTGGCACCCTATGAGCTGCTCACTTTGGGAGTTATTTGCGTCTGCCTTCCCCAACAGAACGTAAGCTCTTTAAGGTGGGAGTGGGTATTTTTCATGGTAGAATCCTGGTGCCAGAATGGCACAGAACTGATGAAAGTCTGGGCAGTGGCAGGAGGTCAGGCTGAGAACAGGACCCTGGACAGCTCAGCAGAGATGAGTCACCCGCAGCATCCTGTGAGGGCGTTGTCATGACAATGACAGCCCTGGAAACGGAGAGGAGGAGGAGAGCAAGAGGAAGGCTGTGACTAAGACTATGAGGTTGGCAATCATATCAGGGTCGAGCCCATTGGTCAGGATAGGGAAGTTACACTGTAGTGGCAGCCCACTCCTCAATGGCTTACCACCACCAGGGTTTACGCATCCCTCCTGCAAAGCCTGATGTGGCCCAGATGACCCTCCGGGACAGCTGTCCTCCATGAAGACACTCAGCAAGCCACACGGAGCCTGGGCTCTGCCATCACGACATAAGGTTTCCACAATAGCAGCGGGCAAGAGCGTGTTGGCAGATCTGTCCCATCGATGTCACTCCACTCGGCATCACTGCACCAACTAGCCCAGACCCCACCTAGCTGCGAGAGTGGGCAGAGGACATGCAACTCACCTGTGTCTCAGGCGTGCGGGAGCTCTTCCTATCTCTCTGCAAGTAACAAACATTTCCCATATCGATTCCTGAACCCATGACAATTCCTGAGCACACACGATCCTGGGAGAGTCAGTAGAGAAGAGACCAAGGCTTTGGACCCTGGAGTCAGATCTGGGTTCAAATCCAAGTCCCACCACTAAACAAGTGATATCCTGGCTCCGTGGATGGTGAGATCCCCATCACAGGAGGTGTACAAACCAAAGCTGGATGACCACCTTGGTCATCATCATCATCATCATTGCACATTAATGTGTGATCTCTCTCAAAAGATACCTACATTTGATTTATGTATAAATTGTTTTGCTGAAGTCAAATGTATATACAGTGAAATGCATGTAACTTAAATGTGCCCTTTGATGAATTTTGACACTTTAGTTAGGATGTAAAATATTTCTATGACCCGGAACATGTGCTCACGCCCCCCAGCCCTGCAGCGTTAAAGCGCAATGCTGAGTGCTGAGGGAGGTCGACTGAACCCAAGTAGGATGCCAGCAGGACATGGACAAGGGGAGGTGAGCGACATGCCTGCCTGGGGCGTAGCAGTGTAAGCAGGTGCTCACTCCCGGGGCCGAGTCTGCACGCGCACAACCTGAGACTGAATGCCTCCAGAAATTTTGCTCCCAGGGAGCTTCACTCTCTTACCCTGGGCCCAGTGCAGAATTTCAGGCAAGGCAGGAGACATACACGCCTGGGAGCAGGTGGGCCATTCCTGCAGCCTTTCACATCTTATATCACAAGGCCGACCTACCCCGGAAAGGCAGATCAGGTGGCGATGAGCCCCGAGGGGGACTGGGCCTTGACCAGGCAGCATATGGCCACAGGGATGCTATGGGCCAATCTGGATACTTCTTGCAAAGATCTCCTATTTATGGAACACCTACTAAGCACCAGACTATGTTAGGCACTTTATGTATTGTCCAGTTCTCAGTACAGCATAAAAAGTATGTATTTTTATCCCCCTCTTTCAACGAGGAAACTGAGGCTCAAGAGTGCTCGAGGGACTTGCCCGAGTCACATAGGTGAGGACCAGTGGGGCTCAGACTCAAAGCTAGTCCTCTCCGAGCTCCGAGCCTATTCCCCCCATAGCTTTCCCACAATGCTCCGGACACAGGGACTGCAGGAGCCCTGGGGAACCCAGATGGTGCACCCCCACTCCTACTCTGACTCCTCCAGCCCCCCTCAACCTGAGCGATGGGGTCCCTGGCAGCCGGGACCACTGTTCTCAGAGCCTGTCCCTCCTCGGAAGCCAGGGCTCCAGGCTCTGGCAGCCTTTCTCGGGAGCCCAGAGAGGTTGCTTTGCATACTACGAGTGTCATTTGCATACTACTTAGGAAAAGCCTTTGCTTTTCCCACCTGCAGCAAACTCCAGGCTGATTAGTTCTCCCCACATTGGAGAGTTAATTACTCTCCCGCGCGTAGACCGGGTGTTTATTTGTAATCAGCAGAGGGCTGGAAGAGGAGGGGGAGAGAGGGCAGAAGCAGCTGTCGTTAGGCTCTGCAGGTGGAGGAATGAGTGTGAGCTGGAGCACCCCAGACCCGCACCCAGCCCCGGCTCTGTGTCCTGTGTCAGGGCTTGCCATGTGACCCTCTGGGCGTGCCCTGGCTCAGGGAAGGGAGGAGGAATGATTGCTGATTGGACCTGAGCTCTGGGGGGTGTGGGACAATTGCTTCCCCGCCCCCCAGGGAGCTGCTGGCAGGACAGGAGACCAGGCTCAGAACATCACCAGGAAGAAATGCCCAGAACCCAGGAGCCTGGGAAGGGAAGGGACTGGGGCAGAAACTTCCACGACCACCCAGGGGTGGGGCCACTGGGTGGAGTCCTGGCCCCAGAGACTAGAGAGTGGACCAGCTTTGCTGTGTGACACCAGGAACCCACTGCCTTCTCTGAGCCCTGGTCTTCCCATCAGGGGGGCTAACAACCTGGCTGGGAATCACACGAGCCACGCAGGGGTTGTGAAAAATATAAATCTCTACTCAAATGTAAGACATATTTTGGGATTCCCAGGTTGGAAATGGTCTCAGCCCCAGGGAAGACTTCGTGACTTTCCCTCCCTCTTCCTCCCACCCAACATTACCTTCTAGACCTTTCTGCCCCTGGTCCCTGCTTTTGAGACACAGAATGGTCATGTCCAAAGGGCCAGGGTGGGCCCAACCAATGTGTCAAGGTTGGAAAGATCCTCAGTTGCTGTCAGAACTCCAGAAAGATGCTGAGCTGCCCCCAGGGCACCTGTGCTAAACCCGGAAGGCAGGGCTTCTAAAGCGGTAAGGAGGGGAGCAGCTAGGGCCGTGGTTTACCAGGGACTCGACCCAAGGGAACCACTGCTTTGGTTTAACTCCTCCCTCTTTTTCACAGATGGAGAGACTGAGGCCCAGAAAGGTGATTTGTCTGACCACACCCCGCAAAGTTGGAAATAGAACCCAAGTCCCCTGCCTCCAGCCCACAGGGGCCTCTTCTGATGGGCAGGGAGAGGTCCCCCAGGGGACAGCCTGTGACGGCAATGATGTAAGGGTCACGGTGGGGGAGACCTGGCTGCGGTCCTTGGCTCACCCACAAGAGCAGCACCTGGGACCCTAAGTGGGGACAGAGGCCCATATTCATCTGGGAGGCAGAGAGAAGCCAGCCCAGGCCTTCAGTCCATCCTTCCCTCCCAATATAGGCTTCCTAGTGAGTCAGGGACCTGTGGGACAATAGCCATCTGGTTGTGTGACCTCTGTAGGTGGGTGGAGAACATACAGGACAAATTTTTTTTTTGAATACAAGTATATCACATGCACACTGATGTTTCTCTGAATTCAAATTTAACTGAACACCCTGTATTTTTGATTGTTAAGTCTGGCAACTCTAGACCCATGAGCAAGTCACTTCACCTCTCTGAACCCCAGTTTCTTTACCATTGAAAATGGATCAAAATGCTACCCTATGAGCATACCGTGTACATTAAATGGGATGATATATGTAAAATGCCTAACATGGGGGAGGCTGCCTTCGGAGCGCCCATTGCCAATACATTTCCCCCTCCACACTCCTCTCCATTTTGGAGTCCCTGCTTTAGACACCACCCCCTCTGCCAGTGGAACACCTTTTCTGATGTAATAGAAACATCTCTACCACCGACTGGCTGTGTGACCTTATGAGAATCACTTACACTCTCTGAGCTCGGTTGCCTCGTATAAAGCCCTGGTAGCAAGCCCAGAGCTTGGGCTTACGAAGGAGTGATGGTTAACGTCTTGCAAATGCACCAAGACACAGCTCCAATGTTAAAACACCCCAAGACGGCAATGCTTTCCCCATGGAAAGAATGGGTAACTGGAATTTCAGGCCAGGTGAAGGGCTGATCAGGGAGATCATTTCTGCAAGATGGCCATAGGGCTTTCCCCTGCGTCTGTGTGAGCTCCTTGGAAGTGGGCATCATTCTGGCCTTCTAGGTGTCACGTTTCCCAGCTGTGGTGTCCCTATAGCCTTCAGAACCCAGGGCCTGGCCACCCCAAAGCAGAGGCAAACTGTCCTTGCACTCTCCCGCCGCCTGCCCAGTTTGGGTCCCTAACTCTCATAATCCTCTTCATCTTTTCGCATCTCACCTGCCTGCATGCTTGGTGGCTTCCACCAGCGCCTTTCCCACTAGATCTGCCTGTTGGGAGCCCCTGGAAGGAAGGAAGGTGTGGCTGTTTCCCTCTGGGTGTCCCGGATGCTGGGTTCCAGCAGACACCAGCCATTACGGGGGGCTTGCTTTCTCCCTATATTTCTTCACCCTCCCCCAGTGAAATTGCTTTTGCCTTCTTTTGTGTTCTCATTACTTTCTCTTTCCCAGACTCAGCTGGAACTGTCCCCAGGTCCCCTGACTGGCAGGTAGGGGAAGGAGGAGAAGACAGGACTTCTGCTAAGTCCTTCACCAGTGACACCAGGCACGCTGAGGGGTCAATTGTCACTCCCAGACCCTGGAGTTCTCTCGTGCAGGCGCACACAGCAAACAGCAGGCAGACGCTGAATTTGAACCCATGCTGCCTCTCATCTCCCCAACAAATTATTTGTCGTTTACAATCCCCTCCATTTTTCATAAAACAATCCCCCAAAGCACTTTTATCTGCCGAGAGAGGCAAAGAATAAAGAATGTGCGCTGAAGACGTGTGGCAGGCTCTGACAGCTCCTCCCCAATTCCCAGCCCGCCCCGCCAACCTTGCCAACGAGAACCCTGATCTTATTGGGTGGTGAAGAAGGAGACTACAAGGAGAGACCCGGAAGGCCCAGGAGGAGGGGAAGGATTCAGCCCCAAAGAGGAGAGACCCGTGATTAAGACAATCTCTATAATAAAGAGCAAGGGGAGTGAAATGGGGGAGGGGGAGAAGGAGAAAAAGAGGTTCGGGGGAGGGTCCAGGAGGTTTGTGGGGGGTTTTTGAGGGAGGGAGTGTTGAAGAGAGAGGTTCCTGGCAGTGGACGGGGGGACGGGTATGGGGGTAAACTTGGTGCCTCTTTCATGGTGTGCAAACAGCACAGCAGAGAACTGAGTGCATGAGGGGCTTGTAGAAGGTTCTCAGCAGCTCTATTCATCATGACCAAAAATATCTACCAATGGGGAAGGGCTTGATAAGGTGTGAGATAGGCACTTGTACTACTCAGCTCTAAGAAGCGGACAGACACACGGAGGGGGTGAGATCGAGTCCCGCTGGGCCTGGAGGCTGCTTGAGATTCTCTCGCTCCCTCTCCCTCTGCCTCTCTTTCTCTCTCTCTCTCTCTTTCTAATAAAAGAAAAAGATTTCTGCATTTTACTGTATGTAAATTATACTTCAATTTTTTGATTAAAAAAAGAAACACGAGAACTTCAGAGCCCTGTTCCATAACAGTTGACAATCTGCGTTTCGCCTGATAAGATTCAGAGAGACAAAGAGTTACAAATGCCAATTTCAGTAAGGTCAGGGATGCTGCCATCACTGCAGACCCACGAGGAGCCTGTTTCTGGAGTGAGCACGGACAACGAAAGCTGAACGGACCCGCCTTCCCCAAGTCCGCTCCGATCCCACGAGCCCCTGGTGGACTAAACACTCAGCACTGCATGATCCCGGTCTTTCAAGATTCCCTTCCTGCTTTGGGGAGGGAGGGGGGGGGCTATCCATGAGCCAATTGCTACCCGACTGGAGAAAGAGAACTCTGTTCTAACCTCAAAGCTGAAACTGACCACGCGGGTCTATAGCGAAGTGATAATAGGGTTTCCAAGGTGGTGCTTTCCTAAGATTTTTTTTCCCCCAATGGTAATAGTGACCATTTACAATTTTTGCCTAGTATGCTGATTTTTGGAGCCCCAACCCCTTGGGTGAGATGTGACTCTACCATCAAGAATGTGAGTGATTTAAAAATTGTTTTTTGGTTATTGCTTAGACCTCTAAGTAAACCTGGGCCTCACGGCTCATGACTCTGCTGGCATCACTGGGAGTTTCCTCTCATGCCCCACCTTCTCCACCTCCCTCACCCCTCCCACCCTGCCTCTCCCCTCCAGGAGTCCGAGCTCTGGAGGAAAAGGAAAAATACGTCCATCCCTCCTGATTGAGTGTGTCTCTGCTGTGACATTCACAGGGCTATCGCTGACCTATTTACTGTCACGCTAATGCTCTGTTCATTGCTATCGATGGCTTTTCTTTCTTCGGAAGCGTTTATACTCTTGCAGCAGCCTGATAAGTAAAATCATCCAACACTTGGAAATAAGGCAAATAGATAACCGGTGTCCTTTCAAAGTCAAATGAAAACATTGTCTAACAAGCCCTCCTAAGGGTCATCTGACACTCTGAGGGAATGGCACTTTGCTTGACTTATTATTTGCTATTGATCAGGGCCCAGGCTCTGTAAAGATCCCTGTTTGCTGGTAGAAAACTGGTAAGTTACAAATTATTTTTGTCCGGTAGAGAAATCATGCAAATGATTTCATTCTAATAGAGACGATAACCCCTGACATTATGATTTTAATGCCCTATAAACATTCACCAGTTTTGCACCTAACTTAGCAACCTTATGAATATTCCAGGATTCTAATTTTGGGGTTATTGTTGTTTTTGTTTTTACTAAATCTCTCTCTTTTCTCTCTCCATATATAGGTACATATAAATGTTTTCTTCTCATATCCTTCATTGAACTAGCTTTCTCCTCCTGCTGGTTCTCATCTCGTCCTTCATTAATAAGCTCAAAAAAAATTCACATGTGCTCACTACATATTTCTATGAGAATGGTGTGCTCAAAAATTTGAAAAATATACTTTGAGAAGCCTTTCATGGTATTTGGTTTTTCCTCATGCCAACTCTGCCACTTTCTTTGTGACCTTGGGCAAGTGTTGCTGTCTCTGGTGTTTAGTTTCTTCATCTGTGAAATGGGAGCCACCAGCCTGGCCTTTCTGACTCCGACACGTGATATTTCTAACTCCTCTTGTAGGGAAGCAAGACTGACATGCTGCAGTCAAAGAAAATGGGGGCTGGGAGTGATGTTCCAGTAGGCAACCTTCCTGCGACCTTCCTGCCTCCCACCACTCCCTCACCTTGAGAGACGGAGGTGAGGCTCCGACTGGTTAGGTAACCTGCCCCAAGTCACAGTTATTATTCACAGTGATGACTTATTTTAATGTGGTGCTTGATGGCGTCAACTTCCTCATAGAACCCTTAGAGCCCAGTGAGGAGGCTATATCATCCCCATTTTACAGAAAAAGAAACTGAGGTCCAGAGAAATGATGTGGCTTGCCCGAGGTTACACAGTGAGTTACACGTGGGCATAGCCCGCGAGATTCCAGCTCTCTTAACCTCCCGAATCCCCAGGAGCAAGAGAGGGGCTGGCGGGAGTTGCTCTGGGCCCCCACTCTTATCCAGAGAACCCCCATTTGTATCTATCAGATGCATATTGGGTACCACATAAGATTGCAAATGAAAAAGGAGTCCCAGAAGCTTGAAAACCCCAGCCCTAGACAATCTTCATCTGCCCATGTCAATAGCCTTCGTTTTCCCCTCCCCCTCTTCCCTTTGGTGAAATACTCGGGGCAGGGGTGGTGGGTGGGAGGGTGGGTCATGGTCATGGGAAGAAGCAGAAAAACCTGGTCAGCCTGGGCCTGAACATATGGGTGTCCAGACTGGAGAGACAGGGTAGCTCAATCTAAAGGGTGCTCAGGGTCCAAGCTGGTGAAGTGATGTGGGCCGACAGGTAGTGAGCACCCTGTCAGCAAGAGTAAGTAAGGCTAGATGATCTGGACAAAGGGTAACTCTCTAGATGGTAGCATTCATGGGCTTTTGTTGCTGTTTTTTTAAATTCGATAAAAGCTAATTATTAAGTGTTCATGATGTGCCAAGTGTTTTGTATGTATATTATGTTTATAATACTCCGATAAGGTAGAAGCTGTTGTTCCCAATTTATGAATAAGAAAACAGAGGTCCCCGGAGGTCAAGTGATTTCCCAAGGGCAGCTAGGAAGTGGCAGCTCTAGAAGCTGATTACTAAGCTTCTTATCACTACTGCACTGTCCTTTGTGTTTTTCTGTATTTTCCAAGCTTTTGACAAGGAATACATGTTGCTTTCATAATCGTGAAAAAGTCTTACAAGTTAATGACTTTTAGAAAAACTCCACCTGCCCTGATGTTCTGTGCTTCCCCGGTTCTCACACCCCACCCAGGATCCCCTCCACGGCCCCTGTCCTGGCAGACTCCCGCCTTGCTGTCCCTGCCCCGACTCCGCGTGCGTGCGCGCGTGGGGAGGGGGAACGTCCAGTGTCCCGGTCTTGCTGAGGTCTGCTCAAACTGTCTCAGTGAGGCCTCTGGCCCCTGGGGCAAGGCCGGGGGCAGGCCCCGGGAAGGAGAAGGGGAAGTAGGAAGGGATGTGAAACTTGGCCACAGCCAGGCAGGCACCACCCTTGCTGGGTGTCCCACAGCGGTCCCTGGGTGGAGGACAGGAGAACCCAGTTGAACTGTCGGCCAGCCGAGGCAGGTGAGGCCAGCACCCGAGGGGTCAGGGGCTGTGAAGTTCAGGGAGCCAGGGGAGCTGGTCTAGGGGGCTGGACCACAAAGGCAGGGGAGGGGGAACACTGCCCATCTGTGCCAGGACAGAGTCGGTGGGGCGCGCGGGGGTTGGGGGAGGACCATCCTGACCCGGGACCCAGAATAAGTGAGTGGGGGGACCTTCGTCATTCCTCCTTCATTCACTCATTCCTTCATTCCTAGTGGGAGGTGGCCATATAGACCCATCCACTCCAAGCAGATTTCCTGGGTTTCAGCCCCCCAAAACTCAAGAAGCAGGGGAGAGGCTGGGAGTGTTAGACCCCCCAGTGAGGGGACCCTTAGACCGTCCAGCGGGTGCTGAGAGGGGCCGAGTGTGTAGGCAAGTGAGCACACGTGTTGTGTCAGGGGGCTGTGAATTCCTGCGCGCACGCGCAGCCCTGCCGTCTGGGTGAGAGGGTGTTAATTAAATAAGAAGTAGGCGCTCGATAAATATTTGTTCAATGGAATTGATCATCTGTAGGAGTATATGAATGCGTGTGTCTGAGTGTGAGATGGAGTCCATTCGGGTGTCAGTTCGTGCATCCAGGAGTGGGTAGTGGAATGTGAGTTCGCTCCCTGTGTTTGTCGGTGTGGGATTGGAGGCCAGGTTTGTGCGTCTGAGTGTGTAACTCTGTGGGTGTGCTCCGTTGTGTGTGGGCATCTGTGCAAATTTCTGGTGCTTCATGTACGTGTGGGGTCTCTGGGGCTGGGTGGAAGGCGGGCATCGAGGGCCCTGGGGGTGTGTAGGTGCACCGGTGTTGGGGGGATGTGCAGATATCACTGTAGGTGTGGGATTCAAGTGGACGTACGAGATGGGTGTGCGTGAGTGTGTGAGCTCTACCCCGCCCGTGTCTCCGCAGCGGCATCATGGAGGCCCCGTGGGGCTGGCTGGTGGTCTGTGCGCTGGCCATATCTCTAGCCTCTACAGTGACCCAGGACGTGTGCCGAGCCCCAGACGGGAGGGCTGGGGCTGCAGGGCCACCCGGCCGAGACGGGCGGCCAGGCCTCAAGGGGGAGCAAGGGGAGCCAGGTAAGCCCCTCCCTCTAGACCCCAGCCCCTCATCCCTTGCCTGAGCCTGGCCTCCAGGGTGGAGGCTTGGGGTGGCACCAAGAAGCAGAAATCCTCCTGGGCCCCCACGTAAAGCCCCTACAG
The DNA here is from genome assembly GCA_002007465.1 of Ailurus styani. NCBI lineage: Eukaryota > Metazoa > Chordata > Mammalia > Carnivora > Ailuridae > Ailurus > Ailurus styani. The sequence continues at coordinate 6,653,688 of LNAC01000030.1, forward strand.
TCTGCACTTGGTCCCAGGGGCTGAGGGGAACCTAGCCTCCTCCCTGGACATGTCCCCAGGCTGCCAGGCCTCTCTCCGTATCCCCCTTCCTGCCTGAGTCCTCTCTCTCACGGACCACTACAAGCGACAAATGTGAAAGGTCTTGGAGCAGCGTCCAGTCCTGGGTTGTTGTTCAGTTACCAGAATGAATACGGCGCTCATCTTTAGACTCAGGAGACTCATCTTGCTGTGTGACCTTGAGCAAGTTACTGACCCTCTCTGAGCCTCAGTTTCCTCATCTGTAAAATGAAAAAAGTAACCCCACCTGGCACGTAGAGATGATCAATTCATGGCAACTATCCTTTTTGCATCCTGCCAGCCCCCACAGCCAACTCTGTCCCTGCTTCCCCATTCCCAGCCCCTTCCAGCTTTAGAAACTCACATTCTAGAAAAAAGGTGGGGGGGGTGTGAAGGAAAAGGGAGGACGACATGCTCAGAGAAGAAAAGGAAAATCTCAGTCCCCTTGAGCCTCCCAGTCCATAGCAGACCAGAACGAACTGCACAGTTATTTGCAATAATTGGCATCCAGGCCTCCTAAATGTAGTCCCGAACCCGAAGACGTCAGGGGCAGTGGTCCAGCAGGGTGTGGAGGACACAATGGAAGAGCCTGTGTCCTGCTTTTTCCAGAACCTGACAGCTTCCGAGTACCTGTTCCCACATTTCTCCACTTTAGAGATAAGGAAGCTGAGGGTCGGAGGTTGAAACACCTGCCCAAGGTCACATAAGCAGCCAGAATCAAGGTCTTGAAGGCCCAGGCACTCCCCCGTCCTCCATCCCACAGCAGCTGAGGCTCCCAGCCATCTTCCTGAGGACTGGAGGGCACTGGACGCCCCCTCCAGATCCGGCCTTTCTCCCCGCAGGGGCTCCTGGCATGCGGACAGGCATCCGAGGCCTTAAAGGAGACCAGGGGGACCCTGGGCCCCCTGGAAACCCTGGCAACATGGGCTTCCCTGGGCCCAGTGGTCCCTTGGGGTCCCCTGGCTCCCCAGGACCGAAAGGCATCAAGGGCAACCCAGGAAACATCAAGGACCAGCCACGGCCGGCCTTCTCCGCCATAAGACGGAACCCTCCAATGGGCGGCAACGTGGTCATCTTCGACACGGTCATCACCAACCAGGAAGGCCCGTACCAGAACCACACGGGCCGGTTCCTCTGTGCTGTGCCCGGCTACTACTACTTCACTTTCCAGGTGGTGTCCAAGTGGGACATCTGTCTGTCCATCGTGTCGTCCGGGAGGGGCCAGTTTCGGCGCTCCTTGGGCTTCTGTGACACCAACAGCAAGGGAATCTTCCAGATGGTGTCCGGGGGCATGGTTCTCCAGCTACAGCAAGGGGACCAGGTCTGGATTGAAAGAGACCCCGCCAAGGGCCGCATTTACCAGGGTTCAGAGGCGGATAGCGTCTTCAGCGGCTTCCTCATCTTCCCGTCCATCTGAGCCCCGGAAGGACCCTCCCACCCCTGGCCGCACGTGCTTCCTGCTGTGTGACTCCAGCCCACACCCTCCACCTCTCTGGTTTCTATGGTCTGCTCTCTATGGGGGTGCTGTTGCTCTAGCTGCCTGAAGGGAGAGAGCTGGCTCCCAGAGCCCCGAGAACTTACTGCCCACTGCCCACTGTAAGAAGATGGATTTCCTGGAATTCTTCCTAGAATAAACACCTGAGTCCCTGTGTGCTGAGCCTGAGGGTCGGATGCTGTGCTGGGCGCAGGGAGGGAGCATAAGAATGACAGTCTCTGGGTGCTTACAAGGCAGGTCCGTATTTCGTATTTTACAACATGTATTTAGGAGGTCCTGGGAGCCTCATCAGCCTGGGTTCAAATCCTAGGCCACCACTTACCACTTGGCCAATCATGTGGGTATGAGTTAACTTCAGTGAACTCAGTTTCTTTATCTGTAAATGGGAATAAGAACAGCACTTACTTCAAAGGTTTGTTGGGAGGATTGAATGACTTAATACATGAAAACTGCAGAGCAGGGCCTGATTCATAGTAAGGGCTTTGGAAGGTTGAGCTATTATTGTATTTTGTTTAATCTGTACGGCTGAGGGGTGAGGCGGGTATCATGACCCTACTTTCCAGATAATGAGGCAGGCTGGGGCATGGGGTAGACATAAAGCCCAAGGTCAGTGTTGAAGAAGAGGAGTTGGGATTTGAATCCAGATCCTGCTGGTACCCAAGCCTGCGTGTGTGTGACAGCGACCCTTGCCAGCCTCCACAGCCACATGCCTGACCAGTGACACCGGCTTTCCAACCCTGAACCTGCAAAACATAGGCAAGACTCAGAGAAGGGGAGCAACGGCCCAAGGGCAGCCAGCAGTCCTCCCCCAAAGCCCAGTTTCCTGAGTCCCGCCCTGGGCTTCCATCCGGGGTAGGCATGGAGGCCGGGGCTACCTCCCTCCCCGGCTGGGGCTGCGAAGGTCTGGGGTGCCCATGGTGCCTATTCCCGGGGTCCCACTTAGCCTGTGCAGAGCTGCCGGGAGGCAAAAAGTCCCACCACGTCCTCCGAACGTGAAGACAATAAGGGGCCCGGAGTTGGGTCCTGAGGAAGTCTAATGCCCCGTGCACTTCCCCAGAGGACGCCGTTCATGTCTGGTGCTGCACACACACCACACACCTGCACACCACACGTGCACGCTCGTTACACCTTCAGACCCACAGACGTACTCGGGGTACACGTGCTGTCGTGCCCGGCGCTCCCTGCCTCAGAGACCCAAGTGCCCCTCCTAAACGGTCGGAAGTACACTCTCGCGTGCACACACACACACTCACACACACTCGCATACACACAACCTTGAAACACGTGTCCCGGACACACCCCTGCCACGCCCTCCTCACCCTCATGTGCCTTAGAATGGCCCCGATTCTCTCCGCCGCTGACCCCCGCACACGCTCCCACTCCCACGGGCCAGCCTCCGAGCCCCAGGAACGGCGTCTCCCACCTAAGGGTCGACCCACGGGCAGCCCGGGAGTCCTCGCAAACCCCTACCTCCCCCCAGGCCTCTGACTGACTCCCAAGACCCTCTCCTGGGCTGGGGCTGCTCCACCAACGGCTTCTGGGGGTCGAGAAGAAGAGGGTGGCCCCGCTGCACCCCCAGGGCAGTGCTGGACTCCTCCGGCCCCTCTGCCTCCTTCGGGCCTCCGCTTCGGCCCAGCTCTCTGCCTCCCTGCCCGGAACACACGCTCCCGTGGACCAGGAAATGAGACAGATCTTTGAGCACCTACGATGTGCTAGACATTTTCTAGCCGCTAATGCACTGAATCTGAGCAATCCATCTTCAGGGAGGCTCGGGGAAAGGAGATCCCGACCCAAGGTCACACTGCCAGAGAGTGGCAGGATCTAGATTTGAGCCAGCTCTGCCTGACCCCGAAGTGGAGAGCTCCTTTCTTTGAAGGTGGCAAGAGTGCAGCCCCTATAAGTGCCTGGAGAGACCAGGGTAGAGAAACATGAGTGCAGGGAGGGTCTGGCGGCTCCTTATCCTAAATCCCATCCCGACGCACCCCCCACCCACCCTCCCTGAGACAGGTCACCTGGAGGAGGGGAACAGGCTCAGGCAGAACCCAGCGGGCCAGGCGGCTGGGGCAGGGCGGGCTGAGCATGGGCCAAGGCTGCCACCTGCTGGACAACACGGACCAGGCGCAAACAAGGCGGAAACGGAAGATGGGGGGCCCCCCCACCAATGCTGTGTCTACCATGTCTACCGTTTCTGCTCTTCCCAGCCCTCCACCAGCTGGGGACTTCCAGGGCCAAGTTCATTCACATCCTTGCCCTCAGGCCACATTCTGCAGCCTTGGGCCACAGGGCGGAGGGACAGATGGGGAGATGGAGACCCTACAGGTCACTCTGTGGGGCAGGGGCAGAGCTGTGAACTCCTGCTCATGCCTGCACCAGGCTAAGCACTGCGCATGCCTCACAGGCTCGGTCCTCACCACTGCCCTGCATGGGAGCTATTGGAACCCCCTATTTACTGAGGAGGAACAGATGCTCAGGGAGCTCAAAGGCCTCACCTGGAGTGACACCGGTGGCAGGTGGGGGGGCCAGGTCAACTGCTCAGCAGCCCCCTCCCCCTCAGAATGTCATAGGGGAGAAGGGGATCCTCTCCCAGCTCTGCAGGCCTGGCCCCAACCGGCAACCCTGCAGCAGCCACCGCAGGCTCCAAGACCAGATGCAGGGGTGCTGGAGACAGACGCGAGGGAAGCAGGGATCGTCAAGGGCCCCAGCAAAGGAAGAGATGCACACGTGCAAAGCCTTGGACTCCCCACCCAGTATACAGATGGGAAAAGTGAGGCCTGGAGTGGTTTGCAGAGGGCTTCAGAGCAAGGGAGTGGCAGGGCTGGCGGAGATCTGAGGCCACCGACTCTGTCCACCACAGCAGGCTGCCTGCCATCGAGGCTCGCCCATCCTGGGTGTCCACCCCCAAGTGTAACAAACGAGAGGGACAAATGGAAGATTCTAGATCAAGGCCTGCCACTTGACAAGTGCGTGTGAGGTTTGTTTCTTGGGGCAGCTAAGCAGAAGGGTCAGAGCAAGGCTTTGGACCCCAAGAAACCATCTACACGTGATTTTTGGTAAGGGCTTTCACCCCCCTGCGACTCAGTTTCCTCATCTGTAAAGGGGGTGTTATAACTTCCTCCTTGGGACATTGTAAAACAGCTGTCTCAGGCACAGTAAATGCCAACAAATGGGGATGGGCTGAACTGGACACACACACACACACACACACACTCCCTCCAGAGGATCCGGGACAGTAGACATTTCCTCATTTCAGACACGCATGACCCTGGGGTGGGGAACACAGGGGCATTGCTGCGGTCAGCCTGGCCTGGTACCCAAAAGAAAGTACTGAGTCAGGAAAAATTATGGGAAAGGGGATGTGGGATTGGCAGCAGGGTGAGCAGAGGGGAGGGGGCCGCCCAGCCTGCTCTGGGCCCTCCTCGATGTGTCTGCTCTGACACGGTATCCTCCGGCCCGGGAGAACGGAAGCAGATTTGAGGACATCTCTGTGACCAGACCAGCATCCTGCCACCCCAGGTGAGCCCCGGACCCCTGCCCAGGTGAGGGCAAATCTGAGTTCCCCCTGCCGCCTCCCTGAAACGTGGGGACAGCTTGACTGGTGAAAGGAAGGAGGGTCCCCAGCTGAGCTGGGGCCTGGGCTCAGAGACGAGGTCGCATCCTCCATCCATCCTGCGGTCTCAGTCCCCAAGGGGCAAAGGGGCCTGGGAAAGAGAGGTAGGCTCCGGAGGGCTGAGAAGGACGGGCCTGGGGAGCAAGAGAGTGAGGAGGGTGGGTGAGGGGCTGGGTGGGCCAACTCAGCTGTCTCCCTACCCAGATCCTTGCCCAGGATGGATGTGGGATCCAGCTCCCGGCCCCACCTGGGACTGAACCTGCTGCCCCTCCTGCTGGTGCTGCCGCTTGGGGGCCAGGCCAGCACAGGCTGCTACGGGATCCCCGGGATGCCGGGCCTACCAGGGGCGCCCGGGAAGGACGGGTACGATGGACTGCCGGGGCCCAAGGGGGAGCCAGGTGAGTCTGCCGGCCTGCCGGGGAGGCGTCACCTGAGGTCTGGGGGCAGCGGGCGAAGCGTCCATCTGGGGCTAAGCTGGGGGGCAGAGGACAGCAACTTGCTGGCAAGACGTGCAGTCCTTCCTGTTGCACCTGCTCCCAGAGCAGAGCGCGGATTTCCTGGCAGGTGTAGCCCATCCCTCCTCAGAGCCCAGGACTCGGTCCCCGCTTTTCCCCAGTTTTGTGCCTCATCCGACACCAAAGAAAGAATGAGGGCACCTGTCCCAGGAGGTGGCGGGAAGGATCACAGGCGGCAATCCTGAAGACCTCTGGCAAACTCTAAAGTGCTGTGCTCTTTGACTACAACCCTCCACCACCTGTTCGGCAGCATGGACCCTGGGGTGGGGGTGGGGGATTGGGGGGCACACAGGGAGTGTCCACAGTGCACAGATGGCCGCGGTTCAAATCCCAGCCCTACCACTTCTCTGTGCGAAGCGCCTCAGTGTCCTCATCTGTCGAATGGGGAGATGGTAAGTACGGGCTGCACGGGGGTGCTGGGATGATTAAACAAGTTGAAATGTAAAACAGCACCGGGCACGTGGTAAGGTCTCAGGGACGCGTAAGCTATGTGTGTTACAGCCGTCGTCATTGCTTTTAGGGGAGGTCTGTGCTCACCCCCCTCCCTGGGATCCTGAGGAGCGGGGGACATGGGGAGTGAGAAGTCGGGATTGCAGACAGATGGGCAAGCCCCAGGGCTCAGGGCATGAGGGGGCACCGGTGCGGGGCAGGCGCTGGGGTCTGGGGGCGCCTTCTCCGTCAGATGGTGCATATCTGGGGCGCAGGTGTGTCTGGAGCCAGGTGGGTGAGACTGGGGCAAGGTTGGACAGAGGTGATGGGGGCGGCAGAGGTGGGGGGTGGGCAGGCCAGGGGCAAGGAATGTCTTTAGGAAGTGCCCCACTCTCATCTTCCCTCCTGGCACTGGAATGGAATTTTGCCAACATTCAGAAGTAATTCCCTGACTCAGAGTGAACCAAATGAGGCCCCAGGTCTGCCGTTTTTCAAGAACTTATATGACACAGCTGCCTCTGGCCATCTTGTGGCCCATGGTGCCTGATGGCCACCAATTATTGAGCTCCTACTATATGCAGGCATGGTTCCAAATGCTCAGCATATGTTTACGTCACAGAGTAGATAAAATTGTCAACTCTGTTTTACAAGTGAGAAAACTGAGACCAAAATCCTCTTTAAAATTGCTTACGGCCATTTTATAAATGTTAAAGCTGAGGTTCAGAGAGATGGAGCAACTTACCCAAAGTCACACAGTGCAATCCTCTCCGACGCCAAAGGCCCTGCCTCAGCCACCACCCTCCACTCCCTGTCAGGCTTCTCCCCCGGCATGTCCGCCCCCTCCCAAGCAGTTGCTGGAAGCTATCCCAAAGGATGAGACATGCACCCTGCACGCCTTGCAGGCCTGACCAAGAGCTGACCTTCCAGAGCGCTCCCTATGCGGGGCCCAGCTCGTGCACTCTCCCACTCCAAGCTCCCAGGGGCTCTCTGGGATCTGTTCTATTACTCCCCTTCCTCAGGCATGCAGAGCCTGCCTCTGGGTCACCTGCCCAGGGTCGCCTAGGTCTGTTGGATCCTTCTGTCACAAATAGGCCGGCCCAGACAGCCAACCCTCGGGAAGTCAGAGGAGGAAGCCGCCATGAGAGCTGGCAGGAGTGGCCAGAGAGGGCTTCCGGGAAGAGGAGACTAGAGCCAGGCCCTAAAAGATAAGAACACTTTGGACAAGGAGAGAAAAGTCTCACAGAGGCTCAGATAATCAGGGCTGTCACAAGAATCGCTCGCTCTGACTGGCATTCAAACAGCCTTGACTTTCAATCCTGACTCCACCTCCTACTGGCTGCTGGGCCTTGAGCGGGTTTCTGGCCTCAGTTTCCTCATCTGTACCATGAGAGAAGCTGAACCAGCCCAGGTGTCATAAGGGGCTCCGGGGGGCTGAACGGGGGCAGGGGAGCGGGAGACAGCAGCCCCCTTGGGGGGCAGCTTCTGTTTGGCTCCATCCAGTGGTTCCTGTGTGCTAAGCTCGTCCAGGGTGTTTCCGTCTCAGGAACGGATGCAAACTTTGTGGGGTTCTGAAGCTTATAAAATGATGAGGACCTTCTTTTGAAAAATAACACAGGGTTTTAGGTACATTTGATTGTGGGGAAGGGGGTGGGTGCACATATCTACACAGGCTACAGATCGTGGTAGAATGAGCTCAATACCTCCTGATGCAGGCTAGGCTACCCTCGCCGTCGTAAATGTGGAAACTGAGGTCGACACACAGGGGAGCGCCTCAGCCACGGTCAGAGGGCAAGTCCATGAGGAGACGGGACTCCAGCCAGGGCCTCCCTCCCCTCTAGCTCCCTGCACACTGCCCCCAGGTGATAGTCCATCTGAAGAACGAGGTTCCAGAGGATACTCTCCGGTGTTTTGTCCCCTGGCGGACACCCCCAGGGTCCCTGTTCCCTCTCTCCTGCCCCATCACTTCCTTCCCACCTGCTCTCTCCCCAGGAATCCCAGCTATCCCTGGAACGCGAGGACCCAAGGGTCAGAAGGGAGAACCCGGCACACCTGGCTTTCCTGGGAAAAATGGCCCCATGGGAACCTCTGGGATTCCAGGGGTCCCTGGCCTCATGGGACCCCCAGGGGAGCCGGGCGAGGAGGGCAGATACAAGCAGAAGCACCAGTCCGTGTTCACAGTCACACGCCAGACGGCCGAGTACCCCAAGCCCAACAGCCTGGTCAAGTTCAATACAGTCATCACCAATCCGCAGCAGGATTATGACATGAGCACTGGCAAGTTCACCTGCAAAGTCCCAGGGCTTTACTACTTTGTGTACCACGCGTCACAGACGGCCAACCTGTGCGTGCACCTGTACAGAAATGGCACCAAGGTGACCACCTTCTGTGACCACATGTCCAACAGCAAGCAGGTCACCTCGGGCGGTGTGCTGCTGCGGCTGCAGGTGGGTGAACAGGTATGGCTGGCCGTCAATGACTACAACGGCATGGTGGGCACTGAAGGCTCCGACAGCGTCTTCTCCGGCTTCCTGCTCTTTCCTGACTAGGGCGGTCAGGCCAGCTCCAGCCCAGGGCCGCCCCACCTCCCAAAGCTTCCCTGCGAGAACTGCTGTGCTAGGGCCATTCTCCCCACCTGACGGACTCCTCTTCCAGGAAGCTCTCCCTGACCCTCTGACCCATGTTTTCTCCCTCCTCTGGGCTCCTTCAGGAGTCACTGCTTTGAGACTTAACCAACACCATCTAATACTGTCAAAGTCCCCTCCCCCCCCACAAGTCTTGGGAAAGGCAAGGAGATATATAAATAAATAAATACATTGATAAATATGCACGGCTCAGGCTTCTCACTGCCAAGTCCTCCAAGACTCGGGCCTCTTCATCCTCAGCTTTGCACCTGCCGTAGCCATCTGTGGACTCTAGATTTAGACAAAGCATCTAGTTGGTGCTCAGTAAAGGCTGGCACTGGTGCTGAGACACTCAGTGTCCCGTGGCCATTTGGGAGAGTGTGATTGAAGGCCGCAAGAGGTCCCTAATGGGCCATCTGCTGTCACTTGTTTGGGTGAGAGGTGCTACTGTCATTAAAGTTATCCATGCTCACAGGTAAACAGGCGTGTTTGAATTCCCAGACCTATGTGGAATTGTGGCTGCACCTGTCACAGGCGGGGTTTGGGGTCAGGTAACCCCCGTGTAGACCAAGAACAGATGTGCAGTGAATTCGTGCCGAATTAATGAGTTAGTTTGGGCGAATGAATGATTGAATAGTGGGTAAATGGGTGACTAAAAGCAGAGTAAATGTATGCATGAGATGGGCAAGATGGGCATGAGCCAGGAGGAGAGAGAGAATGTCCCCCCAGTTGTCTGATTCACCCCAAATAGCCGACAAAGTCTGGGAGCCCCCAGAAGCTCAGCAAACACCATTGCTGCCCCTGGGCCAGCAAGACTCCTGATAGTTGGGCCCAGCTGGCATGATCCTTGCTGGAGGACCAGGAGGCCCAACACTAGCCATGTGGTGACCATGAGAAGCACTTTCCCTGTGATGACCATGAGAAGGGTTGATAGTTCAAGTACAAAAAAGATAAAAAGTGTAACTTTCCTGGGAAGACTGCCTGTCCAGCCTCAGAGCCCACTGAGACCCAAGGCGAACCTGCCCCCGCCTGGCTGGGATCTCAGCTGGCTTCCACAAGGCCCCACAGAGCTCACAGAGGCACTGACCCACCGAGGTGGGCTGTCAGGCCAGTGGTTGTAGTCTGCAGTCAGCTCCACCCACTTTGGCTCCTTTGTTCGCAAAAGGAGCCATTCCAAGCCCTCCTGCCTTTGCCTTGTTGTTTCTTTGTCCTGCACAGCCCTCACGCCGCTCACACTAGTCCTTCATCCACCTGGATAATACACACTCAGCTCTCAGGGTTCAACACAAAGATCACCTCCTCCATGAAGCCTTCCCTGATTCTCCCTTTTGTGTCCTCACAGTGCCCTCCTTTGGATCACAAACTAGGTGACTTTTTAGAGCCTAGTTTCCCAAATCTAGTGGTACAAGAAAATCACACACACACACACACACACACACACACACACACACACACACACACACAGAGTGGGAACAGAGGCGAGGGCCCAGGAACCCCGGCTGGGTCACGGGGTGCCTCTGGCAGGGACAGGGCCAGGTCACTCCCCTCACGGCTCTCCTCCATCAGGCACTTAGCACCCCAAGTGATACATCTTTCTTCTCATTTCTCTTTTGTTTAAAAAATCAATACACCGTTGATGTAGGCCGCAGTGTCAGATCAGAGACCTGTACTTTGGAAACGACAATTTTTGTGCCATTTTTATTTTCCATAATTGTTTCCCTGTTGTTCTCACTTTGTCAGGAGAGACGGGCCTTTGAAAATGCCAGCTTGTCTGCTGGGCTAAGGGGAACCCGGCAAGGGCTTCGAAGGCATGGGGGAGGGACTGGAACAAGAATAGGACACCCCAAGAGGTGGCTTGAGTCTGCTTGAGGTTCTCTCTCTCCCTCTCCCGTGGCCCCTCCCCCTGAACCAAATAAATAAATACAATTTTTTAAAAAAGAAGACAAAGACACCCCAAGCCTCAAGGAATCCCTGTTAGACCCCAGAAACTTGACAAACTGTCTGTCTCTTCTCCCACCCCTGATATCCCGTCCCTTCTGTGTCAGGGATGCGAGGCGGATTTTAACAGGTATAGACACCAGCTGACTCCTACTCAGGGGCCGAGGCCCAGAGACCCCTCTGCTCCTGGTCCATGATCCAGGCATGGCTCCCATGCATCCAGGCTCCAGGAATTCATTCTTCTCTTCACATATCTAACACTGTCCCCTGGTTCACATGCAGGACCTACGGGAGGCTGGGCCCTGGACCAGATTACCTCACCGGCTCCCCAAAACCCATGCCTTCCATTCGTACGTGGGGAAACTGAAGCCAGTAAATGCGCCTGAGGCCACATAGCTAGACCAAGGCAAAGCTGGGATTGGAACTTGGGAGAGGTTGATTCCTAAGCCCATGGCTCTCCGCCCCTCCCTGCTCTTAGTCTTGAGCTGTCTCCTCGAACTCCAAGTTCAAGCTCACCTTTTCTCATTGCCAATAACCACCAAAGAATTAGAAGCTCAGGCCCAGGTGGCCTTTGGGGGCCCTCAGAAGAACTCTGCACTTGCAATCTACGAATTTACAGTTCAATAGGCACAGAGACTAAGTGGTATGGAGCTCTATCCTTCTCCCTGCTCAGAATCCACTGCCTTCCCCTCCTCGTCCAGGCTGAGTCCCTTCGAATCTATAACTGGCCGAGCCCAGAGACCCTTTGGTTTTACCAAACTGGTTTCTTCTTTCCCTAATACCCACTGCAGGTAACCACTAATTTCCTTCGATCAGCATCCACAAGCTCAAAGATGTTCTATCTCTTAGCACAGCTGTCAAGTGGGAACCTCCTGACCTGTGGCAGCTCCTGGTGCTAGCTGAGAACTCTTCCCTGTGAGGGGCACCCATCCCTGCGAGGGGCACCCATCCCAGTGAGAGGAACACATCTTAGCGAGGGACATCAGATGCAGCGTCAGCAAGCAGACCGACACCCTGGTGCCAGGGATGCCTGGCTGAGTCCCACAGCTGCCACTTGTATGAGGTGTGGGCTCCAGCAGTTCCCTCTTTTTCCTTTTGCTTTTTCTTTTCTCTTTCTTTTTTTTTTTTTTTTTTTTTTTAGGATTTATTTATTTTAGAGAGAGGAGAGTGTGAGCAGAGAGGCAGAGGGAGAGAGAGAAGGCGAGATGCCAATGCCCCACTGAGCACAGAGCCCGGCGCAGGGCTCGACCCCACGACCCATGAGATCACAACCTGAGCCGAAACCAAGAGTCCGATGCTCAACCGACTGAGCCACGCAGGCGCTCCTAGTCCCCTCTTTTCTCTGACATTTATCACAGAGGCCGTGAGACCACCATGTCATTCAATGTTTAAACCAGTCTCCCCCAGATGAAGGAACTCTCCGTGGGGACCAGAGCCACGGCTGATCTGCCTGTGACTTGTCTCCAGCACTTAGCACCGAGAGGCTCGTGATAGACATTTGTTCAGGGATGACTTTCTCCCCTGTCGGCCTCCGTTTTCCCGTATAGAAGGTGAGGGGAATGAGCTGGGTGACCTCCAAGCCCACCTCCAGCCCGGACCTGGTGTGATTCCAGGATCAACAAGCCATAAGCCCCTGCCTATGCCCATCACTGTCACCAGCTTCCAGCCCCGCTGTAAGCAGAGGAAGGGCTATCAATAAATAATGACCGCATTCCAAACTCATTATTGAATAACTTTCTGAGAACAGGGCAAGAGCGGAAGTATAGAATGGGAAGAAGGCAGAAAAGAGGAGCCCAGAAAAGGGAAGCCTGAGACACGCGTGAGCTTAGCAGTTAACACTTGCCCTGTGCTTTCTGGTTTACCCTCCACTTTCTCCTCCACGATCGCAAATGACCCCCCAGTGCCCTGTGCCGTCTACAGAGCAGGTGTCCTTATAGTCCCATCATCTAGCAGAGGAAACTGGGGCTCCCTTGGGTCCTCTTGGTGGAGAACATTTAGGCCCCCCTTCGAGACCTCAGGAATCCAGCTCACTGGGGAGTGGCAGAGCCAGAAAACGAATCACGGTTTCTGACTCCAAATCCAGTGCTCAGGCCCCAGGCCAGCCCTGTTCTCATGTCAGGGAGGAACGCCCATATCTGCAGAGGGGATCACAAGGCCGGGAGACCTTAGCACGCAAGCCACCCGTTGTGGCCATTGTCCCAGCACAGCCTGTTCTCCCAACAGCTTGCTGAGCTGGCGAAACCAAACTTACCAACCACCCTCCCCATTTACAGTAAACCCCTCCAGATTGCAGAAATGGGACCTGAAACTGCCTGGATGGGCCAAGAGTGGAGGGGGCCGTTCCGCTGGGCCTGTGGGAGGGGGCCGTCTGGGGAAGGCCCTTCCTGTCTCTGGGGACTGGAACTTCCGCTTTGGCCTGAGAGCAGCAGGTGCCTGGCTCCTGGTCCCACTGCTTGTCCAGCCCAGCAGCATCACCGGACACCAGGTTCCCAGGTAAGGATGGGGCTCGGCGCCTGGGGGGAGTGGCCAGCAGGACCCAGATGGCAGAGGGTGATGATTTCCAAAGGGGACCCCTTGCGTCCCCTGCCTCAGAGCCACCAGGAGCGAGTAACCGTGTGGATCCCCGGGCCCAATCCCAGACCCGGGGAGTCAAACTCCCTGGGGGTGCTCTTGGGAGTCTACGGCTATCCGGGGCCCCAAGTGATGGGAGGCACCAACGTAAGAGCTTTGGAGTCACCGAGACTCAAGCTGAGTCCTGCTTCTGTCTCTTAAATGCTGGTGTCCTGGGGCGAGACAGGTAACCTCTCCCAGCCTGGACCCTCTCTGGGAATAATAGAAGCTTTTAGGGGCACTGGGAGCTCCAAAGGAGGTCAAGTTCACCCAGTGCTTCGTGAATGACCGGGTTCAAGATATGTCAGAGACAGAGGTGAAATTAGAACCCAGGTCCCCCTCCGCCCAGCCCAGGATTTCTCCAACACCTGCCTTCTCCCATTTCCTCTCCGTCTGCTGAGAAAACAGCCTGACTCTTTCAAGGAATTAATTTGACTTGTAGATGGAGTTGCAATTAGTTAGTAGTTAACACTGAGTGAACCGAATCGTGTTTGTAAAGGAAGAGATGGGATCAAACACCCCACGAGAGACCTCATTCCTCTTAGACTCCAACTCATTTAATCCTTGGCCCTGGCGGGTAGAAGTTAGCTTTGCTAAAGAGGATCAGAGAGGTTAAGGCCCTTGCCTGAGGTCATGCAGCGGGCTGGCAGCAGAGGGGGAGTTCACATCCAGTTGACCTGATTCCAAGTTGGGGGGCTGGGGCCAGAAGGGACTGTTGGGGGCTGGAAGGATTTGGGAGGACCGGTGACATGGGAAAGATGTGAGAAGCGAGGCTGGCGGTGGTGACACGTGCTGGGGACACAGGTCAGACCAGGGGAGTCCTAGGTCCTTGCCCAGATCTGAGACTCAGTGGCCGCTGAGATGAGCCAGAACCGGGATCTTCCCACTCCCCACCCCACCTCCTACTTCCCCCAGAAACCTAAGTCTCATGCTGGGTCTGGGCCCACTGCTCTCTTCCCCCCACACCCCTAGGTGGGAGCTCTCCGCCCTGGCCCGCATGCACCTAAGGCCTCCTCTCCCCCGCCCCATCTCCCAAAGGGGCTGGATCCTATTTTATACTTTTCCAACCATCCTCCATCATATCCCAAAGCTTGAGGATTCTTGGATGACGGGGATAATACAAAAATAGCTGACATTCGTTCCGCATTTCCACCACACCAGGCCCTACCTTACCTGTCCTCCCACTAATCCTCCGTGGCAGAGATCAGTATTATCCCCATTTCGTGGAAGGGGAAACGTGCCAGAGAGAAGCGATTTGCCTGAGGCCCTCACCTGGAAGAGGCAGAGGCCTGATTCGGGCCCTGGCTGTGTTGCCAGCCTTCTGACACCAGGGGCCTCTTGCCACTGCCCCTGACACATAGTCCGCTGGGCCTCCACAGCCGCAGGAGCAGTAAAGATGGATGCTTCCTCCACTTAGTGCCAGCCCGTACCCCGAGCTGCTCCAAATGCCAGCACACAGTGGCTCCTGTTGGCCTGTCTGGCTCCGAAGCCCACGTTTGAACCACCAGCTCAGCGGCCTCTTAACAGAGCACCCTGTGAATTTGAAGATCCAGTGGATATGGGTTGGAATCCCAGCCCCAAAGCGGCCTCGTGACCTTGATGGGGGTCGCACCCTCTCTAATACCCAGTTTCCCCATCTGGAGAAGGAGAAAGCCAGGTGCTTTCCTGGGGGGCTGTGTTAAGAACCACATGCAATGAGATACCAGCACATACGGGGTTTGGCCCAGAGTCTGGCTAAGCGCCCAACACATGAGTTATTGAAGTTGTCAAATCTGTCTTTTGGAAAACCTCCAGGAAGAGTGGGAACCCATCTTATGTAAAGATAAACATTGTAGGTTAAATTTTTATTATGTGAATGACCCTCAATTTTTTTTAAAGATTTATTTGTTTTATTTTAGAGAGAGAGTGAGCCTGAGTGGGAGGGGCAGAGGGAGTGAGAGAGAGAGAATCCCAAGCGGGCTCCGCACTGAGCGCAGAGTCTGACGTGGGGCTCGATCTCACAACCCTGAGATCATAATCTGTGCCAAAACCAAGAGTCAGGTGCCTAACCAACACCACCACCCAGGCACCCCTGTCACCTCAAATTTTTTCAAGTGACATTGGATTCAATGAGTTTTCAGGTCCCTTCTCTCTTGAGAATTGATGCTACTATGGGGCACTGGCTGTGCTGACCAGCTCAAGACAGCTCAGTTCTTCCGAGTTCTTTGGGATGCAGAAGGGGCCAGTGCTTCCCTCTTCCCCAGGCTTGTGGAGGGACCCGAGAATATGCCATCAGCAGAGATGGCCTGGTGTGTTGGCAGGTGTACTGACTTGAGAGACAGATAGGCCTAGGTTTGACTCCTGGCTACAGTCCTTCCTGTATGATCCTGAGCAAGTGTTAGGGCCTCCCTGAGCTGCAGAGTCCTCCTCGGTATAAAAATAATAGCCTCCTCCAGGCAGCGCTCTGAGGATGTAAAGTACATTGGCCCGCTTTGGAAACAGCACTGGCACCCTGAACTCTGAAGCTCTAATGAACGAGAACGCTTGCAAGAAAACCCAAAGCCAGAGAACCACAGCCTTGGCCTCGCACCCCTCTGACCCCTCACTTCCCTCCAGCCACACTCGCCTCCTTGCAGGGTCCTCGACACTCCAGGCGCTGTCCCACCTCAGGGCCTTTGCTCCTGCTTCCTTTCCTCCTGGAACATTCTTGCCCCAGCCCTTTCTGACTCTCCAGGTCTCAGCCTGAACACCGCCCTCTCACAGATGCCGCCCGACCCCAGCCCAGAAAACCATCCCCCTGCCCCTCAACCCCAGTTGCCCTCCCTCTCCCTCCAAGCACCCCTGTGTTTCCTACAGAGCGCTCTGCACCGTCTCTCCCTGCTTCCATTTACTTCTCTGTTGACCTGGTTACCGTCCGCCTTCCCCTGAGCTTGCCAGCTCCATGAACGCAGGACCCACAGCTGTGTCACCCCAGCACCCAGTGCGGGGTCTGGCCTGGTGGCAAGGACACACTCGGTGAGTACATGAAGGGGTGAATGAATGATGGCACACATGTAGTAACCCACTCCATCTCCTCACCCCCCCCCACAGGAGGTGGCAGAGACGGGGCGGGGATGAAGACCCCGAGGGGCGGCGTTCTGGCCCTGCTGCTGCTCCTGGGTCTGCAGGATGCCTCCCAAGCCCAGAGCGGCTGCACCGGACACCCGGCCATCCCTGGCATCCCGGGCATTCCCGGCGCACCGGGCTCTAACGGCAAACCCGGGACCCCAGGGATAAAGGGAGAGAAAGGTACTGCGGGCTTGGGGATACGCTTGTGTCATTGAGCAAGGCCCCATCTCCTGCCTGCCCGGTCACAGTGGCCAACCCGAGAGATCGCAAAAGTACCTGCAAATCCATCACCTTGCCAGGCACCACCCCTCCTGGCACAATGACTTTGCAAAGAGGGAATTCCCATTCCCATTTTACAGCCTGGAAAACTGATGTCCAGAAAGACTACTGATTTGCCCAAGGGAGCCCAGCCCACGTCAGGGCTGAGACCAGACCGTGGCTTTCTCGCCCTTGACTCCAGGCAGAGAGAGAGAGCACCGCGGCGGACGCGCAGCCCTGGCCTGCCTCCCAGGGGGGGTGGCTTCCCTTCTCTGAAATGCGGTTTCTTTACTTATAAAATGTGGGCAGATTCTTTGCGGGGTTGTCACAGGGTTCAAATGAGATATCCTGCCAAGACACCCCCTGTAAAATGTCGTTCATTTAACCCAAACCAACCGTTGTCCTCACATAAGCGCAAGTAACCCTCGCAATTCCGCAAAATGTCCTCATGAGCCCATTTTACAGAGAAGGAAGCTGAGCACCAGAGAACGTGACCCCGTCAAGGTGACACGACTAATGGCAAGTGTGGCAGGACATCTGTCTGCCCCCCAGGCCCATGCTCTCAGCCACGATACTCCTGGAAAAGAGGTTTTATCTCGCACTGTGCCAAACAGAGGCGTAGCGGACGCTTGGGGTGGTCGTGAGAAGGTTTCCAAGGCCCACTTCCAGGCTCCCGCAAAAGGAATGTCGGGATTGATTAAAGATGTCTGCCCTGGGGGAGGGAGAGCACGTGGGCCAAGAATTCATTCTCCAGCTCCAGGCCTGCACAGGGCAGGCCGTATGAGCTGGCGAGGAGGGCTGGCCCAGCACCTTCCCTGAGGAGACACCACCGTCCGTGCCTCGGGCGTCAGGTCCCACTGCTGTCAGGAAAGCAGGGCTGGGAGGAGACCCCCACCCCTCCTCTCTTCCACACACAGCAAGCTGAGGCCCAGAGAGGAGCAGGGACACATCAGAGGTCACATGGCCAGACTCCCGGCCTCCCAGCCTAGGGCTCCTTCTTTGGGGATCCCTGGCCCATCATGTCTCTTGTCTCTCCTTTTCCAGGGCTGCCAGGGCTGGCTGGAGACCATGGCGAGTTCGGGGAGAAGGGAGACCCAGGGATTCCTGGGAAACCAGGCAAAGTAGGCCCCAAGGGCCCCATCGGCCCTAAAGGTTCCCCAGGGCCCCCCGGAGCCCGTGGCCCCAAGGGTGAATCAGGGGACTATAAGGCCACACAGAAAATCGCCTTCTCTGCCAAGAGGACCATCAACACCGTCCTGCGGCAGGACCAGTCCATCCGCTTCGACCACGTGATCACCAATGAGAACCGCAACTATGAACCTCGCAGTGGCAAGTTCACCTGCCATGTGCCCGGCATTTACTACTTCACCTACCACGCCAGCTCACGAGGAAACCTGTGTGTGAACCTCATGCGGGGCCGGGAGCGCACAGAGAGGGTGGCCACCTTCTGCGACTACACCCAGAACACCTTCCAGGTCACCACGGGCAGTGTGGTCCTCAAGCTGAGCGAGGGGGAGAATGTCTTCCTGCAGGCCACAGACAAGAACTCCCTGCTGGGCTTGGAGGGTGCCAATAGCATCTTCTCTGGGTTCTTGCTCTTCCCAGACGCAGAGGCATGAGCTGTGGGGCTGGTTCACTCCCTCCGCATCCCCTCCCCTGCCGGCAAGGCTCCCTTGGACCCCCAACACCACCCCCACTAGGCCAAAACACACAGTAGGGCTCCATGGATGTTGCTGAATGAATGAGCAAATAAACTTTTCAAGGCCAAGGGACAGTGGTCTAATTCAACTCTGTCTCTCAATACCCAGCACACAGTAGATGCTCAGAAGTGCTGCTTAAACACTGGTTGAATGAATGAATGAATGAATGACCTCTGAAAGCAGAAACTCTCTCTGATTGGAGGTGGCTGGTGAGCCAGACTGCCCAGCTCTGAGACAGCCACACAGTGGGAGATGGGAGGGAACACCACCTACTGAGCACCTACTAGGTTCCAAGCACTGGACTAGACCCTTTCTTTCTCTCGTTAAGCTTCAAACTCGTGCGGGGAGATAGATTGCGTCATGCCCAGTTTACGGAAGGACAAAACTAAGGATCAGAGGGATGGAGGGATCGTCCTTGATCCCATAGGCAGAACTGGGTCAGCCCACTGATGACTTAAGACCCCTTTCAAGGCAACATATTGGGGCCAGCCACTACAGATGTTTTCCCTTCTTTTCTTTTCTTTATTTTTTTAAGATTTATGCATTTATTTGAGAGAGAGAGAAAGAGTGTGCAAGTACGGGGAGGGGCAGAGACAGAGGGAGTGAGACAGAATGTCCTGCAGACTCCACACTGAGCACAGAGCCTGACGCAGGGCTCGATCCCACAACCCTGAGATCATGACCTGAGCCGAAATCAAGAGTGAGTCTTCAACGACTGGGCCATCCAGACACCCCACTTACAGAGGTTTTCTGCCTATAATGTCACATACCCCCCACCCAAGGGCTCAAGGGGTCCTCCTGCAAAATCTTAACTAACTATGAAAACAAGACCCTTTCCCTCTTGATTCTCCCCACACACTCCCCCTCAAACCCTTCCCAGCCTGGCACAAAGTCGGCCATCCAGTTAGAACAAATATCACTCCCCTGCTCAACAACCTTTGGTGGGTCCCCACTGCCAACTGGATAGAGTCCCAGCTCATGATCCTAACCTTCCAGGCTCTCCGTGGGCTGGCCTTCTGGTCTCACCCTCGCCTCTCCTGGACAAGGACTCCGCTTGCAACCGCCAGGCCCTCTCTCTTCAGGCAAGCCCCGGGCTGTCCCACCTCAGTGCCCTTATGCCCACAGTTCCCCTCGAATCCTACACGGCCCCGCTCAAGTCACATCATCTCCCTGTAGCTGGGCTGTCCCCGAGCTCACTCTTCTGGCTCCTCTGACCTCCCCCCGTCCCACTCCTCACATGTGCAGGTCTGAGCACACACAGCCTGCATCGGGCTTTTCCCCTACACCCAGCCCAACTGCCCGGCTTGGCGCAGCCACTCCATAAAGACCAAGGACACAGGCTTGGAACCGTCCTCTGTCCCACCCCTCTACCTGCTTGCTGTAGCCCCTCCTACTAGCCCTAGTCCACCAAGACCAAGGACCGATCCGGATGTGGGGTAGGCGGGATTTAAGGCCCTCCGGATTATCACAGAGGGTCATGGCAACCAGCGTGTTTGGAGACTGGCCTGTTTCTCAGGACTCCGTTCACTGGGCATAGCTTCTGGTCTCCTGGGCCTCAGGCCTGGCCTTGATGACCTGCCCCAACCTCAGCCTCTCCAACACGGACTGGCAGCCTTTTCTCTGGGGGCTGGGCTTTCTTTTGGCTATTCAGCCCTTTTAGTACAAATCATCTGCCAGGTCTCTGACTCTAGTAGTCATATTTATAATAACCACACCACAGTGGAGTTACCGAGCACCTACTGCTTGGTGCACATTAGTTCATTCAATTTCCACCACAAACCCTAGGAGATACAAAGTACACTCCCCATTTCACAGATGAGAATCTGAGGCTCAGAGAGAGCAAGTGATTTGCCCAGGGTCACACAGCATCAGGGACACAGTGAGGATTGGAGTCTGCTTCCGTTTGTCTCAAAGCTCTTGCTAAACCTGTGAAGCCTCCTCCATAGCCCCCCCAGCCTTCCACTCAAACCCATCGGACCTTGGCGGGGATTCTTGAGCCTTTGCAGTTGGAGCTGTCCATACAGGGCTGTACTTCCCCCACCAGGGGCGGACAAGGCTGCAGGTGTCAAGCACACACAGGGCACCCCCTCTTGCTGCAAGGACCTGGGCACAGCTGGCCATGGCCCAGAACCCAGCACTGTCTCCAATGGTGCCTCCAGCCTGCTGGTTCTCCCATAGGACCCACACCCCCCAGTCAGCTCCCAGATCTGCCAGAAATCCAGGGCTCACTGCTGTCCAGCCATGCCTGCCCCGTCAAATCCACCTGACTGTACACAAATGTGAATGCTAGAAAACCCTTCACCTTCATTATTGCTCTTTCCCAGCCAGTGGGGAGGCTTGGGGTTTCAGCACAGGAACCAGGACCAAGAAAACGGGGGATCCCTGAGCTGAGCCCGACAGTTCTTAGGCCCTTGCCTGACCCATCACTGCCTCGATGCCTCCTTTTCCCCTCTGCCCCCTTCTCATAGGGAACAGGGTTGAAACTCAGATCTCCTGGCTGGGCTAGCAGTTGGGCAGGGAAAGGAAGGGAAGTGGTTCCCCTCAGGCCTGTGACCCCTGACCTTAGCACACTCCCCTTGACCCTGACTCCCAGCCCTCCACGTGCCAGAGCCCTTTTAGATGCAAGTGACAGAAACCCCCTCAATCCAACTTAGGAGCAAAAGAGGAACTTCTCGGGAGAGCCCAGAGGTGTCCTTCAGGACCCAGGAGCAGGTGGGACAGCCTAGTCTCCGTGGACGTGGGATCAAGATGCGGGTGACTCAAGCCCAGGGCCATCGGGTCTCCCTTTGAGACATCTCAGCTCTGAGCTTCTCTCTGCAACTTGGCCCTCTCGACTGTTAAGACAAGTGGAGAAAAATGCATGTCTCCAAACAGCGGCCTTGCCCGCCAACTTAGCCCTTCCCCCTCACAGGAGTGACGCAGAGACTCATGTCTCCAGTTCCCAGATCCCAGGAAAGGGGATCCGATTGGCCCACTTTGGAACAGGGATATTTCCTTGCCCATCAGCAGGGGCCAAGAAGGTGCAAGCCTGTAGCAATGATGGCAGCTGCTGGCGAGCATTTTCTCCTGTACTAGCTGCAATAAGCCTAAGGAGTAGATATTCTAACCAGTGGTTTTCAAACCGAGAAAGCATCACGTCCCCAGAAGGGCTTGCTGAAATTAGCATTGCTTCAGAGCTCCCATGTCCTGGTGCTGTTGCAGCGTCTCGGGACCATACTTCAAGAACCACGGCTCTAATCTCCCTGCTCCCATTCTATAGATAAGAATACGGAGGCACAGAGTATGTTACCTGCCCATGTCACACAGAAGATCTAGGATTTAGATCCAGGCCTATCTAACCCAGCAGTCCACGTATTTAGCTGTATCTCCTATTGCCCAGACCCTGGGGGGCCCGTTAAGAAGAGGAAAGGAGGGTAAAGGGCAAAGAAGAAGACAGGTAGGGGCTGAATGACACTAATAACAGCTCCCATAGTGGACACCTCTGAGCACTCATGTTAAGTCTTGTAACCTTTACAATTATGTTCCCTTTTCACAGATGGGAACACTGAGGCACAGAGTAGTCAAGTGACTTGCTCAATATTGCACAGTTAGTAATAGAACCAGGATTCAACGCAAGGCAGTTCAGCTCCAGAGGCCACACTCCTGGGCACTGCTCTGCTACAGCAGGTGGGAAGCATCCCAAGGGGTTGTGCAGTGTAGCAGTTAAGAGCACGAGCGCTTGAATGGGACAGACCCAAGTTCAAGTCCCACCTGGGCTTCTTACCAGCTGTGTGACCATGTCAAGTGACTGCCCTGGTTTCCTATTTTACCCTCTTATGAGCAAACAATATAGCCGTGAGCAGCCAGCTGTGCATCCTTGAATCTTCTCTCCCATTAAATTCTGGAAAGTGGACTCCCTAAGGGCAAGTGTGTGCAAACTTTGAAAGCTTAGAAATGTGGTTCCAAATGCAGGAATGGGCGATGAAGCCTGAGCGTGCCAGGCCAGCTCGAGGTTTGCTGCCACCAGGGGGGAGCAGACACCATGAGAAGGACAGCCTGGAAGAGGGGCTCGTGGACGGCTGGGTCGGATGGGCCCCGGAGATCCACCTTCCGCTCTCTCTTCTCCCCAAGCCCACCCCACACTCAGCCTGGGCTCTGAGCTGCTCAGGGGGCGCCAAAGGTCAGCTTTAAAGACCCTGTGTCCTCAAATCGTGGCTTCAACATCAGTATCAGCTGGGAGCTTGTTAGAAATGCAGATTCTCAAGCCCCAGCTGGGGTGACTCAGACTCAGGAGGGGTGGGGAGGAGCCTGCAGTCCATGTTTCTACAGCCCTGCAGGTGATTTTGAGGGAGCTAAAGTGTGAGAATTACTGCTGTAGACCAGGGGTTGCCAAACTTTTTCCATAAAGAGCCACACAGGAACGATTTCAGGCTTTGTGGGCCATAAATACGGTTTCTTTTGCAACCACTCAGCCCTGCTTCTGATGCCCGGAAATGGCCGTAGACAATCTATAAATAAACAAGAATGGCTATGTTCCAATCAATCTTTATGGACCCTGGCAGGAAAGTTTTACACTCCTTTCACACGTCACAAGATATTTTTTTCTTTTGATTTCTCTTTATCCACATAGAGACGTAAAAGCCATTCTCAGCTAGCAGATTGTACACCCATCTGTGGGCTAGATTTGCCAACCTGCTCTAGACCCAGGTACGGTTCTAGGCTTCAAAGAAGAGGAACAGAAACTTGAACCTACTACTGCCTGATTCCCAAGTCAAGCCCTTTCCATTAGGCCGGTCTGCAGAGTTCCAACCTTGGGACATGGACAGAAATAGTCTCAACCGTGGAATGGGCATCACAATCCCTGCCCTGAGTGATCCGAAGCACAGGGTCTCCAACTGTAGGGCAGTGAAATCCCCTGGAGACTGGCCAGTGTCTAGGCCCCATCACAGAGGTTCTGATTCCGTAGAATCCGGAGGGGCCTGGGGATCGGCACTTTGCTCAAACACCCCATGTGACTCCGACGGAGCGGGCTCTCTGCCCCCAGTGTGAAGGCCAAGTTAATGGATCCAATATGAGAAATTCAGCAAAGGAGGAAAGACTGGGAGCTCAGGAAATGAAAGGACAGAGACACTGTATGTAAATCCCACCTCTGTCACTTACGTGCTGTGTGTTCTCCAGCTAAGTACTTAACCTCTCTGGGTTATAGTTTCCCCATCTGTACCACCAGGGTGATAATCATATCCACCCCAAAAGCTGACCTCTAAATGAGATCCTATGTGCAAAGCCCGTGGCTCCCAGGAAGTCCTCCACAAGTATGAGCCACAGCTACTGGTGGGTTGCGATTAGAACTGAGGTGCTGCAAGGGGCAGGCCCCTCAAACTTTAATGATTTGCACTGGAGTCTTGGTGAAATGCGTATTGATTCAGGAGGAAGCCTGGGGTGGGGCCTGAGAGTTGGCTTTTTCTAACAGGCTAGGGTCGGGGAAGAGGTGGTGCCATGGAGCCAGGAGCCAACGTGGGAGCGGCCAGGACTAGGCCAGGGACCATTCTGGAAGTGGCCAGGGTTAGGAGCTCTGGTTTAACTTGCTGCTGGCTGTGAGCTGGAATTCTCTCCAACCCAGTGAGTGCTCACAGACAAACCTCTCACTGTTACTGCTGTCACTGTGGTCCCTGTGATTATGTCCTGATGGTGACGGCGAGGGAGTTCACAGGCAGACAAAGGAAAGGACAAAGCATGGGCAGTCGGTTCCTGCCGCTGAGCACCCCTTGCTCTGAGCACTGCGGGCCTCACCCTGTTTCTCCTCCACAGCCTCGCCTTTCTGGTCTCCTGCCGACAGCGGGCACCAGGTGCCCTGCCTCCAACCACCCCCACCCACCATGCACACGAACACATGCCCTCCTTGTAGAGCAAGCCGCAAGCTGCGTTTATTTTTGCTCGTAGCCAGGAGGCATTCTCATAGGCGACCCTGTTGGCCAGATGCAGGAGAGAAGGGGGTGTTTGTTCAAGAAATCCGGCAGGGCCCACCCAGGGAGAGACACCCACAGCGAAGGCACCTGGCAGAGCAGGAAGCCCCCTGGATGGCAAGTCAAGAGCTCCCAGTTCTAGGCTGGCCTCGGAACCTGACTTACTGTGTGACCTCAGACGACGCGCTATCCCTCTCTGAGGCTCAGACTGCCCCGCAGAAAGAGGGGCTTGAACTAGGCATTAGACCCGCCTGGGGTAGACACAGATTCTCAGGACCCCCCAAGCCTGCTGATTAGAAACCTAGGGGAGCCTGGGACACCCTTAGGAGAAGGGAGAAGGGTCCTGAAGAGTGGTGATGGGGGAAGAAGTCCCCCATTCTACCTCACCCACCCCGCCACCCCACCTACCCAGAACACAGCGAGGACCCAGGTGGGAACAAAGGAGGCCAGACAGGCACATGTCACAGTGCAGAGATTCCAGAAGATCCATGTTTATCAAATGAATGAAAGAAAGCCTGGGTGTACAGAATTGCTGACTGATGAATCTTCCTTATTCCAGAGTATGCAAGGCCCGGAGACAGCTAGACATCATATATGCTCAGAAAATGGTTCAATGCAAGGAAGAAAGAAAAAAAATGGAAGGAATGCCAAAATTATGTCCTACCTGGGGCAGCTCGATGGCTCGTTTGGTGAAGCACCTGACTCTTGGTCTCAGCTCAGGTCATGGTCTCAGCTCAGGTCATGGTTTCAGCTCAGGTCATGGTCTCAGCTCAGGTCATGGTCTCAGCTCAGGTCGTGATCTTGCGGTCGTGAGGTCCAGTCCCACATCAGGCTCCACACTGAATGTGGAACCTGCTTAAGATTCTCTCTCTCTCCCACTGCCCTCCCCCTATCTCTCCCTCCCTCTCAAAAACAAACAAATATATATATATATATATCCTTCCTAGGAGAGCCCGTGTAACAATATTTCCTAGGTCCTTGGGGCAATTACGATGGGAAGACTTGGCATTTCCAGGGGAAACAAAGGCAGGCAGGGAGAAACATAACCGAGGTCAGGAATGGGCCCATTTAATTCTCACAACACCCCCACCCACACATGGGTGCCACTGGCCCCCCTCAGGTGCACGGAGACTAGGCTTTTGCCCCGATGGTGCAGCAGAGAACAGAGGCTCGAGGACTCTCCAGAGGGACGCACTGACCACAGGTGTGGAAGTCCTGTGGAACAGAATTTCTCAAGAGCCCACATCTCCCCTTCTGTTCTAGATCTTCCTGCCCGCCCCCCCGCCTAGGTCTCCCGAAGTCTGTCACAGAGTCTTCTTTTTTTTTTCCAAAGATTTTATTTATTTTTTTGGCAGAGAGAGAGCAAGAGAGTGAGCACCAGCAGGGGGAGAGGGAGAGGGAGAAGCAGATTCCCTGAGAACAGGGAGCCCTATGTGGGGCTCGATCCCAGGACCCTAGAATCATGACCTGAGCCGAAGGCAGATGCTTAACGACTGAGCCACCCAGGTGCCCCATCACAGCGTCTTTTCTTTTTTCTTTTTTCTTTTTTAAAGATTTTATTTATTTATTTGACACAGAGATAGAGATCACAAGTTGGCAGAGAGGCAGGCAGAGAGAGAGAGGGGAAAGCAGGCTTTCCACTGAGCAGGGAGCCCGATGCGGGCCTCGATCCCAGGACGCTGAGATCATGACCTGAGCCAAAGGCAGAGGCTTTAACCCACTGAGCCACCCAGGCGCCCTCACAGAGTCTTTTCATCTCTGCCATGTGTTCATGCTTGTCCCTGTGAGCACTTACAGCATCTGGGGAGCAGGGAGGACGCACAGGAGGCCACGCAGACCAAGAGCGAGACAGCAGGCTCCGGCGTCCAGAGCACCTGCTGCGTGCTAGGTTCCCGCCCCAAGCTCCGTGCACATTCTCTCCTGGCTTCTGACAAGGGCCCCCTGGGCTCAAATCCAGCTTTCCTGGGCAAGGAAGTCACCCCAGCTCTATAAAATGGAGCTGTACTGGCTAATATAGGTGTGAGTGCTAAATGAGCCAGGAGATGTGAAGTGCCTGCCTGGCACATAGTAGGCACACAACCAAGAGTGGTTGTTACGAAGAATCACATGCCACACCCAACACATAGTAGGTCCTCAACACATATTAGCATTGTCGTCTATAAAATGGGACTATTTGTTGTTGTGAAGTTCCTTGGCACAGGCCACAAGGGACCAAAAATCTTTGCAGAAGGAAAGGTCCTGGGCTCGCCTTGGGACAAATTTCCCTTCCCTTCTGTGCAGGGTGGGCTGGTAGCTGGGGAGGGTGGGCTGTGCCCCGGTGCAGGTCTATCTGCGGCTCCGTGTCCCCAGGTAGCACGTCTGGGGCAACTCTCCCTACAGACCCCGGCCGGTGTCCACGAGACAGCTGGGCCCTCGTTAGAATGGCGTCAGCACACCTTGTTTGGAACGCGTCGCATAATGTGATTAAAGACAGTACATAAATGTCAGCTTTGCTGGGACCCACCCCAGCTGGTTTCCAGGGAAAGAGACCTGAAAAATATGTCTTCATTCCTTCTGAGTCATGGCTCAGGCCATTGACGGCTTGTACAGAGGGGTTCGTGGGGCTGGAAGTGTGTACAAAGCCAGTGAGGAGCAGTGAGCAGGGCAGTCTGCCTTCAACCAGGAGAACAAGAGTGTGACCCGGAGCCACCTGTCCCCTTAGAGACTGCTTCCTCATCTATAAAATGGGGACAATTAAAATAAAATAAAATAGGAACAATAACCTATGTGCCAACCCAGGGCAGTGCCTGGCACAGAGGAAGCACCTACTGCAAATCAGGAAAACAAAAACACGGACCCTGGGAGTACAAGCTGCACGCCTTGTACACAAAGGTGCTCAATGACCATCCCTTTAATTGGATCCAGGCTAGTAAGAACTTTGAGATTCTCCCGAAATGATATTGAAAACAGCTAATGGGGACAGAGTGAGGTTCAGCAGCGCTGGTCCTAGAGTCACTGACCCACTGTGTGACCTCTGGTAAGTGACTCTACCCTCGGGGACTCTGTTTCCTCATCTGTAAAATGGGGGGCTTATCCCTGGCCTGCCCAGGCTCTTCCTTCTGGAGCGCTGTGATTAAGCCGAAGACTGGCCTGCCAGGCCCTTGCTAGACCCGACAGACAGGGCATAGAACATGCTCAGATTTCGGTGTTCCCCAGGCCTGGGTTTGAATCCTGCCCCACCCCCCTCCATGGGCTGTAGGACTATGAGCCAGTGCCCTCACATCTCTGGATCTCCATATGCTCAGTAAGATTGGGCATTCATACAGCCAGGCCTCCAGAGGCCACCTGGTATAAAGAAAACACTAGGTTGGCAGCCAGAGGTCTGGGTTCAAGTTCTGGCCTGAGCATCTACTTGTCACTGGAGCCCCAGATGAAGGGGACATAGGAAGCCTGCATCCCCAGACCCAGGAACGGTGGGATGAGGACAGGGGAGGGGAGTGAAGACTCCTTTCCTAACTGTTCCTTAACCTCAGAAGCAGAGAATAAGAGCCGCTGGCATTGACTAAGCTCCTCCTTTGTTCTAGGCTCCATTTTCAACACCTTCTATGTCTTACCTTGTTTAATTCCTACGAACCAATCCCTGATATTATGCCCATTTCGCAGGTATAGAAACTGAGGGACAGGGAGGCTATGTAACTTGGCCAAGACCTCACAGCTAGTACATGGCTGATCTGGGACATGGACTAAAATAGTGCAGCCCCTAAGCGGCCCTCTTGAAGTATTGATGATGAATCATTTAATGAGCTCCTACTGTGTGACAGGCTCTAAATATCCATCTTCTTTGGGTGATCTCTTTTCATTGTATTTATAACAGCATTCTTATGGAAGAAGTGTTTCATGGACCGTATTTCACCGATAGGGACATGAAGGCCCAGAGAGCTGCAGGGCCCGCCCCTAGTCACACAGCCAGAATGTGGCTGACTGGGCTTCCGACCCAGACCTGCCTGTGCCTCGGGCCTGGACAGGACCCTATGCCCCAGGCTGGACAGGACCCCTCCCCAGAAACCCTGAGGAGGTACTAAAGCAGGTGTCAAGAGAGACAGAGCCACGGCTGCATAGAATGTGATGAAAGGCCTTCAGGCCCTACCCAGGGCCAGGGAGGAGGGGCCCAGAACACAGCGAGGTGGTGGGGAGGCCCCCACGAAGGAAGTTTGGGAACTTTGAAGAGCTGCCCGTGAAGTTCACACAGCACCAGAGTCACGACGGCAGGCGTCTTTATTGAGTGCCTGCTGTGTCCGGGGCATCAGACGAAAATCTTTGTATTTGCCGTCGCTGAGTTCTTACCTGTGATGTAGGTGCCGTTATCATCACCCTCATTTTCTGGATGAGGAAATTGAGGCTCAGACAGGTGGAGTCATCAGTCCAGGGTCACACACGTAGCAGGAGGCAAACTCAGGACCGTGTGTCTTGAAGCCATTGCCTTTCAACAGGGCAAAACTTCCCTCCCGAGTTCAAGTGCTTAACCCATCAGAAGTGCATGGTATCCGGGGCCGGGTGGGCACACCGTGAGTGGAAGCCTGCCCTGCCCCCTCCTGGCTTCTTCCCAGGGCCCTCAGAGGGTTAACTTCCCTGCAGTCAGACCCGGCCTCTCCCCTGCATTATGAGGACCAGACCAGCTCCTTGCTCCCGGCAGCTGATGGGTTCTCTGCTCAGTGGTTCGCGCTCCAGATATTAAATTACTCATAAAATATTTGGCCTGTCCCCAAAGTGGCTGCTGCCTCTTCCCCACGCCTGCCGCTCACCCCCCACTACCAGGTCAAGTTCTTCAGTGCTGGGGGGAGGCTCAGAATATGAACCGAACTTCGCCTGAAATTAGCCTATGTTAGTTCATTGGGAGCTGGGGAGGGAAGAGGCTCTGGTAGGGTTGGGATTTTCAGGGGTAGGGATCCTGTCTGTGACCCTTGTTCTGGGTTTGCCAGGACTGGCCTGAGCTGAGGTTACTCCCCCATATCCTGTTACTGCAGAGTATGAGGAACTTGGGACTCCTGACCACCCCAAGTCCCTGAAGACAAGGCCAAGGGTGATCTGGAATAGGTTCCCATTGTCTGAGGGGCAAGTGGTCTCTCCTCTCCTCCTCCCTCCCCCACTCGGTTGTCATGGTAACCACAGTGGGGGGTGGGAGGCTGGACCACTCAGCTCCTGGCCAGGCTACCCAGCATGCTCTGCTTTCACCCAGTTCTCTCCCTCGCTGCCCTTCGGCAGGCGGGGTGGTGAGGGGAGGGTTGGGGGTTGATCCTGCCCTGTCCCCAGCCTAGGGACAGTTCACATCTAAGGGTCACCACCTCCAGTCCCCTGCCTTTAAGCAGGAGGTTTTCCTGCACAACCCTCAGGAATGGGACTTTTATGAATGTGGTTTGACAGAGAATGATTTGGGGGGTCTCTTTGGAGCCCCCTGGAGTTAATGAAGTCAGTTAAGCCCTAGGATTAGAAGGTCAGGGTCATGGGTACAGCCCATGTTTGCAGAGTAACACCCCACCCACCCCTAGCTCCCACCAGCTGTTTCAGAAATGCCTGGTGCTGGTTGTCTAGGGAACTGGCGAAGGGGTGTGGATGGGGCCTGGCAACCCCAATCCCAAGTACCACAATCATAGTCCCTTAGAGCCCACACCCTGCAGGCTGGGCATTGGGGGCCTCACTTCTTTCTGTCCAAGAGAAGACACATTTTTACAATAGTAGTACCTCTCTTAACAACTTCTCATCACCCTGGCTTGGGGGGTTCGTAAATGCGACACCCAAATAAACTGGGCTTTTGTCTTTATCACGGCACCTCCATTTGGGGTACACTGCCACCAGGTGGCAGTAGTCACAGCCAAGGTGTAAGGTTTCCCTAAGATTCCAGAAGGTGATTTTCTAGTTTATATTCCTCCACAACCTATAAAATATAATGACTTTTACTTTTATATTAAGGTTACAGGACTTTATAAAAAGCTGGAGTTAAGCAGACTTTAAACAAACTACATGTTGGTATATAAGAGCAGATAGCAAAGACTGAGGAAACAGACTGCCTGACTTTGAATCCTGGTGCAGCCACTTGCTAGCTGTGTACTTGGGCAAGTTCCTTGCTCTCTCTGTGCCTCAGTGTCTTTCTCTGCAAAACAGAGATGCTAGAAAGTATTTCCCCTCCAGGGGTGTTGTGAGGATTTAATGAATTAATGTACCACGTAGTGCTTAGAACAGTGCCTGGCACAGCATTAAGCTCTTAAAAAATGTTGGTTATTAATATTTAAAGCTGATGCATGAGAGCAAAGTTTCAAAAATAATTTGTAGGCCGAGATTTCACGGGCATAACTTTCTCTATTCACTCTTTTATCTGGCATTTCTAATCTGGTGATTCGTTTCAGGGCTGCCCTGCTAGGCACCCACAGTCTGCCCAGATGTTGCCTCCAGCTCGCTCAGCCCCACATTCAAGCCCATATCCTAATGCTTTCACCTCCCAAGTATCTATGAGGATCTGCCCCCTCCACTCCAGACTCACTGACATCCTAATCTCACTCCTGAACCTCTGCCACTAGCCCCTGTCTCTTGACCTGCTCCCTGCAGACCCCATCTCCTCCCTGTAGCCACAGTGATTTTTCTAAACTAAAAATACTCCCCCGCTCAAAGAGCCTGCATGGCTCCCCAGCACCTCCAGGGTGAAAGTCCAGGCCCTGTAGCTGAGTCCCACTCCACCCCACTTCCCATTCCAGTCTCATCGGCCTCCCTTTGCTGTCAGAATGTCGTGCTCCTGCACCAGCAGACACCTTGCTGTTCCTCCAGAGCCTCAGGCACTCTCCAGCTCTATGGCTGATGCAGGCGGGAGGTTGGCGGGGAGGGGGCGCTGGGCCCTCTTCCCCTATCCGTTCTCTCTCTCTCTCCTGCCTGCTCAGCCTCAAGACTTGGCTCCTGTCTCCCCTCCTCTGGGAAGTCTTTCCTGATCCCTCTGCGGCCTCCAGGTCGGGTGGAGACCCTTCTTTGCGTGCCCTGACCTGTCTGGGTGCAGGAAGGGGTTGTCTTCGTCCATCGGCGCCCTCAGAGATGCCCCGCGCACAGCAGGCCCTCCGTGAACCTCTGGGGAACAAATCCAGGAAGGCCATTCCATGCTGTTCAGCCTATAATGTCTCTCTTTTCCATCTTCTCTGTCCCACTACCTTCTATTGATCTTTCCAGGCCTGGCTAGATGTCATCTTCTCAGAGCCTTTTGGTCACCTTGACTTCCAATTTTATCCGTGCATGACATATTTGACTCCCTCCTCCAGCAGGCAAATGTAAAGGGCATGAACTCAATACCTGGAAGGCCACAGCTGAAGCCACAGGTCCTGTAAGAGCGCCTGGCACACACTCAGAGCTTGTCACATGTATCGAACACACGAGCAGACAAAGGACGGAATTATTGTCCAGACCAACAGTTTTAAACCAAGGTGATTTTGCTCCCCAGGAGATATTTGGCAAAGTCTGGTGGTTTGTCACACAGCTGGGGGGCTGGTGCAGAGTTGCTACTGAGAGCTAGTGGCACAGGACAGTCCCCACAATACAGAGGTATCTGCCCCAAAGTGTCCGTAGTGCTAAGGCAGAGCACCCCTGGTCTAGAGCTGGTTACACTCAAATCTGTCCCCCTTGCACACTGAGAGCCCTCAAGGGTGGGATCTGATCTTAGTTCTCTGTTTCCTTTGCATGCCCCAGAAAGTACGCACTCAACAGTTTTCTTAAATAAAAATTATATATTTTTTAGTATTTTAAAAAAATATTTATTTGAGAGAGAGTGATTTAGAGAGAGATAGCATATGCGAGCACAAACTGGGGGAGGGACAGAGAGAGAAGCAGACTCCCCGCTGAGCAGGGAGCCCGACGTGGGGCTCAATCCCAGGACCCCAGGATTATGACTTGAGTCAAAAGCTGACCCTTAACTGACTGAGCCAACCAGGCGCCCCTAAATAACAATTTTCAATAAATTCTCCCATCAGTGAGATCATTCTTGTCCCTTTTCTCTCCGCAGGTGCCACGTCTCACTTGGAGCCTGGTGCAAATGCTGCAATTAGATGTCCCTGCTGGGCGATCCCCCAGGCTCTCGGCTCCAGCTGCCCCCAACCTTCCTTTCCGCAGGTTTTCCTCATCCCCACCATCACGAGGAATGAGCCCGCAGAGCAGGGAGAGCACATTTTGAAGATGGAAGGGAAACGCTGGGTGTTGGGGGCCCCGGGAGCAAGAACGGGGAAGGCACTAACTAGCCCTGCGACTTAGCTAAGTCCCAACCCCTCCAGATCTTGGGCTCTCAGCGAGGTGGTGGGAGGGGACCCTCTCTGAACGTGTCCTAGGCATCAGCCCTGCTCCCTGCGTGGGAGCGTGCTTTCCGCCAACCCCAGGGGGGAGCCCAGGACTTCTGGTCCTTCCCAGAGCCTGGGTGCTCCGGGGGCTCCGGCACACACGGGGTGCGGCCGTCTCCAAGGGCGCTGCTGTCAGCTGTGACCCCTGCGCCCCCAGAGGCAATCAAACAAGCGGCCTTTGTGGTCTGGGCTCAGGCGGCCTCAGGGAGCGGCACAAAGGGTGGGAAGAAAGACGCCAATCCTCTTAGGACCAGCACCGCGCTTTCCCACTGCGGCCCATCTGCTCCCGGGGAGCCGGGCAGAGCCGGCCGGCCCCACGGCAGAAAGCAAGCAAATCTGCCCGGGAATGAAAGACGGGCCTGGCCGGCCCAGATCCCCACGGCAAACACAGGCCTGGCCCAGGGCCTGGGAGGGGGCAGGGCTGAGCCGGCAGGAGATCGCGGTTAAAAGCACCGCCCCAGGAGGGGGACCCCGGGCTAATCCCTGCCTGCCCTGTGCCTTCCCTTCCCACAGCCGTGAGCCAGGCTGGGGCAAGGGGACAGGGGGGGAGGGGAGGGGCTGCGATCCAAGGTCCTCCCTAAGTGCCAGGCCCTCAGTGGGGCCCTTTGTACGCAGACCTTCTGTGTTCCTTGCAGCACCCTGTTTGACAAATGGGCTCAGCAAGGCGGCACTTGCCCAGAGTCACCCAGCTGCTCTATGGCAGAGCTGGGATCTCAGCTCGGGGCCAAACCTCCATTTGCTCATCTGTGTAACTGCGGTTCACTCAGCCAGGGCCCTCCAGCACCTCTGTTTCTCACAGCAACCCTTGGACAGATGGGGAAACTGAGGCCCGGGGCAGGAGGTGATCTGCCCACGGTCACAGACCTCATAAAGTCCTGGCTCTACCCCGGCCCCTGGTCCCAGCCCCCATAACTCCATGGGCAACCTTGGCGAGGTAGCCTCTATGGGCCTCAAGGTCTTCACCTGTAAAATGGGGTAATATTAACCACCTCAGAGGATTGTTCAAGCACTAAATTAATTAAATCATTACTTATAGTCACTTAGAATGGCGTCTAGTTCACGTTTAAGTGGCCCCTAGTGTTAGGTGTTATTGGTTGCAGAACGGTTCACAGCGGTTTTGAGGAGTGGACAGATAACCTTATTTGTCCTGTCTTGTTGATGAAGAAGCTGAGGTTCAGAGTGGGAGGAGCCGTACGTGAGGGTAGGAGCAGACCCGGGACCAAAGTCTCCTCGCTGGCTGCTTGTCCAGCACCTTTGCCATCCCGGAGCTGGGGTGGTGGTCGGGGGAGCCCCGGCTTCAGCCTCTGCCTGAGGTGGGCCCCGGGCCGCGCTCTGCTGTCTCTGGTTCACATCCTCAGGCTGGTCCCCGCGCTCCCCCAGGCTCTCTGCCCTCAAATGGGAAGCGGGTACCTGCAGAGAGGGTTTACTATGAGGGTTTGATGAGAGAACTGTTCAAGACGTTAGTTCTGGGCCTGGCGCACAGCAGGTGCTCAACAGGGGCAGCCGCGGTCGGTATTGAATGGCCCAGAGCAGGATGGATCCCAGAACCGGAAGAGAAGGAAGCACTGAGTTTCTGCCCGTTGATGCCTGGCCCCAAACACTCATTTTCCAACCCCAACCCCCCCGCCCCATGGTTAGGATTTATCTGGCAGGGTGAGGAAGGAGCCTGGGGAGCGGGAGGGAGGCACTGGGATGAGGAAGGGGAGGTAGCAGTTGAGGTCCAGGCTGAATCCCTTCCAGGGAGGGGATCGTGGGCCAGCTGCCCCCATCCCTCACTTCCCAGCCCTGTGAGGCCCTGAGCCCAGGAGTGCTGGAATCCAGGATGTCAGAGGCCAGATGCAGTCCTCTACACAAACACACCCCTCGCCCCAGCCCCTTGCTCCGACCATTTTACAGATGCTGAAACTGAGGCTCTGGAAAGGGGCCGTGCATCTTGGAAGGTCACCCAGCTCCTGAGCACAGCCCAGGCCTCCAGCCAGCCTCTCCCTCCCAGAGGTCATCTGGCCCTGGCTCCTGCAAGCCTCCCTCCACTGAGGGGCCACACAGGGGCAAGGCTGGGTCTTCATGCTCTGGTTGGAACAGGCTGAATAAGCTGTCCCAGGCCGTCCCTTCCCCAGCTCTGCAAGTGGGCTCTGCCCAGAAAATGGAAGTGAGTCCGTGGTTCTCTCCTCTCTCCTCCGCCTGCCCTCCTGCCTTCCTTTCTATCATTTTGCTGCTTGCTTTCCACTTGTCTGTCTCCCCTCTCACACACTCTCTCTCCTGTCTCTCACACTGTCTCTCCTCTCTCTCACACACTCTCTCTCCTGTCTCTCACACTGTCTCTCCTCTCTCTCTCACACTCTCTCTTGCTCGCCCTGCCCGCCCCCACCCACGGCACACTTTCCCCCAGAGAACCTAGCTGTGTGTCCCTCGCCCTGAACCAGGGGCTCTCCTGGGAGCTTCGCAGACAGGTCCTGTCCCTCTGGTCACGGTGTGGGGCCTTTTCCAGCCCTGTCGCCAACCCCAGGCAACTCTTTGTTCTTCTCATAGACCCTCTTCCTCTGCATACCCAACTTGGGGTACGTGGCCTCACAAACATTCCATCCCCAAGAACCACGGCCATTCAGTGATTTGAAAAGTTGTATAAGAACTTTATTCACCGTTGGAAACATTTCTTCCTCCAGATCCTGTTGTCTCTTCCGGCCTCCGTGGATAAACCTCCTGAGCCCTGTGCCCCTAGGGACCCCCATCTCAATCACCCAAACTGACCTCCTGCCCAAAGCTCTTCGATTTCCACTTCCCAAAGCACCGTGAGCCTTTGGGTCCTGATTTTGATTCACCCCAAGATGCCAGCAGCCGGCCACGGCATTCCCAGTTAACCTTGGCCTTGAGGGTTACAGGAATAAGTGAGACTAGGAATTAGACAACCGAGGTTCAAATCCTGGCTCTATCCCATACCTGGTGGAGAGGGTCGGACGAGTTACTTCCCCTCTCTTGGCCTCACTTTTCCTCCTCAGTAAGCTGGGGATAATTACTGATTTGTAGTTGAAATTTAAGAAGCGGATATTGTGAAAGAAACAGAGCTAAGAGGATATTTCGCTGAATTCATGGATTAGCTAATTTACATACAACAGAATGTTTGCTCAGCATGAGCCCTTTATACTTAAGGAGAAACTGAGGCTGGGAGAAGGAAGGCCACCTGCCAAGGGTCCAAGAGCGAGCAGCAGCAGTGCCCAGACTTGAATTCCGGCCTGGCTCTCAGCAGTTACCCAGTGCAGACTATCAAAGACAGCCAATTCCAGAAGGGAGATCAAAGGCCTACTTCTTTATTCACAAAGAGAAATCCTCATTAAAACATGGCCAACGGCTGAGGCAACCAGGGAGACGGGCCACGTATGCACAAAAAGAGAACTAATGATCCCAGGCAGACTGTGCTAAGTGGCAAGGGAGCCATTCAGAGGGTCAGCTGTGGAGAACTGGGGTCAGGGCCGGAGAGGTCTGGGAGGGCTTCCTGTAGGAGGAAAAGACTCAGGCCAGCCTCGTGGGGAAGATAGGATGTCCAAGGAGAGTTGACTATAGCTACCGTTTATTGAGCACCTACTGTGTTCTAGGGACTGAAAGGATGGGGATCCTATCCTTTCAGAGAGCTAAGGGACCAGTCTGAGTGATGTCATTGGGCAAGCCAGGGCCAGAATTTAAACCCGGTCTGGGGTCTCCACACCTCTGAGCTTGCCTCTACTAGACTGTGCTGTCCTTGTAGGGACACCTGTGTGTCTAGGGAGAAGAAGGGGATGGGAACATGGCCTATCATTACTGCAATTTGTCAAAGCGAAATGCCTGGGAGGTGGGGGGGGGAGGGTGTGGGAAGGGCCTGACTGGAACGGCAGGTTGGCGCCAGGCTGAGAAAATGTCCTTCGAGAATGCCAGGTGGGGGACTCGTGCATTCAGTCATTCTTTGATTTGGCCAAATGTTTCATGAGCATCTACTATGCAACAGCTCATGTTCCAGCTACTAGAGACACAGCAGTGACAAAAACAGATGGCGCCTGGCCTCATGGAGCTGATGCCTTGGGGAGAAGCATGGGGAATGAGCACATAAATAAATAAAACTAAATATAAATAAAATTTCAGATAGCGTACTGGTGTCCCAGGACTGCTGCAAGAAAAGGCCACAGACTGTGTGACTCAAAACAACTGAAGCAGAGCGTCTCACAGGTCCCGAGGCCCGGGGTCTGGAACCAAAGTGTGGCAGGGCCGCTTTCCCTCTGAAGATGAAGGGAGAAGCCCCCCTTCCCCCTTCCAGCTTGTGGTGGCTCCTGGCGTTTCTTGGTTTATGACAGGGTCCCTCCAGTCTCTACCTCTGTCTTCACGCGGCCTCTCCTCCGTGTCCTCGACTCTTCTTATAAAAACTCACTCCCTTCCACAGAGGAGGAAACTGAGGCCCAGAGACAAATGACTCACTCCAGGTCACACAGCCAGGAGTGGGGCAGCTGAGACAGAAGCCGTCTGACCGATCCCCAAGTGCTTTGGGGGGACCCCGGCTCTACATTACATGCAAGAGGGGGGCTGGACACTTGTTACTTCTAGGTGAGGAAGGCCCTTGGCTCTGTGGGCTTCAGCCTGAGGGAAGGGCTGTCAGCGGCCCGAGGCCTAGCCCCTTCTTCTGGCAGCAGCCTCCCAGATTTCCTCTGGGGAACTCCTGTCCTTCCTGGCACCCTCTGTCATTTCGGAGGGGCTGACCCTGAGGCCCCTACCCGTCCCACCTTCCAGTCCAAGAGCGGGCACACGTCCCAGGCCTGGCCAATCAGCGCAGCCCATTATTCTCAGGCCACAGAAACCTGTTCCAAAGTGGGCACGTGACTCATGTCCAGGCAACAAATCTGTCCAGGAATTCTGTGGACAAATATCGAGAAGAAAGAGTCCTCTTTTTTCCTTGGCCTACTATGGAGGAAGCCGTCTTGCCAACACCTGGGGAAAGAAGGCCTGAGGACAAAGCCCCTGAGGAGGGAAATCGAGGCAAGGGGACTGGCCACCTTGCATGAGGGCTGGAACCGGCTATGCCAGCGTGGGGTTAGCACGTGGGCAGTGCTCACCCGGTTGCCTGAGGAAGCCCCAGGGCAGCCTAGGGTTGGCATTCCCACAGCCCAACTCAGCCATAAGACACCACGGTGTCTCCATCAGGGAAGGCCTGAACACGAACCGTCTGCCACCTCTGAACATATCATGCATCCCCTCCCCCCAGAACCCATCTTCTGGGCCCCCAGGTCACCCCTCACTGTGTCCCCACATCCCCCCTGGGCTGAGCCCTCACTAAGCCTCTCCTTGGCTGTCCTTCCCTGGAGCTAGCTTGGATCAGGCAGCATTTGCTCAGCAAGGCTGGGAGGGGACAGAACCCCACGGCTACCCCCACTCTGTGACTCCCAGATGTCTGGTGGGCAGGATCCAGGCCACACCCCCCTTACCACCATCTCGCCTTGCTCCCCCAACAGCAGCAGGTGCAGCCCAGCTTGGGGACCGTTCCCCTGGTCCTCAGCGGCACTTTCTCTCCCACACAAACCCATCCCCTCCAAGGCCCAGGTGCCAATCTGTGGGGGACCACAGACGCTCTGAGCCCCAAAAGTTCTAAACACGATTCATCATCTCCTCTGCAGACTTGCTCCTCCACCAGAGCCCTGGCCCAGCCCCTAAGCAGGCACACCGACTCTGCCTCCCAGAGCCACGAACACCTGTCCGCCTGCCCCCTGCCCCTCCTCTCCTGGCCCTCAGTCGTTGTCCTGCCCTGCTCTCGGGAGGGGATGGGATACCGAGGCCGCCTCCTCCTGGCCCCTGTGCCTTCAGGATCCCCTCATCCGTTCCTCCGCCTCAGAGTGTGGATCCCCAAGACCCCTTCAGGGAGTTTGTGAGATGAAAAGTTTTTCATGATAATAAGCCAGACGTAAAGGAGATCTGCAAGGATTTAAAACAATGCCACTTTGCCCACGAAAGACTTTTCTGTTGGAAAGTACAGTTATCTTTAATAAAAATCGAATATTTATTTTAACGTGTAATGGGTTTATTATTGCTATTTTGAAGTGAATTAATAAATAAATATTTCTTTTTTTTTTTTAATCTGACAGAGACAGAGAGACAGACACAGGAGAACACAAGCAGGGGGAGCAGCAGAGTGAGAGGGAGAACCAGGCTCTCGGCTGAGCAGGGAGCCCGATGGGGGGCTCGATCCCAGGACCTCCATTTGCTTATTCGTGAGATGGCATTAATGACACGACTGCTCCTCTCTATTTCACAGAAATGTTTCGTAAACTGTAAGGGGCTATGCACGTGTAAGATTTTCATTATAACTATTAGCAATGGGAAGGAACTTGGAGATGGTAGGATAGCCTTAATCTCAAAGCTGAGAAAAGAGCTGCTCAACTCACTCATCCAGCCTCCTCATTGGATTCTGGTGGCTTTTTTTTTTTTTTAAGATTTTATTTATTTATGTGTCAGAGAGAGAGAGAGAACACATGAGCAGGGAGAGGTTAGGCAGAGAGAAAAACAGGCTCCCCGCTGAACAAGGAGTCTGATGTTGGACTCAATCCCAGGACCCTAGGATCCTGACCCAAGCTGGAGGCAAGACACTTAACTGACTAAGCCACCCAGGTATCCTGGATTCTGGTGGCTTTTCAAAATATACACATACAGGGGCACCTGGGTGGCTCTGTCGGTTAAGCGGCTGCCTTCAGCTTTGTTCATGATCTCAGGGTCCCTGAATCAAGCCCTGCATGGGGCTCCCTGCTCAGCAGGGAATCTGCTTCTCCTTCTCCCTCTGTTGCTCCCCTTGCTTGTGCTCTCGCTCTGCTCTCTCTCTCTCCAATAAATAAACAAAATCTTAAAGAAGAATATACGCATACCATCTTCACCGTCTTCGGGTGTTGTTTTGCTGCGATCGTGTATGACTTGTGAAATAAGAGAAAAAATAGAGTCAAGTCCCTATCAACTCTGAAATTCTAGCATGGGCAGTCCCCCCACCCCCCGGCTCCTTGGCTGCACCTTCATTAACCTCGGCTCGTCCCTTCCAGCCCTCGTGTGAATCATGGCAAA
This sequence comes from Ailurus styani, assembly GCA_002007465.1. Classification (NCBI taxonomy): domain Eukaryota; kingdom Metazoa; phylum Chordata; class Mammalia; order Carnivora; family Ailuridae; genus Ailurus; species Ailurus styani. The sequence goes on from LNAC01000030.1 coordinate 6,693,345, forward strand.
CAGGAGGGATGGTCTACCGGAGAGGAATGTGGATTTGGTGGGGGGAGTGCTGTGAACCTTCGGCCAGGACTGAGCAGTGGAAGCTGCCCCTGTGTGTGTCATCCATGAGAAGGCCCTTCCTCGACTGCAGAGGCAGGAAACCAGGTGTCAGTGGAGACAAAAGGGTCCCCAGCGCGTGAAATGGGACTTGGAGCAGGGCCCACCGGGAGGGGACAGAGGGTGGCTGCCGGGTGCTCAGCCGCTCCTGACCGGGGAATTCCAATCACCAGAGCAACTTGGGGTGATCTGGCTTCAGAGCCCTTTGGAGCACTGCTGTTCTGTCACCCCTTCTTACACTCGGGAGACTGAGGTCCAGCAAAGGAAATCTGAAATGCCTTTGGACCCACCTGGGCAAGAAGGACTCTGTCCTAGGCTCTGCCCTTCGTGAGCGGTGCTTCTCAAACTACCATCGCGAAGGACCGTTTTGCTTTTTAAATTCCTGACCTGTCATAGACTGATACTTTTATAAAAGACCATAAAAATGAACTACTAGAAACGAGGGATCGAAAGGGGTCACATTCATAGAAACAGCAGAAGGGTGGTTACCAGAGGCTGGGGGTGGGAGGGATGGTTGAAAGGGTACAGATTTTCCACTCGGGAGGACGAAACCGTTCTCAGGATCTGTCTCACAAGCCCATGAATACACCAAACGACTAAACTTAAAAATGGTTATGATGGTCAATTTCATATGTGTTTTCTGCCACAATTAAAAAAAAAAGTTTTATAACTCATGATAATACAGAGGCCAATATAGAGAATGCTCTTCTGAAATGACAGTCAATACTTCATAAAGCAAGAGCATTAAAATTAGGCAGGAAATGAGAGATACATATTTGTCTTAGAACATTTCATAAAATAATCACAAAAAGAGGAATCACTAGAATGGCGAATGTGAGCTCTAGGGTATGAAAGTTTTGAAACCCTCTGGGTTTCTGCCAGCTCCCGCACCAGCCACAGCCCTACCGGACCACACAGGAGGGGTACAGAGACCCCCATGTCACAGATGCAAACAATTGATCAAGGAACACGTGGAGCCCTGGTCACTTGGCACCCGCACAGCCCCTCACCGTCAACATCCGCTCTCGTGACTGACGCGGCTCAGGCCCCAGGGAGGCGAGGAAAACGCTTTCTTGCTCATCTCTCGCTCCGTGTCCTCAACACAAAGGACGGCCGCGTCCAGATGCCACCAACGCTTGTAGACTGTGGGGTGGCTGACATTGCACGGGGACGCTGCCTTGGGGCGCAGGGGGGAGGCTTTCAGCAGGATGAAGGAAGCCTTTGCTCTTAGGTAAGAGAAAAGACAAAATAATTCAAGTCCATCCTCTCAGCACAAATACGGTCAGTGGTCAGTGGGACCAAGCATATACCTCCTTGCTTCTCTTCATGTTCCAGTTCGTGGTTCCGGAGGTACTCAGGAAAGGGCCTGGTGTCCGCAAGAGTTGCACAGCGTGGCTAAAGAACATTTCACGATATCCCAAAATTAAATAATTCATAATACTCTTACATTTGTCTATATGGAGGTCCAGATGTAAGAGGCTTAAAGCCTGATACCAGTTGCTTCCATGAATGACTGCTGTTGGGGCTAGATACTGCCTTGACTGAGAGTAAAAATCAAGATACGCATGATAGGATTTATATGAAGAACTTCAACAGTTTGTAATATTTTCCACAATAATCATAACTTACACAACCCCATTACAACATTCAAGCTCGCCGTGTAAAATTCATGGCTCATTTTCTAATCTAAATATTGCTTTAAAAATACTATCGACAATTTGTTGCTACCTTCTCGACGGAGCAAGTGTTTCCCAAACTGAAATTAATTAAAAACCATCTAAGAAATACAATGACTTGAGAAAGGTTGTCTAATTTCACATTACTATCAACAGAACAGAAATTATGTGAAAACCTTGATTATAACACCACAATTACTGATTTCGCTGGAATAAAGGCAAGAAAAACAAAATTGGTAGAGTAAATATATAGTTTATGAATCACGGGGTGGTTTTTTTTGAAATTTTATCACTCATTCAAATATCATCAGCCCCTCACATGACAACCCAGACATGTGATAATAATTTGATCCAATAATCTTTGATATTTTGCTGACTTTCAGTCATACAGAAACCATAGTTTTACACATACTTTATATTTTGTTAGAACAAAGGTATATTTGTCATAATTCATTTACTATTGATTGGTTTGTTTTTTAAATTTTATTTATTTTTAAAAATATTTTATTTATTTGCCATAGGGAGAGAGAGAGCACAAGCAGAGGGAGCAGCAGGCAGAGGGAGAAGCAGGCTCCCCACTGCGCAAGGAGCCTGAGGCAGGACTCAATCCCAGGACCCTGGGATTGTGACCTGAGCTGAAGGCAGACATTTAACCGACTGAACCATCCAGGCGTCCCTGCTTTGTGGAATTTTTTAAAAATTTATTTATTTTTCATTTATTTTTTATTATTTTTTATTATTTTTTTTATTGTGCTATGTTAGTCACCATACAGTACATCATGAGTTTTTGGTGCAGTGTTCCAAGATTCATTGTTTACGTATAACACCCAGTGCTCCATGCAAAACGTGCCCCCCTCAATACCCACCACCATGCTCACCCATTCCCCCACACCCCTCCCCTCTAAAACCCTCAGTTTGCTTCTTGGAGTCCACAGTCTCTTGTGGCTCTTTACGTTTTAAATGTTCAGATGTATGGTATGAGGACCTCCACTTGTATCTTGCCCCAGACCCCACAAATGTCTGGATGAGTTCAGCCAAAGGAACTGCCCAGGACCACACATGATCCAAATGCCTTGTCTCTCATTCAAACACTTATTTAATGAGCAACTACTAGTCACCAGGTATGGGGATGAGGCCAAGATGTGTAGTTTACAGCCCCTGTTCTTGGGAGTCGGCCGACTTACAATGGAGCCCAGGAAGACCTTATCTCAATCACGGGAGCCCCTCTGGGAGGTGTAGGGCACGTGGTCCCACTCGCAGCAGCTCTTAATTCAAATGGGCCGGGGCTGAGGTCTCGAGGCCACCCATCCTCGGTGAGTGGCCTTAGCCAAGCATCTTCGCTCTGAGCTTCAGTGTTCTCATCTGTAAAATGGGGATAATAACACCTACATCATTATGTTACAAAAGTTAAATATGATTCTATGTGTGTTCTCATTACTACTGTGTAACAGATTGTCCCCCAAGCATCTTGGCCTCAAATAACAACCAGTTATCATATGGCGGTTTCTGTGGGTCAGGAACTCAGGAGTGGCTCCGCTGCGTGGCGGTGGCTCAGGGTCTCACCAGGTCACAGTTGGAACATGGGCAAGGGCTGCGGTCACGTGAGGGTCTTGCGGCAGGTGAAATGTGCCCTCGCCAGATGCCTCCCTCGATGGCCGACGGCGGGACCCTCCGTTCTCTCTACCAGGGCCCCTGGATTTGTACTTTGGTGTCCTCAGACATGGCAGCTGACTCCCCCTAGAATGATCCAAACAAGAGGAGAAAATCAAATACCTCCTTACGACCTAGACTCCAAAGTCACGTGGCATCACTCCTGCCTTGTGCTATTAGTCAGAAGAAGCAGGTTGCTAAGTCCAGACCATCCTCCGGAGGGGGGCGGGGTGTGGAACAGCCTCCACCTCCGGAAGGGAGGAGGACCTAAGAATTTGGGGACATATTTTCAAGTGACAACAGCATGAAAATGTTTGGCAGAGGATGTGTGAGTGCTCCCTGTGAAGACCATGATCCTTTGCCCTATTTGTGGTTCATTTGACAATTTACACGGTTCTTTCCATCCCTTACTACCCTGCATGTTCAGAAGAACCCTATGGGGTCAATATTTCCATTTTACAGATGAGGAAACTGAGGCTCAGAAAGACATAATTTGCCTAGAGGCACCCAGACTTTGGTGGCAGAGCTGGGCTTGGAACCCACCCCACGGTCACCCTGGCGTTTCTGTTACTGATTCCCCACGAGAGGGGAGCTCAGGGTCTGTGTCCTCAACCACCGGGGGATGTTCGAGAAGCCATGGAAATCCAGCAGGTCATGAGCAAGGCTGCGACTCTTCCGGGAGAACAGGACGGCACAGGATGGAAAGGGTCTGGCGAGCGAGCGGCGGATTGAGACGAGACAGGGCGCGCCCGGCGCAAAGAAGTGGCCATCGGAGCGTGAAGTGTCGAGGGATGAGGGCGGGGAAGTGATGGGGAGACCTGTGCCAGGTGTCAGCACTCCCTGAGACAGACGGAGGCGGGTGATCACATCTGAGGGTTTCCAGCAGGGTGACGGGGAGTTTGGGCGAGCTCTGGGGCAGGCTCTGGGGCTTGGGGGTGAGGGTCCAGGCCACTGTCCTTGGAGACAGTCCCCCCAGCAAAGGAGGGGACAAACCTTGAGGATAAGCCTGGGGCTTGGAGTGAGGCTGTCCTGACTCTAGCACCTCTGAGCTGTGTGTCCCTGGGCAATCTCTGAACCTCTCTGAGCCGCCGTTTCCACAACTCCTCAGAAACAGCAGAATCTATGGAGCCCCTGTGCCCTGTATAAACACACCCACCAGGAACCCTCTAACGTACTGGGGTCCTTATGTGTCTTCACGGGGCCGAAGAGCGTAACAGTCCAGAGATCCACCATCCGTAGATAGCTACTAGCCACGGGTGGCTACTTAAATTGAAGTATAAATTAATTAAATGAAATAAAATTAAAAATTCACTTTCTCAGTCACAATCATCCTATTCCAAGCTCTCAATGGCCATCTGTGACTTAGTAATAGCACAGTGGACCGTGCAGAACGGCCCATTGCATCACTGCAGAAAGCTCTATCAGCACCGTCCAGAAGACTTAAAGTGCACGCCACCGGGTAATTTTAAACCTTCTGGTAGCCACATTGAAAAAAAAAAAAAAGCTGGTAAAACTAATTCTAATAACATTTTTTAACCCAGTATATCCTGATTATTATTTCAACATGTCACCAATATTTAAAAAAAAAAAAACCTATTAATGAGAAAGCTCACATTCTTTTTTTTTTTCTTACTAAGTCTGTGAGATTTCGTGTCTATTTACATGATGGCAATCTCAGTTGGTACTAGCCACGTCTCCGTTGCTCAATAGCATGTATGGCCTGTGGCCACCACATTGGACAAAGCGGTAGAAGACAGGCCCCGGGGACCCACAGAAGCTGGCATGAGGCGCCCCTCCTTCACCTACTGCTGTGCTGTGTGGCCTTGAGCAAGTAATTCAGTCTCTCTGAGCCTCAAAGCCTCTATCTGTAAAATGGCTATGATTTCTAGACCTGCTCTGATTCTATAGGCAGTACCATTATATTCCACATGTGCCACTATTATTATATCATTGGCTCATACATTATGATGATACCAGCCAGTGATTGTGGCGAAGACTAAGGGGGAGGATGAGCGTAAAGCCAATAGCACAATGTACACTATGGGGTAAGCTCTGGATACATGCCACTTGTGGCGGAGGCGAGTGTGACTGTCATGGGTCTGACTATCCCACCAGGCTCTGCCCTCCCCCCTGCCACACCTGGCCTAGCCCCTGTGCCAGCACCTGACCCAGAGCTCCCCTCTCTGTCTGGGCCTTTCTCTGTGGTCAGACAAGCGGGAAGTCCATTCAGCTTTCGTACCAGTCCCCACCCCAGGGTCTCACTCGGAGCTCATGACTCAAGTTCGCAAACATTCTCAGCCCGTGGGGCGGTTAGTGGTGCAGAAATCCGTTCCCCCGCGTGAGTGGGGGCAGGGAGGGAAGAGAGATCTGGGCTGCCTGACAGGAGACCTGCTCACAAGGCCAGCTGCTACGTCGGATGGGTTGTTTTCTCTGCCGGAGCCTCAGTTTCCTCACTGTAGAATGGGCAGGTCAAACCTGATGAATGTTAGGGCCCTTCTGTGGCATCGAAACAGCTGGTAATCAGGGGCGCCTGGGTGGCCGAGTCATTAAGCGGCTGCCTTCAGCTCAGGTCATGATCCCAGGGTCCTGGGATGGAGCCCCACGTCAGGCTCTCTGCTCAGCGGAGAGCCTGCTTCTCCCTCTCCCTCTGCCTGCCACTCTCTCTCTCTCTCGCTCTCTTTCTCTGTCAAATAAATAAATAAAATCTTTAAAAATATATAAAATAAAATACACAGCTGGTAATGAGGGCCCCTGACCACCCAGGCTCTGGCCAGAGGAGAGAGCACAACGAATGTGTCCTGCCTTACGTGCATACCCCCCGGGGATGCCCGCTTAGGACACCCAGGCCCCGCATTCTGAGGCAAAGCCAGGCCCAGACCCGAGGTCTCCTGACCTTGAGGTATCTGCCGCCCCCTTCTTAGCTGAGGAGGGTGAGAGAAACGTGTTTGCCCGGCTTATACTCGGGAATCAGCTGGCCATCCCGGCTCAGCAACTTACCAGCTGTGGGACTTTCAGCAAGTCTCTTAACTTGCCTCAGTTTCCTCATCCATTAAACGGGTGCATTATATTTACCGCATAGGTCTGCTATGACCTTTAAATGAGCTAAGGTATGTGGAGAGCTCAGGACAGTCTCCAGCTCCTGTCGGTTCTCTTCAAGCATTGACTGCTGTATGACATGTGTGTATGTGTCTGCTTGATGTTATGTTTTTATATTGGTTATGCTACTACCATTATTATATTATGTGACTCATGGTATGTTCATTCCACAGGAAGCAGGTGGTAGAGGAGACCCACCATTTCACGGACAGCATCTCGTTTGGTGCTCACCTCAACCCCAGGAGGGTGACGCAGACGACAGGACACGAGGCCCCCAGGAATGAGGCGGCTCGGGCGGAGCCACACAGCCAGCAGGTAGCAGAGCAGGGATTCGGACCCGATGCTGACTCCACGGGCTTCGCCCTTTCTCCTCTGCCTCCGTCCGCTTGGAGAGGCCAGCCCTGCTTCTCTGGCTGAGCTCCTGTAAGGGTGATCAGAGCAAGCTCCTCTCTGCCAGAAAAACCTACCTCCAGAGTCCCTCTAGAATTTCTGGCTCTTGGCTGGGAGCTGTGAAGTCAGGGTCCCTCCAACCGCCTCCCCATGGTCCTTGTCCCCACTGTGGCCGGGCTGGGTGCTTTCTAGACGGGCCTTTCCTGCAACCAAAGCAACCAGGAGCTCAGGAATCTCCCTTTCTATGGCCTCATTTGCATAATCCCCACAATCCAATGCAGACTCAGCTTCTCTTTGTGATATTAATTATGTGGAGGAAAATGTCCTGGGCAGGGAAGACAAGCTCCCGATTTTCAACCATTGTCCCCTCATGCTATCCCAACTGCTCGCCCGTCCCCAATGTGTCATGGGTATGGTGCAGAATCGGGGTTCAGGCACCAGAGGTTTGAACGTGCAGCTATGCGTTCCTCCATCCCTGCGTTCCTCTGGGGTTGCTTGGGCCCCTGGAACTACTGGAGGAAGGAAGGCCTGGCCCCCGCTCAAAGATCAGCGAGCGGTGGATGTTAAGTGTTCAAGTGTGTGATAAAACATACCGTTTGCATTTAAAAATTAATCCCAGAGGAAAATAATAGACTATTAGTTAATAGGTAGAATTGACAAGCTGGCTGCTTTCCAAAGCCATCTCAGGCAGTTACAGTGCTGAACTTCATTCACTGAGCCTTTGCGACGGCCCCAGAATGATGAGAGCCACCTGCCTGGTCTCCTTGGACTCCCCTTGAGCTCCTTGTCCCGGCTCCGTAGTTGGGAGTCTGAAACCATTTGCTAATTCCACTCCATAACCCAGGGAACATCTTATCACTAACTCGCTGTGTGATGTTGAGTTAATCACTTTCCTTCTCTGACATTCAGTTCCTTCATTCATAAAGTGAGCCGCGTAGAGAAGCCGATGCCAGGCTCTCCGGAATTTACAAATTCTCCGGTTCTATCCTCATCATCACTTGTATTGAGGCACATCTTGAGGCCCTTTCCAGAAACAGAGTCTGTCCAAGGGAAGTCTGGGAAAGCTGAGAAGTTTGGGCCCACTGGCCTCAAAACCTTTTCTTTTCCGCTTCTCAGAACCTATCCTGGACCCCTGATGCCTGCTCCAAGGAGATCTGAGTTCTAGTCCTGACATGGCTCCCACCCACCTGAGACCCTGGACAGCACAAGACAGATCCGGGCAGCAGGCCTTCGGACTGGTCAGGGGCCTGGGAGCAGGACGGACACTCTATCTGGGCTGTGCAGGAGCACTGGCTGCGCCAACCTCAGACTCTCCCAAGAAGCAGAGACAGGCAGTCAGGGTGTGTGCAGGAGGGAACAGTCTGTGGGGAGAAGGAAGGGCCCAGAGCCTTAGGCAAGCAACCTGGGAGAATTTTTTGAGGGGTAAACAAGCTCACATTGGTGAAATGTTCAGCAGAGCCCGTGGTGACTCTCATTATTACTCTCATAGTCTCAGTGGTTAGAACTCCTTTGACTCTGAACGATCACAGGTCAAGTTCAGGCCTCCTTTTTCTGGGTTCTATTAAGTCCTGATCAGAGTAGAGCTTCCTGGTTTTTGATTGCCGGGTGTGTCCTGAGTCCATTTTTCATGATCCAGAGAATTGTCACAATCCTATGTCAACACCGCCTGGAAGCATACCTTCTGGTCTTCATCCGCCCTCCCCTTCATCCATCCATCCATCCATCCATCCACCCATCCATCCATCCATCCTGGCTGGTAAATACTTCTAGAACACCTCCCTGTGCCTGGTCTTATTTCAATGTAAACCAACTAGAATCTTTGCCCTGCCGGGGCTCCACTTTTACCCCAGAACCTTTGCAGACAGCTGAGCCACACCTGGTTCTATGGCTTTTTCTGTTCATCAGCAGTGGGCCTTAAACACTACCTGAGCCTTCTCGCCTTCTCTGCGCTCCCAGAACCCCAGCGCCCCGCCCAGCCTGGGTCTGTTCTGAGCTCTCCCCGTCTTCAGCGCCTCCATGCACAGCACCCAGCCTTCCCGCCCAGCAACCCCTCCCTGCTGCACCTCTCTTGCCAGGCACCACCCCTAACCGCTCTTTCAAATTCTAAGAGAAATGTGAATTGGGAAACGGCCAGCCATAAAAAAAGCCTGTGTACTCCCGAGTGGCGCCAAGATCAAAGCATCCTCTATCGGGCCAGCTGGGCCACCTCACAACCTTTTACCTGGATCCAGCATCCCACAGTTTCCGGAGGAGGTTCCCACCTCCTGGCGCCTTTCATCTCCCATTGGGGCCCCCGCCGCGAGGACACTGGGGCTCGGGAAATTACACAGCCACCCAAAGCCACGCAGAAAGTAAACGGCGGCCTCAGGATTTGAACTCAGGTCTCCTAACATTTACTCTGACGGCTTTTCAAAAGGGCCTTCATGTAGGGGTCAGGGAACCTGGCTCCCGGCCCAGCATTGAGGAGTCTGTTGAGTGACCTTAGCTAAGTCACTTCCTTCCAGGCTGCTGTTTCCTCCACCATAAAGTGGGGAAGGCTGCCATGCTCATGAGATCGCTGTGTGGATCGCAGCAGATGAGGGGTAGGAACAGGCGGTGGAGACAGGCTGCCCACTGGACTCCTCCCCCACCCTCCCCCACCAGGACCCTGGGCTGCACACTGTTCCCCGGGAGGGGAGGGCCGGGGGTGACTCTGGCTCTCAGTGGAAACTCCCATGGCTCGTGGATACTGAGGAGTATTTTACGACCTGTTTCCAAAGCCAAGCAGGTTCTTTCTGCTGCTGCGAGAGATGTTTCAACTCACTAGAGAGAGCAATTACTCTGTCCCCTGGTGCCAGGCTTTCTGGGGTTCAGAGGGGAACAGAACACCGGTCCGTCTGTCCCAAAGGGGCTTCCTGTCTGGAGAGAGCATGAATTCGCAGGAAAAGGAAAGTAACATCCTACAGGTGCCTGCTCGGGTACCTGCTCGGGGCAGGCATTTTGCATCATGCCCCCTCATTCTATACTCATGACAAACCTGTAAGGATTAGGCCCATTTTGCAAAGAAAGAAACTGAGTCTTAAAGAGGTTCAGATCACATAGTATTTGAACACGTACCTCCCTTAACTCCAAAGCCCAGATTCCTTCCACTCCATGAGGTTGCAAGAACACAAGATGAAGGAAATTGGAGTGTGTGCCATCAGCACTGGGGATCCTAAGGAGAAGTTGATCTGAGGATGGCTTCCTGGAGGAGGTGGGATGTGACCAGGACTTTGGAAGCAGAGTAATATTCTAAAGACAGGTTGGAGAGAATGTGGTCCAGGGTGAAACGGGGTGTGAGAAGAACTGGGATGTGGGAAAATGGAGGGTACCCCTGGGGCACTGCGGACAACACTTTGGCTGGACCAGAGGGGACCTAGAGGCACACAGTGGGAGGTGAGACTGGGAAGGCGGGCTGGGTCCTGTTTCCGAGGGACCTCAAATATCAAGTACAGAGTTTATATCTATTTCAGGGAGCAATGGGGACTTTTGAGCAAGCGAGTGGCTCAACTGAAGATTTAGAGTTTTAGGAAATCCTTCCAGGAGCTGCATGGTCGTGAGCAGAGAGACCTAGAGACAGAGGATGAGGCTAAGATCCATCCCCTATACTTTGCATTTAGCTTCCCTCTGACATCAATTAATTTAAAACACTGAGCACCTTCTGTGGACCGGGCTCCATGGTGAGCATTTCATGTAATGTCTCATTTCACAACTCTAGAAGATGGACACTATTATTAGCTTATGTTACAGATGAGGAAACTGAGGCACAGAAAAGTAGAGTGGCTGGCCCAAGGTCACAGGACTCATAAAAGGTGGAACTGGATTTGAACCCAAGCCGTCCCTCTCCCACACCTGTGGCCCTTCAGAATGAAAGCAGGAGGGAAGCTGTTCTCCAGAATAGATGCTCAGATGACCTCCACTGCAAAAGGCTGATCACAAGTTCTGGTGGAGACCTAGAGGTGGAAATCCCCGACCCCAGCACCTCCTGCCTGGGTCTCTACCTTGGGCTGTCGCTCCCGGAGGGTGCATTAACTTCCGAGGCCGCCAGGTGGCAGTGGGGACTCTGGCTGCTTGGAGCCTCAGCCCAGCCCAGTCTCCGGCTCCAAGCCACAAAGACCCAGGGTGGGCAGTGAGGAGTGAGGCACAGCGAGACTTTCAGGGGACCCTCCCCTCCTGGTTGCTCCTCGCCAAAATCCCTGCGTCCTCTGTGCTCAGAGGGGCATCCAAAGCGGAGCCGGGTTTGCAGGTACCTTCAGGTGAAGCTGGAAGGTGCAAAAGGTTGCCAGTTTTATGGCCATTCCATCCCTGGAATAGTACACAGCTGATGGCAAAGCCGCTGTAGGAGAGTTTTTAACAACCCAGGGAAGTGTTCACCCCGCAGTGCTAGGTGGGGGGGAGAAACAGGACAGAGCACTGTGCATTTGGAAAGCTTATAAGTTATGTGCAAAATACTTGCGTCTAGAAAAATGCCTGAAAGTAAATGGATCAAAACACTAACAGTGGCTTTCAGGCCAATTTCTCAGGGAAATTATGGGCGGTTTTTGTTTTCCTTCTGAACTCTTTTATATCTTCTTTATTTGTACCAGTGGGTATGTTCCACTTTTATCATGAGGTAGAAAAAGTTTTCTTAAAAGACAAAGGAAAGATATGGGTCGTCAATAAGATTCTTTTGTCTTTCAATTGTCACCTCCTCCAGGAAGCCTTCCTTCTCTGGAGGGAGGGAGTGACTTCCTCCTCTCTGCCCCTTGAGGGTTTGGACAGCCTGTATTAAAGAGCACTTTTTGCTCCATAGGGTAATCGTTGACGTCAGTGTCTAAATCTATGCTACTCAATATGGTAGCCACTAGCCACATGCAGCGAAGAGCAGAGCACTTGAGCTGTGGCTGGTGCAAACGGAGAGATGCTAAAATAGAAAATACACACCAGATTTCAAAGACCTAGTATGAACAAAAAAATGTCAAACCGTTCATTAACTGCATGTTGAAACGGTAGTATTTGGACATGCTGGGTTAGATAAATATATTAAAGCAAACCACCTGTTTTGTTTTGTTTTTTTTAACGTGGCTACTAGAAAATTTTAAAAATTGTGTATGGGGCTTGTATTCTATCCTGTTGGACAGTGCTGGTCTGCAAGTTTCATGAGGAAGGATCTGTGAGGAAAGGTCTGCTGTTGCCAGCGCAGGTCCGGAGGGGGGAGGGCCCTGTCCAAGGTCTCACAGCAAATGAGTGGCAGAACTAGAACTTGAACTCCACCTGGTCTTGCACTGGCTCCAGCTGGGGTCTGACCCCCCCTGGCCGTGTCCCCCATGGGTCCTGCCTGTGGGCAGAGACCCTTGGGATGAGAGTCAGAGACCTAGTTCCACTGTGAGGTGACCTCTATGTCTGTCACTTAGCATAACACATTTCCTTTTCAGAAAGCCCTCAGGAAGAAGGTCTCAGGGAGAGCTGAGGGGCCCCAGAACTCGTTGTCATCCCTGGTATGGGAGAGATGAGGACAGAGCTCTTGCTGTCTCCACTGAATCCACAACAATGGAGTCAGAGCGGAAAGTGGACTCTAAAAACCACCTCAGCCAAAGCCCTCATTCTGCGTTCATGGCAAGTGGGGCCCAGAGAGGGTGAGTGCACTGCCCAAGGTCACACAGCCATTCTCTCCTTATAATCCTCGATGCCTCCCCATTGTGCTTAAAATACAATCCATTTTTCTTCTCCCTGACCTAATCTGCTCCACACTCCCGTTGCTTGCCATGCTTCAGCTACTATTCCTAGAAGGTGCTCAGGATAGGCTCACCTCAGGGCCTTTGCATTTGCCGTTCCTCCCTGGAACTCTTTTTCCACACTTTTACATGGTGGACCCCTCCTCATCCAGGTTTTAGCTGTCACGTCTATGTACCCTGTTGTAGTGTCTTCCTGGCATGTATCAGTACCTTAGTTATCTTGTCCATATATAGGTCTTATACAGCAGAAGGAAGGTTCTAGTAGAGTAGGGCCATCTCCCTGCCTCCCCCATGCCTGGCATGTAGGTAGTGCCCCATTGATGTTTATTAATCAAATTTGATTGAAAGAGGGCTGGACAAATCAGGAGACTGAAGGCTGGTTGCAGCTGTTCCCCCACCCCCAAATCTGCTGTGTGTCCTTGGGGAAGTACTTTTTTTTTTCCCTCTCTGGGCCCCAGTTTCCCCTTCTGAAAAATGGAGCTTCCACTGCTGCCAGGCTGGCTGGCAGGATAGGCTGGTTGAATTAGCATCAGTTGAGCTGATGGGTGTGAACACTGCTTTGTAAACTGTTAAAGCGTGATTGCAAATGTGAGTAGCTGTTGTCATTAGACAAATGAAGTTAAGCCGCCTCTTCCTCGGTGCTGAGGGGATTGGGTCAGGTGCTCTCCGGGGCCTCCTGCCCCACGAGTGTATTGTTCTGAGTCCGGGCACTGCCTGCAGGTGGCTCACAGTCTGCAGGGGTGGCCGAGATAAGATGCAAATCAGAAACAAACAATCTGAGACCCCAGCAAAGGTTCTGCAGGGGGCTGACCACCTTTCAGGAAACAGCAAAGTGCAAAGGCTCCGAGAGAGGGAGTGAGGCCAAGGTCAATTAAAGCTCTTGGTGGGGAGTGGGGTGGGGCCAAATTGAAGCCTGCAGAGTGGAGGGGAGCACCCTGGCAGACTGCACAGCGGGGACAAAGGCACAGCCAAGGGCAGTTGCCAGAGACCAGTGAGGAGAGGAACTGCCAGAGGATCCCAGATGGGGAATAAGATCTTGTTTAGGGAGAAAAAGATGGGAGCCAAGGGGGCTTTATTTTATTATTATCATTATTTTTCTTTCTCGCCACTTAAAGGCCCTGGACTGATCTGTATTTACTTATATAACGTTGAGTAAGTCACTTGCCCCTTCAGGCCTCAGTTTCCTTATCAGTGTAGAAGGGATATAGGAAGTTGATAAATGATTCTCTGAATTTGAAGGATCCATGAAAGTCCTAAGAAGGGACAGAGCTGGGGTCAGACGAGTCTGGCGTGGAACCCTAGCTCCGACTTGCTGTATGACCTTGCATGAGTTATCTGGTCCTCAGTTTCCTTGTTTGAAAAGGTCAGCCCCAACCTCACAGGGCTGAAAGGTTCAGGAAACAAGGTGTAAGGGAACAAGCATCTGGTACCAGATCTGTGATCAATGCCACTGCTGTTCCTATTTTGGGTCAAAGGGGGAGGTACTGATGGAGCGGGTAGGTGGTAACAAGGGCCCTGGGGGACAGAAACTGAGTAGAAGAGCTCGGTCCACAGAGCACATAGTAACAGATGCTCAAGAAACATTTGTCGAATTGGGAAGGGTCGGGGCACCTGGATGACGGCTGCAGTGTGTGCAGTAGCTTGGGGCTGCTCTGCCCAGGAAGGGGAGTCTTGCCCCAGGATGCGCCAAGCTCAGGGTCTCTCAGACCCTGGGTCCTCTGCAAAGTCTGACAAGCAAGAACTGAAAATAAAGGTCAGCCCTACCCCAGCGGATCTTGACCCTAGTCAAGGAGGAACCGAGAGGCTTGGGAGGGGCATATTCCCCCCCACACCCCCAATTTTTTTCCTCCGGCTCCTTCCCAAGCAGTCTCCCCCAGCCGTCAGGGCCCACTTCCTCCTTTCTAGAGGAACCTTCTAGAATTGGACTCCTGAAGCTTCCAAAGATGACCCAATTTTCCAAACCTTAGATGGGGTCTCAGAGTCTGTGGTGCCCTTTTCTCGGTATGGAGAGGGCTCTGAAGAGAGGGGATTGCGGGGACATTTGGGGAGTTTGTGGGACAAAGGGACAGGACAGGTCTGGGTGGTGTGGAGTGAATTTAAACCGTCTGTACCTCTACTGAGGTCTTATACCCACTCCACAGAGCAGGAAGCTCCTGGTTAAGTCTTGTTTGTCAGGAGGCAGCTCGGAAAGGCCAGGGGCCCTGCCTGGGTGATTCCCGCAGGCCCCCTGCAGCTCGCCCACCATCGGGCCTCTGCAAGGCCTGTTAATGATGATGGTGATGAAGGCTGTCAGAGCAGGGCTGGGCCCACAGGGATGGAAAGGGGGTTGTGTCCTTCCTGAAGGGACAGCCGTGCACAAAACCATGGCCGCACAGCGAGGTCCGTTCCACCGGGGGAAGGAGGTTTCCGGGGATACCCCCCATCCGCCTCTTTCACCCCCAAGCTGCATTAGGAGCAAGATGAACAGAGAAAGAGAAACCTAACGTACAGATTGAAGGGTCTGCAGGGAGGGGCTCGCGGGCTCGCTCAGAACAAGGCGGGGAGGGTAGGCCCGGGGTCTGTCTGCCAGGCCCGCCCACCCCTGCCGGAG
>LNAC01000030.1:6709819-6719821 GCA_002007465.1 Ailurus styani
GGGAGGGACTGGCAGAGTGGAAGTGAGCGCGCCAGCCCCCCGCGCCGGTGCCTGCCCATCGCCCGCGGCGTACAATGGGGTCCCCTCCCGGGGAGGACTGCGGGGGGCGGGGGATGGGTCCGTGGGCATCTCTCCGCGGCGCGGGGTCTCCGGGCACCCCTGCCGGCCACCGCCCCGCTGGCGGCAGAGCTCAGCGTGGCCGCTGGAGCCCCGGGAACTCTCCAGCTGCCGCCAGGGCCGGACCAGATGCTCTTGCCATGTGTTGGCCTTGGCCAGGGTCGCTGGTCCCTCTCCCCATGGCTTCGTGGGTTGGTACCACCCGAGCCCCAGGGGGTCAGGGTGGCTGCCAGGTCTCCCGAGCCAGCTTGCTCTGGAGGGAAAGTTAGTGGGCTCTGGGTGTGTCCACCAGAAATGGCCAAGCTTGTAGGGCAAGAAATGAATATGAATAATGGTTCTCATGTGTACTGCACTTTACAGTTTCCAACCCGCTTTACAGTTTATGAAGTACTTCGCACTATATGCAGCTCTCTGTGGTTTACAACGTGCTGCATAGTTGACAAGGTACTTTAAGCTTTACAAAGTGCTTTCCCACCCACGATTTTGTTGGATTCCCCAAAATAAGTCTTCCACAGAAGCCAGGTGGGTATGATTGTTATTCCCTTTTAATAGAAAGGGAAACCGAGGCTCAGAAAAGTCAGTGGCTCGCCCATGGCCTTTGGGTGATAAAAACAGAACCCGGGGCTGAGGTCTCTGAAGCCGGGGCTCTGTTCCTACTGCCGGCTTTTCTTGACCCTAAACGGGGTGAGCCCTTCTAGGATTCAGCCACCACGGGCTGAGGGATGAAGCATACGTTCCCCTCATCTCAGGCCATTTGGGGATCATCGGGGAGCCCCTTGCACTTTTGCGACTCAAAACAAAACAAAACAAAACAAAACACCCAAACAAACCAGAACAAAAACCTGATCAGACGAGGAGCGGGACTGTGGCCGCTGCAAAGGGCGAGATGGGGGACCCCGTGCTGTAACTTAAGTTCTTCTCTCAGTAAATGAGCGCTTTAGTGACCGCAGTTTGGGGGTAGCGAGGTGTCCCTAGATGGCAGTCGGTTTCTCGAACGCAGGCAGCTGTCCTCCAGCTCCTGGAGGATTTGGCGGTTGCCTCTGGTTTCCCAGAGTGGGGCCACTGGGGCACCGAGGGTGCCACGGGTCCTGGGTGTGGAGGGCAGCCCTGGGGCCTGGCTGCTGGCGGAAGCTCCCTGGAATATGGCTGAGGTACCACTTATTAACTACGGCTTTGGGGAAATGACTCATGTGTTGGCCCGCTATACGTTGGGATGTTTACAGTATTATGAGGAGCTTGGCATAAATATTGCTATTTAGGTTGCAGTCAGCGGTGCTGGAGGGGAAGAAAATTGGCCCCTCTCGTGTTGGAAGAGGCCTGGGTGTGTTTTTAATTACCGTGGGGTAGATGGAAGGCCCATGCCTGTCCGGCCGTGGCCCTGGCTGGGGATGGTCGGGATCTGGTGGGCTGTGGCCTGACTGGACTGTGGGCCCTGGACACAGGGCTGATCAGCTGCTGACACCACCGGAGGGGATGGCTACTGGCGGGGGGCACTCCACACCTCGCTTCAGGCCCTTCCTTTGCCCTGCACCCCCAAGATACGAAGGAATCTAGTCTGTTAGGGGTTAACCGGGAGCTGGCCAAGTAGATGGGGATGTGGTGTGAGGTGGAGGTCAAGGGCCCTGCTTCTAATTTACTACAGATCCCTGGGCCAGCTCCCTCCCTTACAGGGGCCTCAGTTTGCCGGTATGTGAAATGGTCTAGGAAATCTCTTGGGATTCCATGAAATGCACCCACTTCTGCTTTCTGAGCCTGCTTCTTCCTGGTCGGATGAAGGCACAATGATAGTGCCCATCCTTCTTCTCTCACAGGGGGGTTTGTGAGATTCAGACCACGTAGCTGAAGAGAAAAGCCCACCTTGAGGAGCTGTGTATGGCCTTTGGCGGGTGGAAAATGTGGATGGGCAGGGCTGCTCGAGGCACATCCCAGAAGAGACGGGGTTCATGTGGGAACAGCACAGTCTGTGGAGACAGGTCTGAAGCTTGGGGTGTTGGGAGGGCTGCCCCTGCAGCTCCCAGTCCCTGAGTCACATAGCCGCCACTCCCTTCCCTCCCGGCTCCTCATACCCTGTAGTAGCAAGGCTGTCCCGAGCATTAAGGTCCTAGGAAACCCCCAGTCTTTAGCACGAGAGGGGAGAGAAGGTGCACGTGTCCGGGGTTAGTATGGTGAGCTCAGTATCTCCCCCAAACCGTGAGACACCTCCCCCCTCCCCAGGAAAACACAATCTGGAGCATCTGGAGTGGGGGCTTAGAGTGGGATGGAAGTGCCCTGGGGACACGTCCAACAGGAGAAGAGGCCAGTGACAGACCAGCCACGAGATGGAATCCAAAGGTTGAAGTCTAGAGAGAATCGGTCTCTGTGCATTGGCTCATTTGGTCTCCAAATATTTATGGAGCTTCCTCTCTGGCCGGTGTGGAGCTAGACCCTGGGGCCAGCAGGGAGATAGGGGACAAGCTGATAGGGAAAACAGTTGGCACTATATAATGTGATAAGTGTGTCCCAGAGTGTTGCCAGGAGGAAGCCGGGCGCCACCTGGGGCCGCAGGGGCCGTTTAGGATGGAAGAGGGCTATTTCCTCGTTTATGGCTTTATTCTTTGCCTCGTTCTCTCCCTACTTCATTCTCCCCGCAATGAAACTTCCCCAACCACCTGTCACAATAAAGAACTGTGTTCTTAAAAGTTAAGGAGGCTGCCTTTGGGACTTAGAGGATGCGGAGCATTTTACCTGGAAAGAGAGGCAGCGTGTGTAGGGACGTGGAGCCGTGGGCTGGGGACTCGTTTGGGTGCACCTGAGGAGGGTGGGTGTTGAGGGCAGCAGGGGGGGGGAGCGGCGAGCCTGAAAGGGGAGGGCAGGACAAGTCCTGAAAGGCTAGGACGGAAGGCTGAGGAATTTGGACTTGAAGCTGAGGGCAGTGGGGACCCATCGAGGGACCTGGCCAGATTTGTGTTTGGAAAGATCTCTGGCGGCCAGCGTGTGGGATGTTCAGAGGAGACAAACCTGGCCCCGCGCACTTGAGAAAAGGCCAGCTTGGCTGTTCTCTGCTAGACCGTGAGCTCCCTGAGGGAGCTCACCTGGCTTATTTTTATGTCCACAGTTGTGGTAGAAAGAGCTCAATTCCAATGCCACCTCCCCAGAGGCCTTCCCTGACTACCTCATCTAAAACAGACTCAGTTCGGCCACTTTCTAACCCACTGCTTTGTTTTGCCTCTTCACACCCACGGCCACCCGACGTGGTACCACGGCTTTGTTCATTTTCTTGTTTTGTATCCCCCCTGCCCACTAGACGGTAAACTCTGGGAGGGAAGAAGCCGTTTCCAGCCATATTTGTTTGGCATCCCCGTGCCTAGAACTGTGCCCAGTCCCACGGGCCCCCAGGGACTGAATGACCCAATCAGCTAAGAAACAGTGAGTGAGTGTATGTCGAGAGAGAGCGTGAACAAATATATCACACTGTGCGATGTCATAAGGATCAGGGGAATGACACAGAGATGAAGCAGAGAGTCCACCTGGCCAGAGAGAGGAAGGGAGTCTTCCTGGAGGGAGAAGCTGGAACAGGTGACACGACACAGCTCAGCCAGGCCTGAGGATTCAAATGGAGGAGCAGCCCCTGGGTGCTAGACATCGACCCCTTCTTGTGAGGGTGGAGGGAGCCTGCCCTCCCCCCACAGCCCTTCTGCTCTCTCCCACCGCCCCCCTCCTGGCTCTCTCCTGGGCCCACCTCTTGGGCATTGCCTATCTAAGACCCAGCGACCTTCAGTGGGATTAATTTGGAATTGGTTTTCCTTTTATGTTTGTTTCTTCTGCTTTTCATTTTTAAAGGAGGCTGCTTTCATGTATCCACCTTAGCCAGGAAATCTGGGCTTAGATTTAAAACCCAAATGCTGTAGAATTCAGAAGCAAGTTGACTTATTCATTCATTCCCCCCGTCCATCCATGGGCACCCACTCTGTGGCAGGTGCAGGGTAGGGGGAAGGCATTCTGGCTTCGGAGGGGAAACAGGGCCAGCCGACTTCACAGACAGTGTGGGGTAGAGAAGAAACACCACGTTCTAAGGCAGTCGGACCTGGGTTTAAAATCCCAGCGTGCTGTGTCCTGAGTGAGGAACTCAGATTCCCGGACTTCTGTTCCCCCAGGGGTTTCTGTGGACACCCGCAGGAAGTGTCAGACCCTCAGACACAGGGCCGTGAATATTAGGGCCTTTTCGAGGACCCCTCCCTTGGAGTGTAGGCATCGTCCATTATGGCCGTGTCCTAATTTGGCCCCCTATTTGGCATTTGGATTGTCCAGGCAACAAATCAATCCTCGGTGTCTCTCTCAACCCATGGCTGGGGCTCCCAGTGTCCCCCAGTCTTGGGATGACAAGCCCCCAAGTGTGGGTGAGCCCTGAGCTCCATCTCTGGCTCTTCCTCCAGGGCCTTGTTGGGGGCAAATACTTGGGTTCTTATACCAGAAGGACTCTCAACAGGGATCCACAGACCTCCTTAGTTCTCGGGATCTGTGATCACCCTGAGATTCTAATTGAGCACTGGATGTTAATGCAGATTTTCCCAGGAAGAGGGTCCTTAGTTTCAGAAGTTGCTCACTAATGGTGAAAACACCAGCCTATGCCAGGGCACACAGTGGGGGCTTGCTTCCCCTAACTTTGGAATCCCAAGTTCGCTCCCACACCTGCCTGCCCTCCTGCGGCCCCAGTCCCTCCCGCCGGGTGGTTCTTCCTGGTGCTTTTGCCTCCCTCCCCCCACAACTCCATCAAGGCTTTGCATCTGCTTCAGAGCAGGCGTGGGGTGAGGTTCTCTGGGCAGCTGTGCTGGGTTCTCAGCAAAGCCCAGGGTGGCGGGCGCCTGGGTGGCTCAGTGGGTTAAAGCCTCTTCCTTCGGCTCAGGTCATGATCTCAGGGTCCTGGGATCGAGGCCCGCATCGGGCTCTCTGCTTGGCTCCCTGCCAAGCAGAGAGCCTGCTTCCTCCTCTCTCTCTGCCTGCCTCTCAGCTTACTTGTGATCTCTCTCTCTCTCTGTGTCAAATAAATAAATAAAATATAAAAAAAAAAAAAAGCCCAGGGTGGCAGCTGGGCCACTCTGCCACCCAGGGCTCACCTATGAGTTTAGGCTGCAGGTCGGACCCCCATGGGAAGGTGCGGACGGAGCTGGCTGGTGACAGGAGGCCTGGACCGGGCAAGGTAGGGGAGCTGTGCTCCCTTCCTGGGTGGAGGGGTGAGATCAGGACAGCCTCCTGGCAGAGGTGGGCCTGGCCTGCTTGCCTGACTTAGTTAGAGGTTTGATAGATCAAGAACAAGGCCTAGGAGTCTGTATCTTTAACACACTCCCCTGGTCTTTTCCATTGGGCAGACAGATTTGTTCCCCAGAGGCCTAAGATAAACCACAGGACTCCTGGGAAAAAGGAAGAGAAGCCGCAGCGGGAAACTGGAAAAGACTGAAATGAAGTGAAATCAATCAGAGTTAGCGCCACCTGCCCGAGCTGCCTGCCCGCCGGTGAACAGAGAGGCTGGGCTGGGGGAGGGCAGGGAAGAATGTTTGCACAGCTCCTAGGGGTGGGGCGGGCCGTTGATGTGACAGCACCTGGAAGCTTCCTGATTGGGATCGGCTCAGTCTGATAAGGCGGCTTGAAAGCCCTTTCGGGCCTCTTAAGGCAGCCGCCTTCTGGAGGGTGGGAGAAGGGACACCTGTCTCTTTGGCGCCCCTGTGTCACCTGGGGAGGTTGCCCAGGCCACCTTAGCCTGGGCCATGCTAGGTGAGCTTCGTGAAACCATCTGTCACCCCGCTGCAGCCCCCTGGGAGTGGGGGTGTCCTCAGGGAGGAGACCTCGCCTGCTCTGTGGCCTTGAACAAGTGATGTGCTGAGCCTTAGCTCCCTCACCCATAACCCGGAGATGTAAATGCCATCTGCTTCTCAGTGGCTCCTGGCGAGGATTAAATGAGATGCTATATACAATGACCAGCGGTGGAATCTGACCCGTGGCCATCCCTGACCTTCATTGGTTGTCATTACTATGAAATGTCAGCACCTTCACTCCTCGCCAGACTGCTTGCTCCTTTCTCTGAAATCCCACAGCCCTTTAGCTTAGCCCGGACCACTTTTTCTCTTGTTCCACAAACAGCATAGCCTGGGGGTTACAGGAAGGGCTCCTGGAGTCAGACCGTCCTTTACTGTGTGTCCTCTGGCGGATTACTTCCCCTGCCTGAGTCCTGGTGCCCTCCTCTCTAAAATGGGGATAACAGGAACACCTGGGTGGCTCAGTCGGTTCAGCATCTGCCTTCGGCTCAGGTCATGATCTCGGGTCCTGGGATCGAGCCCCGCATCTGGCTCCCTGCTCAGTGGGGAGCCTGCTTCCCCCCTCTCTCTCTGCCTCTCCTCCCCACCCCCGGCTTGTGCGTTCACAGGCACTCTCTCTCTCACTCACTCTTTCTCTCTCAAATAAATAAAATCTTAAAAAAAAAAAAATAAGATGGGGATAGTTTCCAGCTCTTGAGATGGTTGTGAGGAGTGAACGTGTTAATCCACACAAGATAAAGCCGAGTGTGTGCCTCAGGGCTGATGACCGTGTGGTAAATATTAACTGGTCGTTCTTGCCCGATACCAGCAGCAAACTGGCTTCAGAGTCGGGGAATGTGGGGTGCCGACTCACTGGGGGACGCCTCTTCACTCGACCATCGGGAAAGACCAGAGCTACAGTATAAGTCCTGAACCTTACAGGGCAAGGATCTGACTCTTCCTGGGTAGTTGAGAGGCCCCTCCAGCCTTTCTCTCGGGGACCCATCCCTTCCCCAATTGTGCCTCCCTAATCTCAGGAAGGCCGTGGGCTCCTCTATAGCTATGCGTTCCTTCTTGGCTCTTTGCCTGCTAGGCACCAAATGCCATGCCAGGATAATGCTAACGGCCATCGATTCTTGTGTCAGACACTCCACTGAGGGCATCGTGTATGTTGTCTCGTGTAGTTGCCCCAGGAGCCACCCTGTGGTTTTAGTATTAGGCCCATTTTGCAGATGAGAAAACTGAAGCTCAGAGTTTTAGCCCAAGGACCTAGAACTAGGCAGGGGGAGTCAGGGATTCAAACCCAGGTCCGGGTGACTCCAAAGCTCTCGCTTCTCACTGCCACTCAAGCCACTTCTGGAATGTGCCTCCCAGCTCAGAGGAAGGGCTTGGCTCTGGCGAGGGTCTCCAGGGCAGCCGTCCAGCCTCTGACTCCATCAACATCCTGAGATAATGCAAGCGGGAGGGTTCTGGAACTCACAAACCTGCCATAAAAATGCAATCTCTGTCATAATGGCCAGAATAATGTTGTTCTAACTTAGACAAATCGGGTGTTAACTCGTTACATTGTAAGGGGCGCCTCCTCAGAGAACGGAGCTGCCGGGCCATTTGTAGCTTGTACTTCCAGATCCGTTAGCTCATCGGGTTCTCGCAGAAACCCACTAAGTGGGCAGGAGCCAGGGGGCCCATTTTAGAGATGAGGAAACTGAGGGCTGGCGGTATAATACTACTTGCCCAAGGTCAGCAGCCAGACCAAGCTGGAAGCCCAAGGCCAGTCTCGATGGCCCAGAGATCATCAATCCAATTTGAATTCTTAGCTAACATTTAAAAATCAAGAGATTTTAGAGAGAAATCCTCTTTCTGGCTTCTGTGAAAAGTCAGACAATCTGGCTTTGCTGGGCGCAAGTCCCACACGGCCACAGTTGCTGGAGTTGAGTAGTGGCTGCCTCTTCCGATGGCTTGAGAGCGAGGGTGACTTGCTACTAACTTGCATCACACCTTTGTGTAACTCTTCTTGCTCCTGGAGTGCAAGTTTTTCTTCTAGATCTGCCCCCGTGTCTCTGTGTGATCTGTAGTAAATTACTGCTCCTCTCTGGCCCTTAGCTGCCTCTTCCATAAAGTGAAGGGGTGGAGACTCTGTGGTTTGGGAGGCCCCTTCCAGCTCCTGGATTCAATGCCCAGTGCCAGGCTCCAGGGGAGCGGGGGGGGAGAGCTATAAAAGGCACAGGAATCTGCTCCTGGAAAGTGTATCAGTTATCTTTTGCTGTGTAACAAGTCATCCCAAAACTTACTGGCTTAAAACAATGAGTTATTATTTGTCCTGATTCCATGGATGGGCTGGGTTCCACCCGGCGTTCATTTTGCTCCTCGCGGCATCAGCTGGGATTACTCACGAGCCCATACTCAGCTAAGTTGTGCTGGAAGGTCCATTGTGGCCTCACATACCTCTCCAAGGTCCTGGTCGGGATGGCGGGGGCTGGGCCCGCTCTCACATTCCTCAGGATCTCTCACCAGCAGTGGTCTAGACTGACTTGCTTTCCATGGTGGTTGGCTCCCAGGATGGGGAAGCAGAAACTGCCCAGACTTCTGAAGACCCAGGCTGTAATGTCACAAAATAACACCCCTGCCACCAAATAAAGGTCACAGAGCCATTTCAGATTCCTCCCGGACTTCCTTATCAAGTTCAAGGTCGGGGGAAATACACTGGGCTGGATTTTCTGTTCAATTGTTGAAGGAAAGTCCCATTTCTTTCTTTCTCTCTTTCTCTCTTTTCTCTCTTGCTTTCTAAGTAAGCTCTGTGTCCCATGTGGGGCTTGAACTCACAACCCTGAGATCAAAAGTCATACATTCTGCCGACTGGGCCAGCCAGATGCTCCCAGTTTAGCCCCATTTCTTGCTCAACGGTTTAACACATAAAATTTGACTCTGCGTTGCCCACAGTCTTCAACACGTCTTTGGAGGAGATACTTAGAGCTTGGAATCTCCCACTTACCCACTTCACCACTGGCACACATCTCCAAGCCCTCTGAGCCAACCTGTGGCCCAAACTTAGGCTTAGACCCCCCGCTTAATGGGAGGAATGGCTTTGTGTTTCACAATGGGAGGCATTGGTGGTGGCCGTATTCAGAGACGATCTGCCACAGGGAGTTTATAGTCTGGTGCAGGGGTGCGGGGAACAGGAAGCCAGAAACCCTACTCCCTACCTTCTATTCCCTCCCACTCCACCCCCCACACTGCCTCCCTGCACTGGCTTCCAGGGTTATCTGCTTCCCCTGAGAGGCCGAGGGACTCTCCGCTCCACCTTATTCCATGCTCAGCACAAAGCTCATGACAGGCACGAAATAGATGTTTATGCAGCAAGTGACAAATAATTAAAAACGGCAGCGAGAATCGTAGATAGTCAAGATCTGGCATGAGGCATGAGGTCGGAGAAGGGGGCCCTGGTCTGGTAGGACCGAAATTGGAGAATGGGGCCAAGGCACCCCTGTGGCCTGGGGGAATATTCACCACTCCTCGGGGCCTCAGTTTCCTTATCAGGAAATTGAGGATCATGATTTCGCCCACCTCAAAAGGCCATGGCTGGTTCGCTGACTGGCAGTTTACAAGCTCTGGTTCAGGTGTGCCGGGTGCAGAGGGGAGCCAAATAGCACAAGCATCGTTATCCCCATTTTACAGATGGAGAAACTGGGGTACTAAGAGCTGAAGTGACTCACCCCAGGTCACACACCTCGTAGGTAGGGAGGTTGCTGGAAATGCCTCTTAACCTTGAATTGGGGGATTCCTTTCCCTGTAACTTCGCTCCACACTTCCTTTTCCTGCCTTCCGGAACAACCGAGGAGCATAAGCTCCTTATTACAGTTATCTGCCATGTTTGAAGGCAGAGGGCATGTCTTCCGTTGGGTTTCTTCTTTGGGGCGGAGTGGCTGGAGTGGAAAGCACTTGTAATAGAAGCATGCCAGNGTCTTGTAATAGAAGCATCCCAGTTTGGACCTTCGGCTTGACTCCACAGCATGACCTTGGCCCTTTTATTTATTTATTTATTTATTTATTTATTTATTTATTTATTTATTTATTTATTTATTTATTTATTTGACAGAGAGAGAGAGAGAGATTACAA
>LNAC01000030.1:6719954-6814094 GCA_002007465.1 Ailurus styani
AGAGAGCCCGATGCGGGCCTCGATCCCAGGACCCTGAGATCATGACCTGAGCCGAAAGCAGAGGCTTTAACCCACTGAGCCACCCAGGCGCCCGACCTTGGCCCTTTTAACTCACCTCCTTGAGCCTCGATTTCTTCCTCTGTGAAATGGGGCTAGGAAAGTCTTCCTAGGAAGCAACTTCTTAGATGATTCTTAAGGAATAGCCAGGGAAGACGCGGCAAGGCAGGCGTCGTAGGCGATGGGATGGCATCTGCAGAGTCTGGTTGGGGCCTCTGACTGGGCGGTGTGCTGGGAGCTGGAGAGAGTCCTGTGTGGCTGAGAACAGGGCATGCCAAGCACCAGGGCGGGGTGCAAGCTGCCTGGCCGCAGCAGGGAGAGAGCGTGGGGTCAACATTCCCATTATGGCGACGACATATGTCCACAGCACCAACTTGTCACTTGGCCTGAGTCCATGGGAAGCCGGAAGGACAAAAAGCATCGGAAACATGTAAGTGGGGAGAAAGCGGCTTAGCGCACAGTGGGATGCATCCCGCCTGAATGGGGCTTCTCCGCCTCTCACGGGGAGGCAGAGCCTGGGAACAGCCTCGGCCAGAGCCCGCGGGGCCTTTCTGGAACCCACGAAAGGCCGTGGCCCAGGGAGTCTGTTCGAGTCAGGGCCCCGGCCGGTGCGTCCTCTTGCCTGTCCCCATCAGCGTCAGCTGTCATTCCCCCACGGCCTCCGATGGCAGCTCCCGCGGCTCTCGGGAGAACAGCCGAAAGGCCCTGACGCTGGGTGTCCCCGAGCCGGCCCGGAAGCCCGGCCATGCCAGCAAAGCTTGGGACTCCCTTTTGGAGTTGAAAGGGTTCTGCTGTCCCCTTGGCCTGGGTCCAGGGACATGGAAGAGGCAGGAGACCCCAGAGGAAGATCCCAGACTTTGGAGATGGGCAGACGGTTCAAATCCTGGCTTCTCCACCTGCCCACCGAGTCACCTCAGGTGGGTCACTTCATCCTCCTCCGCCTCAGTTCCTCTCGTCTGTAAAATGAGGATCATCTCACCTGCCCTGTGGTGTCGTTTGGGGAGTTAAAAGAGATAATGTATGAAAGGCAGGTGTTTGCTGAACCTCCCCCAGCCTCAGTTTCTCAGCCGTTCCGTGAGAAGAGTAATAATAATCAAAACACCAACTAACATTTATCGAGGGCTCGCTAGAGACGGCCCATGGTATTTGCATGTTACTGTGACCTGCATCCTAGAAACGAGAAAGTTAAGGCTTAGAGATATTAGGTGATTTGCTTACAGTCAGTAAGGGAGCTAGAATCCCAACTCAGAGAGCCTGACTTCATGATAGATCAACAAAGAGCTGATTTCTTCTTCTCTTTAATGTTTCAAATATACAGGAAAGTGGAAAGTGTAGTAAAATAAACACCTATGGATCCTTCACCTAGATTCAACAGTTGTGAATGTTTTTGCCACATCTGCTCCCCTCTGCATACGGGTATGTGTGCACGTATGTGCGTATTTGACCAGAAGTCACAGGCATGGACAAAGAACTAGTGTTTACTGAGAATCGACACATGTATGTCTAAAGCCCACATTCTTAACCACTATTTTAGATCGCACGTTGAACCTTAGCAGCAACTGGGAAGAGTAAGTAGGGTTACCTCCAGCCAACCAACTACTTTGCCCTGGATTGTTCATTTGGTCCCCGCCACGGCCAAGGGGGGAGCCAGTCGTGGCTTTTTCATTTTCAGAAGAGGGAAGAAAGACTCAGAGGTTAAGTAACTTGGAGCAAAATATGAGGATGGGATTTACACCTGTGTCTGCTTGACAGAAAAGCCTGTCCCACAAAAGGTTGGGGGACCCGCTTTGCTCCCTTCCAGATGTACCCCTATTGCAACCACCAGAATGCAACCCAGGTCAGCAGATTGCAACTTGGTTCCCAGCTGCAGGAGGACATGGCCCTTTCTTTCTGGGTTTCGAGGGGAAATTATAGAGTCCAGTGGACTTGGAAATACTGACGAGTGGCCCATGGTTCACAGTTAATCAGGTGGTTATGAGGACTCTGGCTTTTGGACTTCTAGAATCCACCATGCTGTTTCCTGTTGCCCCCTTACCTGGGTGCCCCTCTCTCTGGCTAATTTCTGCTGCTTATCAGGACCAACCTTGAGCATCTCCTCCTATCTGAAGCTTGCTCTTATCTCTCTCTCTGGTCCCTCCTGCTGTTGTGTGCAATGTTGAGCCAACTATTCTTAGTGGCCTCTGTGTTCTTGGTGGCACCTTATGCATACCTATTTTATAATGCATAGTTTATATCATACTGTGTACTGTGTCAACATGTCTGCCTTCTCCCCAACCATATTGGGAGGTCCTTAACCATACTCGTTGGATAGTGTACAGTTGGTTAAGTGGATAGCAGCTGAACAGTTGGATGGGTGCTTGAGTGATTGACGGTTAGATGGGTAAGTGGTTGGGTGGATAGAGGATGAGTGAATGGATAGTTGCTGGATTAGATGGTGGGATGAATGATGGACAATTTGAAGGTTGGTTGGATGATTGGATAGACGGATGGTTGGATGGTTGGATGGATGGATGGATGGATGGATGGATGGATGGATGGATGGGTGGGTGGATGGATGGATGAGAGCACATAGCTGCATGTTTTAGATAGCCGGATGGGTAAATGGGAGGGAAAATTAACAAACACCGAAACCACAGTTCAGTTCTCCACTTCTCCAGATACCCTCTGGTATCCAGACTGTGAAATTTCCTTATTCTCCTGTTTCTGGCCCTGGAAAGTGCTGGCAAACAGGATACTCCCCAGGTTTGGAAAAATCTTCTGAGCCATTGACAGTGGATTTGCCAAACTTTCTGCACTGAAGAGTTCCGGAGAAGTTGGCCCCCAAAGTGAATTTCTGTAAAGTAAATCCTATTTTCCCATTGACTTGGCTCATACTTTTGGAGATATGTTCCTGCTGTCAGGGGCTGGTGCTCTCAGAGGCTGGTGACAGGTGGAGGCAGAGCGGGAACTCCCCTGGGCATCAGCTGCCCTGAGCTTCCACTCACTCAAACTCGAGAGCAGACTGATGCTGGCCAGGAGCACAGGAGCTTGGAGCCAGGGGGAACAGATTTGGCATCTGGTCCCAGAATCCTCATCTGCCAGTGGGATGCTATGCTGCTAGGCTTCTGGAATAGCATGCTCAGTCTCCTCCAGACCTATCTGTTTCTGTTCATCTGTCCATACATCCTTCCTTCCTTTCCATATTCCACCTTCCTTCTATCCGTCCATCTATCCAAACATCCATCTTTCTGTCCGTCCATCCATCCATTGTCTACCCATTGAGTGGTCATTTACGAAAGCCTCTAGGATGCCAAAGGACACAGGAATTCAACAGAATTCACATTCTGGTGTCAATGAGTTATAACCCAGTAGAGAGTTAGGACAGGTCTCCTTCCCTCCTTCCTCTTCTTCCTTTTCCATCTCTTATTCCTTCCCCTTCTTGTTCTCTTCTTCTCTTCCTTCATTAACCACATCATCACAACCGCCTCCCACCACTGAGTCCCTGTTACATGCTGGGCACCGTACTGGCTGCTTTTCAGACATGTTCTCACTGAATCCCCGCAACAACTGTGGGTAATAGTTATGAACACTTGCTTTGCAGATGGAAAAGCAGGTTCAGAGATGATGGACTATATTGAGTGCAAAGGGGAAGTGTCTTCCAGCCCGGGTTGTCGGGGGAGGCATATTTGTCAACATAGGATTTTTGACACACAAGGAATGGAAGGAAGGACATTCTTCGCAGTGGGAACAGCCTGAGCAAAGACCTAGAGGCTGGAAGAGGGCAGATTCTCAGAAGCCACAGTGAACAAAAGTGTGTGAGAGAAATGGGAGGTGAGGCTGGCAGAGAAGGTTTGAGCCCCGGAAGAGAGGCCTTGAGTACAAGCTTGGGGTTTGGACTTGGAGTCAATGGGGAGCCACTGAAAGACAGCAAAAGCAGGGAAGGGTTCAGGAAGGTGGCCGCGGAGGCTGGCGTCTGGACCAGATCCAGAGCAAGGAGAGAGAGACAGGCTCGAGGCTGAGGGGAGGGGCTGCCCAGGTCTGGCCTCAAATAAGCCGGAGTCTGGGTGCAAGGCAGTCCTGCGTGGCCAGCTACTCTGGCTGTGGGCTGGGCCAGAATGTAGCAAGTATACTGGGAAGGTGGCCCAGAATGGTGGGGACCCTGACAGAGTGAACATGTCCGCGGAGGGCAGCTGCCTAGCCCCTTCTTCCCTCGCTGGAGCCTTCCAGCTCCCAGAGTGCTCATTGAGATCCTGTCCTCTGCACCCCACCCCCCCCACCTCACCCCTCTGTGCCAGGGAAGGATTGTGGTCACTCTGCTGGGGCTCGGCTCTTCCACAGAGCCTGGGCGAACCAAGCAGAATGCCAGGAACCATCCCAACATTCAAAATACTAGCGCTGGACATGTGGGGAAACCGAGACCCAGAAAGGGACAGCACACTGCCCGAGGTCACACAGAGCCAGCTGCAGGCCCGGGCCTTGGGGCTGGGTCCATGGCCACGAAAACTCTTAACTAGGGAGAAAAGACTGGTAAAGTCAGCGGCTCCCTTTCCCAGGTGTAGAGACTTGGATTACACATTTCACATCTGCCGCGAGTCCTTTTGAGAGCAAGGTATGATAAAAATCCGTAATGGAGATTTTTTAAAATGACTTGAAACCATTTTGGTCTTCAGTTTACCCTTCTGTAAAATGGGAATAGTAATGGGGGGGGGAATCCCGAGCATCAGTTAGTCATTGTTTTTCTCCCCATAAGATTAGGTGGGGCTTTTTGTCCCTTGTCTACACGTGTCCGGCGTGGTGCCTGGGCCATCAGTCATCAGCAAATGCACAAATGAATAAGGCACCAACATCCTTCGTGGACTCCTTACAATGCGCCAGACACTGCACAGAACCTTTTACGTGCAGACTCCTGCTCCATCTCAGAGCCAGCCCACGGAGCGGGCGTGATGATCTCCAGGCCCTGGGGCGATACTGCTGGCCTTGAAGCCCTGCCCTGGGGGACCCGGCAGGTGCACAGGGGCTGCAGAGCTGAGTGAGCACCATGGCGTGTCTGGGATCTAGTTCAGGGTCTGGCACCAAGTAGAGCTGGAAGTATGGAGTCTCTGGCTCCGTTCGCCCCTATCCCCCTTCCCCGGACCTCAGTTTGCCTCTCCCGACCTGGACGCTGGTTTTCCCAGGGCCCTTCCACATGGACCTCTCCCACCAAGGAGGCCCTTCCCCTTCCCTCCACCATCCCAGCTGACAACCCTATGGCCAGATGTCCTGCCGATGGTGACCAACTCCCATTCCAAAGAGAAAAGGCCTCCGGAGGTCGCTCGACGCTCGCTTCCTCTCCTGGGACGCCGGCCCCTCCGCGGTCTCTCCGTGCGCTTCCTGAGGGGCCCCGATCTGGCCTCCAGACAGATCCACCTGGACGGCAGCAGCCGGTGGCCCTCGGGAGGGGTGTCTTCTCCCTGATGGCGTCCGTCCCAAGGTGCGAGGCTCCAGCTGCACGCGGCGGCCGGGCTGCCGCTCTGTCTGGAGCGCTGCTCAGAGAAACAAACACAGCTGTGTTTATTCCAGAAATTACACATCCTGATAATCTGCTCACTCGGGGTAATGCCTCCCAGATCACAGGGGGAGCCGCGCCGAGTTTCCTGAGTTTCTGGGTGGATTTTAATCCTCTGTGACAACCGTTCTTTTGGGCCGACCTTGGGCAGCGAGTAGACCTCAGGCAGCAGACACCGAGACACATTTGGAAGGCTCAGTCCTAGCAGGCGTTCTCATCTTGGCCTGAGATGCTGGCAGGAGAGGATCTTTTGCCTTGAAGCTCCCAAACTGGGGGACTTGAGCTTGACCCCACCAACCCTGGCCACCCTATGACACAGACACAGAAACATATGGACTGATGTTAAGGGAACATCACCTGGAATTGGATTTTGAATCCCACCTTCTCTCTCTCAAACATTCCCATGACTTCCTATTTCTTTTAGGATAAAGGCCCGCCGTTGCCCTGGCCCAGAGGCCCTGCTTGGCCTGGCTGCTGCCCTTTCTCTAGTTTGTCTCCATCACCCACCTCATCCAGGGGTTCCGGCCACTCTGACCTTTCATCCCTTACACTCCCATCGGGCATTTCCTTTGCACTGGCTGGTCCCTCTCCCTAGAATGCTGTTCCCTTCACTCATCACCTGGATAATTCTTACCCATCCTCCACTTCTCCCGGGAGCATTCCTTGAGTTTCCTGAGAGCTCCACAGGCCGATCTTTTGCAGCATTTGTCAAAGTCATTATTTTAAAATGAGTGTGTTTCTTTGCTCGTTTGTCTCTCCCACCAGACTGTAAATTCCATAAGAGCAGGGACCATTGTTGAATTGCTTTATCACTAGATTCCCTAGCCTAACATAGTGCCTGACCCATAGTAAGTGCTCAGTAAATATGTATTGATTGGGAGAATGAATGAATGAATAAATGAATGAACGAACGAACAGTTCTCAGGATAAACGAAAGGAGGATACGCTTCTGTTTGTTCTTTTGGGTGACAGTTGGCAGAGTGCTGTGACATCCGTCATCTCTCTTTAATTGAACAGACTGGTATTGAAGTCTGCAGGGGCTTGGCACAGGGCCAGGCCCCAGGGTGGGGGTCGGGGGACCCACAGTGCATCAGGCATCATGGGCCTTGCCTTTAGGAGCTCAGCACACTGGATGTGCACAGCCTCCTGGGAGGACGAGCCCACTGGGATTATTCTCCTAGACGGACAGAGACTGGAAATAACATCCAGTGAGCCAGGTGGGTGGTGAGGGTACTGAGAAGAAAACTAGGGCAGAGGAGAGGGTCAGGAGAGGCCCTTTAGAGGAGATGATGTTTGAGCAGAGGCCTGAAGGAAGTGAGGGAGGGAGTGCTGTGGAGACCTCAAGGAGGGTGTTCTAGGCAGAAGGGCAATCAGTGCAAAGGTCCTGAGGCAGGAACGTGCAATGAGGCCAGTGCACGGGGGCAGCAGGACCAGGGGTGGGAGGAGGCGAGCGGGAGGAGATGACATCAGAGGGGGCAGGGACCACTGTCAGGACTTGGCTTCCATTTTGAGCAAGAGGGGAGCAATGGAGGGTTTTGAGGGGGTGGCGGGATCTGACCTGTGTTCATAAGGCACTGCCCTGACTGCTGTCAAGGGAACAGATCTGGAGACGCCGGTGAGGCGGGGTCCAGGCCGGAGATGGTGCTGGCGGAGGTGGCAAGCTTTTGATAGACTGCCTGGTCTTGCTCCCCGAACTGCTTCATTCGGTTTAGGGGGAAGGGAGGAAGCACGGTGCATTTCTTCTGGTCCTGACCCTTTACCCCTCCACCCGCCCCAGGAGGCCCTATTGGCATTTGTGATGTGGAAGTGTCTGTCTTCTTGTTTCTAACATAAATTAATAATTTATTGATGACTTGATCTCCTGGCAGCCGTGCTGGTGACCCCAGCATGTGCTTGGCTGCTCTGGGGGACCAGGGGACAGAGGACAGGGGACAGGCCTGGCCTGGGTCCCGGCCCAGACCTGTTCAGGACCCACAGGGTTACTGCACCGTGCCTTTCCCTCTTTGGGCTATGGCTCAGCTATCTCGAATGAGAGGATGAGACCTGGGACCCTCTGCTGTGGCCGGCCTGAGTGCATGGTTGGCATGACCGCGTGGCCGGCCTGCCGTGTGGCCAGCATCCTGGGACCCGTGCTCAGGAAGCACCTGTCAAGTGCCAAGGTCCGTAGGGCAGTACATGGAGGACAAGGCCTTCCTGCCTCCCTCAAGGAGGTCAGTTGCAGCAAGCCGACTGGGTTGAACAATGGATGTGTAGGAGGTCCTAGATGATTAAAGAAAGCCAGGCTCTGGGCTGCAGTGGAGGGCAGCTGACCAGCTGGGTTCGAGTCCTGGCGCCAGCTCTTACTAGACGTGAGCCAGGACAAGTGGCTTTGCCTCTCAGAATCCCAGTTTCCTCGCCTGTAGATGGGCAACGGTGATAGTCCACACTTAACTTACTCAGTTGTAACACATAGTAAGTGCTCAGTAAAGGGTCATCATCACTGGGTAGAGGGCAGGGCACAGAAGCCAGAGGTGGGAAGGCCTCTATTTAGGCCATGCCCCAACCCAGTCCACATCGGAGGAGAATTTGCCTGATCCTGGGTCCCTTGGGTCTCAGACCTTGCAGAGCCCGGCTGCCGGGGGGCCGGGGAGCCAGCGCCCTCTAGAGGAAAGGACTCAGCTTCAGGGCCCCAGAGACCAGGGGCAGGCTATGTAACCTTAGGCTGGGGACACAGGCTCTCTGAGCTCCAGGAGCGATGATGAGTGTCCCCATCTGTGAGGTGGGGATAAGAAGAGTTGCCTCCCAGGGTTGCTGTGAGGATGAAATTTGGAAAGGACTCAGAGGGTGGGGCTCAGTGAATTCTGGCTCCCTTCTGCCCAGATG
Source organism: Ailurus styani (assembly GCA_002007465.1). NCBI lineage: Eukaryota > Metazoa > Chordata > Mammalia > Carnivora > Ailuridae > Ailurus > Ailurus styani. Next base: position 6,728,398 of record LNAC01000030.1, read on the forward strand.
TGTGGGCCGGCTGCCTCCCAGGAGTGGGAGCAGAGAGCTATAGGGCCCTGGGAAAGGTGAGGGGGGCCTGGGGAAGGTGGCGGGCAGATGCCTGGAGATGGGAGGCAGGAAGACCTGGGGAGGGCTCGGGGGCGCCCAGAGGGCGGCTCTAATAGTTCTCTCTAATTTTTGAGAAAACCTTTCTCTCATCTTCATATAATTAAGAGTATTTTTAAAATGCTGTGTTGAAACAAAAATAGTCCATTTCCGTATGACCTCATTTCATTCCACGCCCCCAACACACACACACACACACATACAGACACACACACACACACACACACACACACATGACTTGAAGTTAAAGCTGCCTTTTGTGCCTCTGCTGGAGGGTTGTTTTTTTTTTTTTGCCTAGTAGGTAAATATTTAGGGGACCTCCTCTCTATTTTCTGATTTAGAATCCGAGGTCCTTGAGGGACCCCTAGCAAGGCTGACACCGCAGCTCTCTTCGCTGTAAAAGGCGCCGTCACAGGTCCTGTTTTCTGAGTTGCCCTGCGGTCCTGGGAGCAGGCGCCACTGTGATCCAGCTCCTGGAGGGGTCACCACACCGTCCTCATTCTGCCAGCAACATCTGACCCTGGGCCTGGCATGTTCCACACCCCCACCCCGTCGGTGTCTGTCGAATACAGATGAAGAAGGAGGCCCGTGTACAGATGGGGAAACTGGGGCTCAGAGAGGTGGAAGCCCTCGCCCAAGTGGGTCTTTGCTCTGATTCAAACCCAGGACTGTCCACCTGCTCTGTGTGTCCCCTCCTCGGCTGCCCCTTCACATCTGCCCTTTCTCGTTAGCCCCTTTCTTTTCAGAGGGGGAGAGCAAGACCCAGTGAGGACAAAGGACTTGTACGAGGTCCCACGGGGATGAGTAACGATGGGAAGGACAGAAAGCGGTGAGATCAAGTAGGCTCGCATAAGCGTCTTGAGCACGTCCTGCAGCCTCACTCTGTGTGAGCTACCGTGCTGTGTTGAATCAGCTGTGAGCCAGGACCATGGGTGTCTCTGCCTTTAAGATAGGAAAAGTGAATCTCTGAGAGGTTTGGTACCTGGCCCAAGACCATGTGGCCAGTAAGGGGCAGAGCTGGGATTCGAACCCATGATCTTCTTTTTTTTTTAATATTCATTTTCCTATTTATCTTTTTTTTTTTTAAGAATCTATTTATTTGAGAGAGGGAGAGAGAAAGACAGAGATAGTGAGAGAGAGCACAAGTGGGGAGGAGAGGGTGAAGCAGGCTCCCAGCTGAGCAGGGAGCCCACGTGGGGCTCAATCCCAGGACCCTGGGATCACGACCTGGGCCGAAGGCAGCGGCTTAACCCACTGAGCCACCCAGGCGCCCTGAACCCATGATCTTCTGAGTCCACAGTCCATGCTCAGAACTATTATATCAGGCTGGTGGGACTTGGTGGGACAGAGCCAGGAGTTGAACTCAGGACTCTGGAGTCTTGGCCCCCTGGCTTCCTGAAATAAAACTACACCCAAGAGGCCACCCCTATCAGGAGCTCCTGAGTAGGAAGGACAGAGCTGAGCCCTGGGTGCCCCTGCCCCCAACTGGAGGCCACCTTGGGATGGGGCAGGGGGCTGGTAGCTCCCCCAGGCCCCTTTGTGTGGGGCTCGGGAGCAACCCCAACACTCTGCAGGGTCCTTTTCCCTCCACTCTCGACTGAGATTCTCAAGCTCTTCTTGAGACAAGCAGGGCGGGGGCTCCCCAGTCAGAGAAACTGAGGCCGGCAGATATGTATGCCCCAGGAGGGTGCTAGAGAAACATTGGTGTGTTTTTTATTATAGTTCTTAACTTCTTTGGGGTCACGAAGAACCTTAAGAAGCTGTGAACTTCCCACGTCCCAGAAAATTGGAGACACGCACACATGCTTTTGTGTACAATTTTAGGGGACTCAGACTCAGAGCTTCTGTTGTATTGCTCTGTGGTGCCAATGATAATGAAGACAGCCTCCTTTCACTGAGCGCCTCCTCTGTGGCAGGCAGGTGTTTGATGCCGTAGGCACATTTTTTTCATTTAATCCTCGTAACAGCCCTGCGAGGTGGGGAAACTGAGGCTCAGAGAAGGTAGCGCTGGCTAAGCCTGTCCAGGGGCGGTTTGAGGCAGCTCTGCCCGGGTCTGCAGGTTGTACTCTGTTACCCCCGGCCTGGGGCAGGGGGCCCAGGGTCACAGCATCCTCCAGAGGCTCTTGTCAAGAATCGGAGGCTCTGAGGAAGTTCAAAGTCCTTGGCCTTTGCAAGAGGAGTGCTGGCTAAACCTGGGCCTGAGCACAGGGAGCTCGAGCGAGGACCTGGTTCTCTAACTCCCCGGAATTCCCAGCATGGTGACTCTGCGTCCGCTTCTCAGGGATCTGATTTGGGGACAGTGCCTCTCCGTTCTATAGGACTGGAAAATCTCCGGTTCACCCTGGATTCCTTTGGACTCATCCAAATGGTACTTTATCGAATTTGGGGAGCCTGTCTCCCCTGAAACTGCCCCTCTCACCCCAGGATGACCTCCTCATTCTTCCAAGGCCCTCAGAGCTCTTCGGAAACGTGTCTGCCCAAGGGCCGGGGCGGTGATGAGGTCACTGGACTTAGAGGAGAGTCCCTGCCTGTTCACCCCTCATTAGCAGAGCAGCCACGGGGGTCTCGTGTGGTGGGTAAGAGCGTGGGCTCTGGAGTCTGAAGGACGTGGGTTTGAATCCCGACTCAGCCACTTGTAATGCTCTGTCACCTCGGATAGGCCTCTTCCCCTCTCTGAGCCTCAGCTCCCCGTTAGTAAATTGAGGATGGTAATAAAGCACAAAGAGGCACATAACAGCATGCCTGGCACCGAGGAAGTGCTGGACAAAGGCAGTGCGTTGGTCATTACTGTTGCCTTCCACAGAGAGGGTGTGTGCGTAAGGGATTGCGCTGACTGGCTGGGTGTCTGCAGGAGGCTGGTCAGGGTGAGGCCTCCCTTTCCTCCTTGGCAAGACTGTACCTGGAGGGGGTTGAGCAAGGAGCCAGCGGCCCCGTGGGGAGTGTGGGGGGTTGGGGACAAGGAGGCCCCTCTTGCCTGGTTGGTGTGGGGAGTGAGGCCCAGGGGCTGGGCCCAGAGGCACAAAAGACTTTCCCCTTCAACTTCCCTCCCAAATAATTCTGGAGGCTGGACAAAGAGTTCCTCGGGGCCCCCTTCCCAGCACATAAGCAGGGGCTCTGTTTAGCTCCCCCGCCCCAACTTCACCAGCCCCCCTTGGTCACGACGCAGGCCAGAGCGTGATTCCCCGGGGGGTGGGCCGAGGCCTGGGAGCGTCAGTGGGGCCTGCAGGCCGCAGTCTGGTTCCCATAGGAGGCCCCTTCACAGCTTCAGTGCGAGGCCCTTGGGGGGCGGGGGCAGCCTCTACAGCCCGACACGTTTGTGCCGCTGACACTGTGGCAGGGTCACCGTGGATAAAGGCGCTGCCCCGACCCCGGGCCCAGCCTGGAATGGGGCTTTCTTGTCAGAGAGGAGCTTTTCTTCCCAGCGCACTGTGGGGTGGCGGCAGGGGGTCATCCAGCCTCAGAGGATGATGGAACTTGGTTGATGGAGACACAGGACCCAGCCTGCCCCCTCACTGCCCCTCATCGCGGGGCCGGCGGGAGGCTGGGGGCGGCTGGTTGGCTTAGAAATGTCAGCTGCCACCTTGGCAATGGCTCTTTCTGAAGGGAGACGCCCCCTAGAGGCGTCCGGGTATCTGTGAACGCGGCCATTGGCCGGACCGGGAATCTTGGGCCAGCCCTCTAATGCCTCAGTTTCCTAATTTGACTGGCTTAGGGATCTTGGGAGAGTCCCCCGGCCAGAGCGAGCACAGTCCTCTTCGTCTGTGCCTCCCTTTCTCCCCGGCCATCCCAGCTGCTCCCTGACTCTCCATCCCTCCAGCCACCACCGGAGTTCAAGGCCTCACTCTTCCTCTCCTGGGCCATCTCGGTGATCTCCACCCCATAGAGCATCACCACTGAGTTTTCACAGCTGCAGCTCAGACCCTATTCCTCCCCTGCTCAGACCTTGGGTTCTTCGTTGTCTGAAAAATCAAACACCTTCTCTTGGTTTTACTAACCCAGCTTCTTGGTGACCTGGTCCCTGCTGGCCTCCCTGCCTGTCCTTGTCGTTCTCATCCTGAAGCTCTGGGTTCCATACATATATGTCATAAACTCCTGTGCCCCCAGACCTTGGTTCAGGCTCAGCTATTGCCTAGAATGAATGCCCTTCTCTGTCTAGCAAACTCCTAGTCATCCTTCAAGGCCCAACTCAAATGTCCCCCTCCCTTAGTATATCCTGCTTCGTACCCACCCTCCGTCCTTTATTCACAACTCCTTTATAGATGACCTTATAACAACAAAGTGTGGCTAATTTTGTCTGCATTGGCCTTCCTGTTAGTCTAGAATGTAGAGACTTTCTGATCTTACTCATCATGGGGCTGCCAATGCCCAGCACAAGGTCTGTTACCAGCAGGCTCTTAAACCGATGCTTTATGAATGAGGGAATGAATGAAGACACTGTCTGCCCATAAAAATAACTTCCTCCTCTATCCTAGAAGCATTTACAACTCAGCGTGACGCCCTCTCAAGACCTTGGAAGTGGGAGGAAGTGATCACAACGCACAGGCTGTTCCCGACACATCGAAAACTAGGCAGAACCTAGAAGGAGCCTGGAACTGGGTCTCAGGCCAGAACAAGGTGGCTCTTTTATCATCCCTCCCTTCAAAAGCTCTTTGCGTTCATGCCCTGCCTTGAGCAGGACCTAATGAAGCCATATGCAGGTGAAAAACACCAGCCCATCTCAGAGATGAGAAATCCCCAGTTTGGGGCTGGAGGGATTCTTGGGGGCCCACCCTGGCCCAGCCCTCTCTTTGGGGATGATTTTCACAGAAGCACAGATGGCTTTATTCACTTGGGAGTCTGGTCTTCACTTTCCCTTCCTCTCTTCCCTTTATCATTTTCTCATTCCTAAATATGCCTGTCTCTATCTGTGTCTATGTTGATGATCCTTCCAAAGCGAGGAAACCTCAAATGTTCTTGGTCTCAAACCCTCGAGCATCAGGGTGATGGTGATGCTCTGGTGATCCACCTAGATGATGGTCGCTAGAGTAATATCTTCCATCTCTGAGTGTGCCTGGGTAGCAGGTGCTGTGCTGAGCTCTGCTGGTACCTTAGTCCGTGGCATCTTCAGAACAAGTGCTCTGGAGGAATTGCTACCATTCTCCCCATATCACAGATGAGAAAACCAAGGCTCGCAGAAGCCAGGTCACGTCCCTGAATTCACCCAGCTAGTAAGTGGTAGAGCCGCGATTCAAGTCTCCATGTGAGTTCCTTGCACTTTTCTGTTTGGGGACCACACTGCAGCCTTCGATCCGTTCATTTATTCATTCATTAGCTGTCAAGAGAGCTTTGTGCTGTCTTCAGTCATTCCAATCAGGTATTCATGCCTTGCATTCAGCAGATGTTTACCGAGGACCTAATATGTGCCGGGGCTCTGCTGCAGAGGTTTCCAGGGGAGAGGAGATCGGTAGAGAGGAAGAGAGGTGTTCTCAAGCCAGGATGGAGGAACCCAAGGGTCGAGGTATCCCCATAGTCTGGCAGGTTGGGGATGGTGCCCTTGGCCATCAGCAGGAAGTGAGCAAACGTGTGCAGGAGTCCTGGTTGGGAGATTGAGGCACAGGGTTATGGAGTGGGCCCCCAGAGCTTCTAGGCTTGGCTGTCACCTTTTCCTTTTTACTACATTCCCCCTTCCCTGAGCCTCATTTCTGAAATGAGCTAAACTGCCCCACTCACCTGGCCATTCCAAGGCTCCAAAAAGCTCATCCGTGTGGAGGGCCTGGCCTCAGAGGTCAGACCCAAACCAGTCTGGGTATTTCTGGTGGCACACAGGGCTGACCCCTGGGGAGTCGGAATCAGAAGAAACTGGTCTGGGCCCACTCCACACAGCAGCCCGGCCCCAGCCCAGGCCCGAAGCTGGGAGCACAGCGCCGTCTCCCTGCCCCCACACCCTGCCTGGCCTGGAATCAGACTTGGATTTGATGAGTGATTCATAACCTGACGCTGCAGAAAGTTTGCTGGGCTGCAGAAGGGCTGCCCAGGGTTTGTGGTTTTGAACGCAGAGAAGAATTCCCTCATCGGCTCAGGGTAGGATAACTTACTTGTTGAGAGAGACATTTTCACAAAATAAATCCTTAGAGAAACCAGGCGCTGAGGCAGGGAGGCCTGGGGAGGGATTATCTAAATAAACCCCGTTTTTGAAGCTTCAGGCCCGAACGATTTGCCTGAGCCTTTTGTTGCTTCCTTGTACTCAGCTTGAGGTCCCCTGTGACCCTGAGATCTCTTTCAGTGGTACCAGTGCAGCCAGGTCCTTTCCATCTGGGTGATGTCCCCATCATTTGGCTTCACTGTAGTTCTCTTCAAATACGGTCGTTGGGGTAGGGTTCTCCTATTGGGGGGTGGGTGTCATGATTAGTCTAATCTACTTTTATTTTTTAAACGAGGTTGCTATTCCTATTTCGGCCAGGACAGTTCTTCCTCTTGTGGGACTGCTCTGCCCACTGCAGAGTATTTCGCTGCCCGGGCTCCATCCTGTAAAGGCCAAGAGCAGCTCCCGTTGTGCCTCCACGGCTCCTGTGGGCCACATGACCCTGGAGTCCTGCGAGCTAGCAGGCTCCCAATGGCACCACCATGGAGTCCGCCGTGAGCAAGCGTGCCCCACGTCTCTGTTGTCCATACGGCAACCAGAATTGCCTCAACGCCTTACTCAGTGCCAACCAGGAGGCATGGTGCCCAGTTGGACCTGCTGCCCTCATCACGGCCTCATGTCCAGCCACCGTCAGTGTCTTGCTATGCCTTTTACTCACCCTGCCTTTCCACACTGCCCTGCCCACGCGCCGCTGCTGTTCCCGCCCCTGGAATACCCTTCCCCACGCCCTCCCTTCCCATCCAGAGCCCAGTCCCTCAGCCCCAGAAGCCCCTGTTTAGAGCAGTCAGCAGCACAGTGGCTCCTCCACTGTTACCAACGTGTGGTGGCCTTGGACTTCTTCTCAGGCTCCCCCAGCCTCATTGTCGTCATCCCTAAGAGGAGCAGAATAGAACTCTCCGCCCTCGGTTGTGGGGTGGGGTTTCTGCAAAGCTCTTAATTTGGTGCTCGGCCAAGTAAGCACCTGGTGAGGGTGAGCCGCCCCTGCCGGGGACACGACTGCCTTACTGAAGGCCAGGGACGGGCACCCTGGCTGGGGCGTCTGCTCACTGCTGCCCCCCCCCACCCACCATGAGGAGGTAGAGGGGGCAGTCCCACATCCAGGGCCTGGCTGAGTGGGGTTCTGTGTGCACCAGTTTTGTGGGCTAAAGATGGTCAGTGGGGCTGGCTTCAGAGACCCCCATCCTCTTATCCTCTCATTCTGTCCCATCGCCGCCCCCCCCCAGGCTCTCCCTCCAGCGGCCGCCTTGGGAGATGTCTCCTCACTCACCCCAGGGCTGCTGGGACTTGTCTCCCTCAACTAACACCTTGAGAGTCTGTCCCCTCTGCTTTATCCTCCTCCTAAGTAAAACTCCTAAAAACCAAGTTCCTAGAGCCGTCTGTTTTCCCTCCCCTCCTGACACCTAGCTGCTCTCCCCCCAAGCCCACGTCCCCCCGTCTCCCTCTTATCTAAATCCCAAGCCATCTTGTCTCTCCTTGAGAGATAAGGGGATTCCCGCCCTCCCCCCCCAACTCCCGCCAACACCACAGTCACACGTGAGGCGCTCACTCACTGCCTGACACTTAGAATAACTCCTGGCACATAGTAGGCTCTCAAATACTTGTTGAGTGAGCGGATGGACCGTGTGGCCCATCTGTTCCTCCTGTTCAGAGATTTGGAATGAAATCGAAAAGCCTCCGGGAAGGCAGGGTGTGTTCGCTCAAACAGCCCAGTTTTCTTCTCAGCAAAAAACTTGATGGGTTTCTCGAGTCGGGTCCAGCCGGAGCAAGAACAGTAATGACAAGGGCGGCAGGAATAGTTACAACCCGCCCGAGAACTTGAAACGTGCCACGCACTGGGCTAGTTGCCTTTCTTGCCCATCTGTGAGGTGGGCCCTATTTTTTCTCCCTGTTTTAGACGCAAGCAAGTTGAAGGTCACTGTGGGTAAGGCACCTGGCCCAGAAGGGATGTGGTTGAGTGGGGATTTGAACCCAGCATGGGCGTCCAAGGCCCAGGCACATCATCACTGCTCCACATCTCCTCTGCTCTGTTTTTTTTTCCTCGCTATCTCCTCCTGTTACAGATGGGAAGACAGGCTCGGGAGGGAACTTACCTAAAGGTCCTGGGGGTGTGAGTGGGTGAGGGCCAAGGCAGAGCCAGCCCCACGGCCCCAGCTCCGGGGTCTGAGCATATCCCCCTGCTGGCTGGACGAGCCCACAGGCTACATTGACCCTGCACAGCTCTGGGCTCGTGGTGTGGTCAGGTCGCATAGTCACTGGCCTCGAGACTGCCGGGCTGATGGAGGAGGGCGCCTGAATCGAGACGTGTTGGAGACAGACGGCCGTTTTTGCAGTCAGGGCAGGCATAGGGGGCCGGTCACGAGTAATGGACGGAATGTCGGTGGCAAGGGTTGGGGTGTGGGCAACACGGGGAGCTGGAGCTCTGAACAGTGTTCCCAGCTCCTGGGTCTCCCCCAACACAAAAGAGGAACGGTGTTTATTGACTCTCTATTCCAATTGCTTTGATATTGTCTGTTTGGGCAGAGAAGTTAATGCCCAACTTTGCCCGAGGGTCCTTGTTCTGTTTCCATCCTGATAGTAGCTACACTCCTTGGTCTTTTCATCACCAGCAAGACTTTATTGAGCACCGACTCTGTGCCAGGCATTGTTCACTTGGGGACGCAGTGGCTGTTAGTGATCACATTAACCTAGGGCTCCATAATGCTGGGGCTGTTCTTAATGTCCTGATCTGCTTCTGACCTGCAACACCAGGAAGCCACTCTTTCCATGCACTTCTTTCCTGTGAGGCCCAGGCTGAGCCATGTCCCTCTCTGAGCCTCAGTTTCCTCCTCTGTAAAATGGGATGGTCATTACTGCTTCACAGTACATTTGGGAGGATTAAAGGAAATGAATAGAAGCTTTGCACACAAGGCCCGGCCTCTTCCTTCACCTCTCCAAAGGATCATTTCATCTGCTTCTGGACTGGGGCTCCCGGCTCTAAGTCCGAGAGCCTGACCTGATATCCGGGTGAGCTATCAATGGAGCCACATTTGTCTGAACCCCCAAAGTGCACATAGGAAGTCTGACAAAGGGCTTATAATTGATTTGTGAGTTTATTTCTAATAGAAATCACCAGTGGTATTGTAAAGAGTCCAATCACATGTGATTATTAACACAATAAATCAACTTTATCCAAAATAACAAAATCACCCCACACCACAATTTCCCTAAGAAATAAATTGAGGCAATGATGGGAGTACAGTCACATAAGCCTTTTGGAAAATAGTTTTGCAGGTTCTAATAAAGGTAGATGTATGCCTACCCCATGGCTCAGCAGTCCTACTCCCTGTCCAGTGTATACCTAAAGGAAATGAGCGCGCGTGCTCACCAAGGCAGGTATTGGGCTAAAACGTTCACAGAAGCCTTGCTCATAATAGCCCCGAACTGGAAAAGACCCAAATGTCCATCCACAAAGACTGGGTAAATCAATCATGGTGTATCCACACAAGAGAATACCACACAGCAATAAAAAAGAACAAATTGCTGGCAACACAGCATTGTGGATAAATCTTAAAATCCCTACGCTGAGCAAAAAAGACCAGACATCGAAGAATACAATCTGAGTGATTCATTGATGGGCACTTCACAAACAGGCAGAGCTAATCAATGGTGGTAGAAGTCAGGCTAGTGACTGCCTGTGGTGGTCGGTGCGGAGACAGGGTCATGAGAAACATTCTGAGCAGTAGTTACACGGGTGTAGACGTTTGATCATCAAGCTATATACATCAAATCTGTGTACTTTACTGTATGCATATTATACCTCAATGAAAAGATTAGCAATTCCAACAGTGCCCCTCTTCACTTTCTGATATTGTAAATTCGGGTAAGTGACTCTGCCTCTCCGAGCGTTAGTTCCCTTCATTTCTAGAAGAGGGCGACGATCCCTACCTCATGGGGTTATGAGAGTTTAATGAGAGAATTACCATCTGGGCAGGGCCCTGACGCATAGCAGGTGCTCAGCTATGGGGCCTTTGCTGACGTTCTGCAGGGCCCAGGCTGGGCTGAGACGGCTTGAAGTACGAGAGGCTGATGTCTGCCCACAGGTGTGACCGGAGGGGCTAGCTGGTGCTCATGTGGTTTCTGTGATAATCTTCCGCTTCTCTTTCAAAGCATGTCTCTCTGCGCCGCCCCCACTTCCACACCCCTGCCATCCGTCTGCAAAGTGGGGACACCGTGGGATCAGTTTGACTGCTCAACATGCCACCAAGGCTTGGTGCACAAGACCTCCAGTGACACAGTGATTGGCTTTGTTGGCTCTGCATTGAGCAAGATCCAATAAGGACTGGGCATCCACTGTGGACTGGGCCCTGAGCTAGGGGCTGGGATACGGCAATGGCAAGACCATACAAGACCCTGTCCCTCAAGAAACTTAGAGCCTGCTGGCAGAGCAGACAGTCATCAAAGTACCTCACAGACATGGGACAGCCACATATTAGCTACTTCAGAAGAGGTTGTAAGGGAGGATTGGATCTGGTAAGGAGGCCAGGGAAGGCTTCCTAGAGGAGGTGACATACAAGTGTGGCCTGAAAGATGAGTGGGAGCTAACCTGGCTCAGGGAGGGGAGCGTACACCAAGCAGGGGCCATAGCTTGGGCAAAGCCCCAGCAGGAGTGTGGATTATTGGTGGCTGAGAGGACCTAAGGGGTTGGAGAGGGAGAGGAAGGGATGAAGCAGGGGGGCCTGCAGCTCTTGGTCAAGCCCTACCCTGTGTATCTTCATATTTAGCCATTCTGGACTTTCCTGCAGGAGAGAGAGGAGATGGTGAAATTGGTCTTTTGAGAAGAATAACAAAGCCTCCTCACTGACCACCTGGGGTGTACCGTCTGGACTCTCTGGCCACACTCCTCTTCCTGACTCTCCTGCAAGGGGGTCTCACTCCCACACTTTAAGGTGGAGAAGTCAGGTCAGGAGGGAGTGAAGCCTTTCCTTCACGACCTTCTGGCTAGTGAGTGGAGGGGCCGGGCTCCAGAGCCAGCTCCATCCAAGGCTGTGTCCACACGCTTCCCACTGCGCCCTTCTTTCTACAACAGCCTCGGGGTGTAAATCCCTTCACTCCTCACTCAGTCTTGCTTTCCTCCTCTCTGGAGGGGGGTCAGGACCCGCGGTGCCTCCCTCCTTGGAGGTGCTGGGAAGTCAGATGAAGTAAAGGATGAAGTGACGAGCGGTCAGGGTGGGGGAGCCCCGCAGTCCAAGCCTGTAATTTTGTAGAAGGGGAAACTGAAGCCCAGAGAAGAGGATGGGCTGACCCCAGATCACACAGCCAGCTGGAAGCAGGGCCGGGATGGAAACTCTGCTTTCTGCACCAGCTGCTTTATACCAGAAACCCAGGCAGAGCGTTAGGACAGAACTGCCTTTTGCTCTGACCTCCATCACTGGGCTGGGGCCCCAGTGAGGCAGGCTCGTGTCTGTCCACCATGGTCAGAGCAGCTGTGGAACCCAGAGAGGCCCAGGCCAGGTTAATTGCATTAATACTACCTAAAATGGATTAAGCACTTTCTATGTGCCAGACACTGTGCTGATTGCTTTTACTGAATTATTTTAACCTTGATGTTACCCCCTAGTAATGAAGTTACGTGCCCAAGGTCAAACTCCATCAAGGTCTGTGGACTCTGGACAGGCCAGGCTATTCCAGGGGCTCTGTGATCCAGGTAGGGCAAGTTGAGACAGGTTTGGGATCTTCCAGATCCCTTCTGCGGACACCCCACACAAACACAGACAAGAGGAAGGGGCTCGGAGATTACTCACCCACCCAGGGGAGCAAAGCAAACACCTTGGTGTGGCTTGTGGCCTGCGTGAACCGGCATTGCCAGACCCCCGGTCAGCAGAGACCTGTGCCTGCAGGGGACAGCCTGTGGGGACTCAGATGTGACCTGTCTCGTCACCTAGAATGAACACTTTGCTTCCTATTGTTGGTGGCATGAACTCTAAAAACTGTTGCACGTGGAGCTGAGCCAGTATTTGACAGGGGAAGGACAGGGAGGTTGGCCAGGCCCCACTGGGCCATTGGCATGCTGTGTAACTAGGGGGAGGTCACTTTACCTCTCTGTGCTTCAGTTACATCGTGACTAAAGATAATGAAGATAATCATGCTGCCTGGTAGGCTTGAGCAAAGCTAGGGGGAAAGCGTGGGAACAAGGCCTGGCAGAGCAGCGTGGTGACTGGCCACTAGCGTGGCTCTAGAGCCGCATTTCCTAGTTCATGTCTTTGCTCCCCTGTTTGCTGGCTCCTTGAGCAAGCAACTCAATCCTTTCTTGTCTCCGTTTCTCCATCTATAAAATGAGGCTGATGATCTTATCTCTTTCACGGGGTTACTTTGTTATATTGTTATATTGTTTCCACACATAAAGCTCTTAATGCCTGACATAGAGTGAGCACTTATTGAGAGTGAGCACTCAATAAGTTTTGACCATTGTTCTGATTTTCCTTCCTCTTCCCCCCCTCAACCTGTTTCCTTTCTCACTTTGGCTGCCAGGAAGCTCAGGGCAAAACATTGTTTCCTGATTACAGTCACTATCTCATCCCAGATTCATTGAACAGTTCTTTTTCCCTTACCTCTAAGGGTTTGGGGATTTTGTTTGCTTGTTTGTTTTGTTTGTTTTACATAAATGTAATTTAGCTGTCGTATATAGATTTTTTTTAATTATAAATTTCTCTCAAATTCTTTCTAAAAAGACCTGTTTATAGTATTTTATAAAAGCTAACAGGGCAGGCTACACATGTCATGAAGTCTTTTCTCTGTGAGCTCCTGTCATCAGGGCCTGTCCCATTCTTCTGTACTTTGTGACTTCTGGTCGCCAGCACATACTGGTGCCCTGGAAAGAGAGGAAAGGAGGGCAGAGCCTGGATGTGCATTTCCTTTGGCATTGTCTCCCCTCACACTCCACTCATGAACCTCCAGCAGAGACGTGGGCATGAATCAAGGGCTTCAGATGAAGGCGTTCAATTTTGGGGGTGGCTACAGAAGGTGTTTTTGGCTGTGTGACATCACAAATCCTGGCATGACAGCAGAGCTCACAGTGGGGAGTTGTCCCTCCAGTGCTGTTTGGGGAAGGAAAAAGCAAATCGAAGGGATGGGGCCCAGGACAGAGAAGGGTGGACACTACCTCCCCCTGTCCTCAGTCTGTCTTAGGTCCCCCTGAGCTATGACTTCATTCATTCATTCAACAAACACTTGGGCAGCTGGGCCTCGGTGGCGGGGGGGGGGGGGTTCCAGCCCTATGCTGGGGGCTGAGGGCGCTGACAGGAGCCAGCCAGTCCCTGCCCTCACAGAGCCCTCAGAAGGACAGACAGACAGAAAGGTGGGCATGAGGAGGGGAGGCGTGAAGCATTACAGTTACTGTAATCAAGACGCAGCGTCGGACAGAGGACTTCTTCCTCCGATTTTGCGTTTATCTGAAACTACGTCGGCCACTCTCACTGACTATGCGCTAGTTCTGTGCCCAGAGCTGTGCTAAGCCCTTTACGTAAGCAGCGCAGCATTGCGGCCTTGACGCTTATGCTAACCCTCAGGTAGGAACTTTATCCTTATTTGGCAGGTGAAGAAATGCAGCAGAGCCTGGGGCAAGTCAGAAATGAAATTCAAAGTCCAGAATTTTTACACTCCACACCCCCCAGGGACCACCTCCCTGTGAAGAGAACGGAGTGGGAGTGCGACAGTTGAAATGGGCCTGCCTGATAAAATCCAGGGCGGCGGTGGGAAAGTTGTCAGCGGGCAGGGCAGGACGGGGAGGGGCATGGGGTGGAAGGGTGCCCTGGCCTGGACCCTTGTGTGGCCTCAGAGGTTTGCTCTCCTCTGTCTTCCTGGAGTCGCAGGGCATCCGAGCCAGGCTGGGATGGATTTACTGGGGTGTCCAACAGCACAGACTTGGGAGAGGTGGGGGGACACGGAAATGGCATTAAATAACACCGAATCACACAGTAAGAAAGTCCCCCTTCCTCTCTCCTACGCGCCTGTTGATTACTCACGGAGAAAGTCTCTGTTTCCTGCCAACATGTCTCTCACACCTCTCTGACAGCCGCTAATCTCTCTTTTCAATAGGGAAAAGCAGGCCTCAGGCTCAGACCCTACTGGGGAGCTGGAATGCCAGGGCGTCGTCTTACTTCCAGGGTGCCTAGCTTGTTTTCATATTTTTATTTAACAGACACATCTACGGCACTTGCTAAGTGCTGGTGCTTTGCAAATACAAACTCCTTTTATCCTCATAACAACTTTATGAGATCAGCATCGTTATTATCTGTATCTTACAGATGAATAGGCCGATGCTGTGTTCTCCACCACCTCGCCAAACAACGTCTGGTTATAGGAATCGGTGCTGGCTTTCTTCTAGTTACAGTGGCAGCTTGATTTTTCCTTTGCTAATGAGCGTATTTTAGTAAAAATAAGTGAGTTAATTGAAAGGTAAAACAGAGTTCAAGTGGTTACATGGATGCGGCCAAAGTCCTAAAAATAACTGAGGAATGACCGGTTTGAGAAGCTCCATTCTAGTCCAAGGCCCTCCTCCACCAGATGGGGAAGCTGAAGCCCAGATTGGGGACAGGACCTGCCCCAGGTCACACAGCCACCAGGGCGGATGCAGTGTGGACCCTCACCTGCAGCTCACACCTGTCCGCGAGCACAGGGGGCTGACAGGGCGCCAGGCAGCAGGAGTGCTGAGGTGCGCTCTCCTGCCTGCATCCCCTGAGATGCAGCCGCTGCTGAGGCTGCCTAACACAATCCCCGTGTCTGCTGAGCCCGGCACAGACAGGCCCTCAGCCCAACAGCCTCTCGGCCACCTCTGAGCTAACTTTCACCACATTCTCTACCTCCTCTCCCAGGACTTGTTTCAGCCTGAGTGCAGAGCTCCATCTTCAGCTGCATGTCCCTGCTCACCTTCCCACCTTCATACCTTTCCAGAAGGTTCCACAGCCTCTGCCTTGCAGAGGCATAGCTGACCTAGGTTCAAACTGTGGTCCTGCCGTGGCCCCAGATGCTTAGCCTCTCTGGGCTTTGCTGTCCCCATATGTAAAGTGAGGATGAACAGGATCAGGGACAGTTAGCTGGGGTGGTGGTGGGGGTGCGTGAGCTGAAGTGGGCCTGCCGCACAGAAAGACGGGAGTGGGTGTCACTGCTCAGCTAACTTCTTTCAGAGTCACTGAGCCCCAGGGCCACCTCCATCCTGGAGGGACAGAAGGCTCTGCTGAGGAGGAGACTGAATGGGGACCCTTGTCCCTCTCACAGAGGTGAGAAGACCTAGGCCCCAAGGGTGGGCACAGCTTCTCCTGAAGCCGGGCAGTGGTCTGCATGTCACCCTGTGGGCCGTGGCCCCACTCGCAAGCTCTGGACCCTGGCTGAAAGCTGGTGCCTATGGCCTTGGGTGGGTTGTTTCTCCTACTCGGCCTCCATCTCCTCATCTGTCAAATGAAACCTACCACGCAGGGTTATTTTGAGACTTATGTGATGAATATTCTCTGTAACGTCCAAGGCGCTCTACAGATGTTATTTATGACCGTCTGCATGCCTTGTGTGACAGAAAAATCATTGTGTAGCACTCCTACCGTGTAGACAGGACATACAAGGGAATCAGAACCCCCTTTTCAGTAAGAGGCTCTGGAAAGGACTGCGCAGAGTTGGATCTGAGCATATACCTGGTTTCCCATTCATTTTCCTGGCCCACAGTCTTTGTTCACCTACAACTTGGGTGAGGTATCACGGTGTGGAAGAAAGAGCCTATGCTCTGTACCCTGCTGTCTGGCTGTGTGACCCCGGGCAAGTTGCTTCACCTCTCTGAGCTTCACTTCCCTGTCTGTAAGATGGGGATGATGAGAGGCCCTGCCTCACCAGGTTGCCGTGGGGATTAGATGAGTGGACGCGTGTGGAGGGTGTGGTGTACATCCCGGCCCTCACTGGGTACTCACTAAATGGGGGCAGTTCTTGTTGTCCTATGTTACGACACCCCGGGCCCTCCACTAGACTCCGGCCGAGTCGAGGAGTTGGGCAGACATACAAGGCCATGCTTCCCATGCGCTGGTGGAGGAAGGCCAGGCGCCACACCCAGCCTGGGTGGCCAGGGAAGGCTTCCCGGAGCCCCGTGAAAGGGGACGGGAAGAGCACCCCAGGCCTAGGGCTCGGCGCTTGGCATCTTGAGGGGGAGCCGCCTCTGCCTTTGGCCGCACTTGGGCTGCGTGTGGGGGAGAGGCAGGAGATGAGGCTGCTGAGTAGACGGCCCCCCCGGGGACAGTTTG
Organism: Ailurus styani; assembly: GCA_002007465.1. Lineage (NCBI taxonomy): Eukaryota > Metazoa > Chordata > Mammalia > Carnivora > Ailuridae > Ailurus > Ailurus styani. The sequence goes on from LNAC01000030.1 coordinate 6,744,871, forward strand.
TCGAGGAGCTTGACAAGGTTAAGGATCTTCCTCGAACATCCTTTCACTTCCCCTCAATAACCTGGTGCGGATCTATCATCCCCATATTTATCTAAACCCTTGCTGGACCCATTTATATCCTCAGACTCTCCAGCTTCTCGGCATAATGAGCTCCAGATGTGGTGAGGAGGCCTTCCCAGAACCTCTACCTCGAGCCCAAAGGGTGCTGGGATTGGGGGGACAGGGAAGCACTTAGTCTGCTCCCTGACCCTGGCTTCATCTTTCCTTGGGCCTAAGACCCTCGGGTCAGGGGGGCGCTCCAGGCTCTGCTCCGGACCCTGCAGCCCAGGCCTGAGCCCTCTGCCCACCGGGGCATCGGGGGGCCCCTCAGGGGCACCCCAGAGATGTCGGGCCCATCCCACAGGAGAGAGACGGGGCAGCCAAGAAGCTGTTTCAACGCACAAAAATAGCAGGACAGTCCCCAGACCAAACCAGAATGTTAGGGTTTAAAGGGGCGCAGAAACCTTTCTCGTCCTGCAGCTCCCAATTGTCAGTCTCAACTTCTACCTGCTCGAGCCATGTTCTCACCGCTGTTCTTGAAACGACTCACTTTTCTGTTTGCTGGAGTGAATGTATTAGAAGGAAAGTCCATATCGCGGTGATCAATAAAACAGCAATGTCTCTCAACACAAGCAGAAGGGAACTAACTATAAACACAGCAGAGAGAGGACAAGATGGCTAGGGTCCGGCTCCAGCCCCACACTCCCTCTCCTAGCTGGGCCCTGGCAGAAAGGAGGGGAGCCCGAGGCGGGGTTTAGGGGACCAGAGGAGTTCCAGGAAGCATGCAAAGGCCATGCAAGGTCATGGCCTGAATCTGATCACAGCTGCGGGCACCTGGGCCTCAGTCTCACCAGGATGTCGGGGCGGAGCCTCAGATTCGCCCTGTCCCCTTCTCTCGCCAAGGTTGCTCGTGGGGACTTGCTTCTCGTGCTTGTTCCTGTTTGCTAAAGGTGAGAGGGTAGAGGCCCCTCAGGCACTGGGGCTGGAAGGAGAGGTTTCCAGGTGAGGCAGAGAACAGGAGCACCGGGGGCAGCTCTTCCCAGGTCCTGAGTTCAAGGCCCGCCTGCTGGTGGCTGCTAAAAACCCCAGCAATGTTTCAGGGAGGCGCTGAAGTCTCAGCAGCCCCCAGGGGAGGCTTTCTCTTTGTGGTCAGGGGATCGAAGGGAACCGGACAGGAAGAAACGTTCTCACGGTGCAGCGTTCTAGGAAATGGTGTCAGGTCCCACTGAATCCTCTCGCAGACGGCCCCCGTGAGGAACAGGCAGTTCCTGGGAGCAAAAAGGGCTCGTCCAAGTCATGGGGAATCTGGAAAGTTCGGTTCTCCTTTCATGACACCGGCCTGCCTGCCCCTGATTCATTTTCACTCTCTTTTATAGGGTTTTGAAAAATAAAGACCAGGAAATATTTTTTACATAAATGTAGAAGAGGGGGTCCCCAAAATTGAATAGGCAAGGGGCTGCCTTCAGCAAAGCTGTGGTCTGGTGGAAAGGACAGAGCCTCAGAAAGAAAGGCTCATCTGTCCCAACTGTCCCCCCTCCTCCCCACCCTTCCCCCCCACCTTCAGTGCCCTCAGGGTGACTCTGAATTCTTGTTATTAGAGAAATGACGTAAGACAGAGCGGGCACCCTAAGCTTCCAGAGGCTTTCTGGAAGAGGGGCTTCCTGGGGACACTAGGTGCCCCGGCTCAAGTTTTTGTTCTCTCACCCCCCATTGGTCACATGGCCTTGAACAGTTACTTCAATGCACTGGGCCTCGGTTTTCTCATCTGTAAAATGGGGATAGTACAGTGCCTGTCTTATAGGAGTATTAAGATTAAATAAAGTGAGATACATGTAAATGTTTCCAGCTGTCCGGGCACAAGCACTATGTGTGTTTGCTGATATGATGATCACAGTGATGAAGCAGGAGCACAGGGAAGAAAGGAAGGAGGTCCTTCTGAAGGGCCAAGCACTGTGTCTCTCGTCTGCTTAGCTCATTCTTTCTTTCTTTCTTTTTTAAGGTTTTTTTGTATTTATTTGAGAGAAAGCACAAGTTGGGAGGATGGGTACAGAAGGAGAGGGACAAGCAGACTCCCCACTGAGCAGGGACAAAGGGCTCCATCCCAGGACCCCAAGATCATGACCTGAGCTGAAGGCAGACACCTAACCAACTGGGCCACCCAAGCGCCCCTGCATAGCTCCTTCTGTGCAATCCACACAACAACTCTAGAAAGGCAGCTCTTTGTCCCATAAGAAGATGGGGCTCCAACAGTCCCATGGTCACATCATTGTGGGGGTGCACCCCACATCTGTCTCTGTGCCTATGGATATTCACCACGTGGACCTAGGCAGAGTGGGGAGGTGGGAACATGCAGTGAGAGGAGCCGAACCTCTCAGCTGAAGGCCCCTGGGGTGGGGGCGGAGAGACATCAGGATGGAAGGGCCGCTGGGGCTGGCTCAGGAATTCCGGGGGAAGAAGTTTGCACTTTCTCCCACAGGCCCTGGGGAGCCACCAGCAGGCCGCGAGCGGGGAGTGACATGATAAAAGGGGTGTTCAGGAAAGGTCTGTGTGGCTGCGGTTTCAGGATGGATGGGTGGTGGAAAGGTCCAGAGGGGAGGCTGAAGCTTAGCCGGGCAGCTGGACTGGACTGGTCCCCTGAGATGGGCACAGGCACCTTCAGTCAGAATGACCCCAAGGACCTCCCCCCCGGGGCCAAGGCCCAGCTGGGTCAGGGCCCGGGCCTGAGTTGCCGAACGGGCCCTAGAGACCCAGCCCTCTGCCAGTTCGCAGTTTTATCTGGGAGTCTCTGGAGGGTGTCCCGGCGGGTTGAGCAGGCCTGGCTGTCTGCAGATTTATGAGGTGTGGGGGAAGTGGGCCGGGGCAGGCGGGGTTAGTGGGCGCGTGAGACAAGCCTGTTAGAAGAGGGGAGAGTGGGAGGATGTTCTCCAGCCCCTGGACCTGCTCTGACCCCACTTCCACCTCGGAACCCAGCGGGCCCAGCAGAGGGCACAACCCCACGCTGTTCCACCCACCATTCCTGAGAACCCCCACCCCCGCACCTGTTGCCTCAGTTTCTCCTCACAGACTCCCTGAAGGGAGAGCAGAGGGGGGCTGCATCCTCGAATCTTAGATATGAGGAAGCTTTCCCACACGAGATTACCAGTCGCCAGGAGAAAGAATGCGCCAGAACCTTCTGTACCAGGGTCAGAAGATGTCTATAAAACGTTGAGAGCAGGTTACAAACAGTATGTTGAGTATGATTTCATTTGTGACTTTCAAAGGGATAGATATACATTTATGCCTCTCTCTATACATTTTATGCACGGGAAATGTCTAAATGGTTCCTAATTGTGACTCCCTCTGGAGAAAGAGCTTTGACTTTCCATTTTACACTCTTCAATAATGTTTCAATGTCTTATAATAAGCATATACGTCTTTCACTTAAAAACCATGTTTTTAAAATTCAGAGTAATGGTGGGGTGCAATGTCAGAGAGAGAAGGGAGGACCTTCTCCATGCTCTGGGGGATGGGCGGGCTGCTGTGGCCAGGGCCTCAGCATTTCCCAGAGGCAGTGGCCCTGGAAGTATGGTAAGATTTGGCTAGATGGGAAAGAGAGTGAGGGCCTTCGAGAAGGACTGGTGCAGACTGGAGTCTGGAGTCAGATGTGAATGCAAATCTTTCCTCTTTTTACTTACCAGCTGTGGGACCCTGAGTAAATTTTGTCCTCTCTCTGAGCCTCAGTTTTCTCATCTGCGTAATGGGGATCCTCAGTGTTACTGCACATAAGACTGTGCTCACTATGTGTAAGCTATTATTGTTAGGTATGGGGGTCCCCAAAGCTGGGGGTGACCCTGCAGAGCTTGAACGTCCCCTGCCAGATCTCCAGCACCTCAACCTGGAAAGGCAGGGGGTCAGAGAGGGTTGTGTGAAGCCACGCAGAGGGGAGGCAGTTCCTCCTGGGAAGGGCTTCCTGAGGCAGCTGGTCGAGGGCTGGGAGATTGGCCACACCTGGCAAGAGCACCAGGGGGCCAGTCCTTGGATCAAAGCCCCTTGGGCCCAGGTATCCAGTGGCAGCCGGCACTCATTTGCATGGGCGCTGCCTCCCGAATGGGGGTACGGGACACCCACAAGTGGGGCACCATGGCGCCCACCCACTAGGTAGCCCGTGAACACACTGGAGTCAGATAATGAATACTCCCTCCACGGGGCCTTTGCACTTCCTCTTTCTTCTTCTTGGAACATTTTTTCCCATTGTTTTCCCATCTCGCTCCCTCACGGGCCACAAGGCCTCCTGAAAGAGCATAGCGTAGCCCTCAGTCACCACGGGCCGTGAGCCAAACCCTTGGCTCAATGAGGCCACCGAGACCTATTTCTCACGTGGCCCTGTGTGCGCCCCTCGAGGTGGTACCTGGTACCACCCTTTATTGCACCTAAGGGTGGTCATGCTCTGTCTGCATTGTCCCAGGGGCTGGAACCCATTCCTCCAGCACGAGGCAGGCAGAGAGAAGATGCTCAGAAGGTCTGATGAATGAATGTCCATGTGGCAGAACTGTGGTGGCAAAACCACGAGATGATGAAGGGGCAAGTGCCTTGTAAACTGTGAAGCGCTGGGCCACCATCTGGAAGGAGTCTTGTCTTGGCCCCTGGCCACACCAACCACTGATCCTCCATGGCTCTGCCTTTAAGGGCTACCCCTCTATGTGTCTCTGAGACTCGGGGCAGAGAATTCAAAGCATTTTCCACCCTCACTCCCACAGTGTTCTGCGCCACGCACCTCGCCATAAAGAGGGTGTGGGGAATGTTGTTCTCACACAGAGCAATTAGCAGCTCACACCCCTTGATGACAGTGGCTCCTTCAGAGGGCCCCCAACCCCCACCACAAGCACATTTGCCCGACGGCTCCTGCAGCCCATGGCCTGCAATGCCAGACTTTGGGCTCAGTGACAGCAGGCCCGGGTGGGGAGCGGGGGGAGGGGCCAGGGGCACCTCAGGGACCTGCTCCAGATCCCACCCATGCAACATTCTCTGCCCATCAGCTTAAGGCTTATGTACTTCAGAGTTTTCAAAATGCATCCACACCCTCTAATTTACTATAGATGACAAACCTCTGAGGTGAGAGAAATAACATGACTCGCCCATTTTACAGCCAGGAAAACTGAGACGTAAAGAGACGCTCATGCTTGGTTTATTCAGACAGAATGGAATCTGACCCAGCCCTGTCCTTCTAGACGCCACAATTTGCTGGGGGTAGGGCACTCAAACCATTCTATCCCAGCATGAGTCAGGGGCGGGGACACACAGAAAGGGGGCTGAGGGAGCCCAGCAGGTGACCATTGAGCCAGGCTCTGAAGGAGGAACAGAATTTTGGCAGGTAGGGTGGGACTGGGCGAAGGTCAATTCCAGGCACGGCAGTGGGGTCTGGTCTTTAAAGGACAAGAGTGGTTGGTGTGTGGAGAAGGAGGGGCAGGTAGGAGCAGGGAAGGGAATGGCAGGAGCTTCATTCTAGAAGCGTGCCACGTAGTGGGTTCTCAGGAAGTGAATGGCAAGGACTACCATCTCATTCGGACCTCCACCTGTGGTAGTGGGGAGCCACCGATAATCCTGGAGTGACAGGGTCTGAGTTGTGTCGTGGAAAGGGATGCTCTGGGAAGGCAGAGACAGGGTCTTGATCGCATCTGTTGTGCTCTTCCTTCTCGAAGCACCCCCTGCCTCTCCTGTGCCCCTCTTCCCCGGCTCCAGGTGGCTCTATGCCTAGCCTCAGGGAGCAGCTTCCCACCCTTCCCAAAGCCTGGGCCCCAAGAATCTGCATCCTGTCTCCACCTGCCTGCATCCTGCAGGAGGGATGGCACGGGCCTGTGGTTCCCACGTGCTCCTGGGGATCCACGATGTGCCTGGGGACACGGGCTGGTCATACCCTAGATCCTGCGGTGGTTGCTTCCTCTCTTGTACCCATTTCTCTTTCCTCTGGAGCCCTCTCCACCGTACCCGTTGTACCCCAGGAAAGTGACCTTAGGACCCTTACGATTGTAGCTTTGGGACAGTTTTGCTGACAGTCTTGGGAGGGTGGCCATGTGTCAGGTGGATATAAGATCCTGCTTGGTCTTTTTCTCTCCTCCTTGCCATCACCCTGCAAAGGAGGTTCCCATTTTCCCAGATGAGGAAATTGCAGCTCAGAGAGGTGGATTCACTCATCCAAGGCCACGCAGCTCAGACCACGGTCCAGCCAGGGGGATCTTCATGCAGCCCACGATTGTACTAAGTACAGGTGTGTGGGCTGATCCGGGCTGGCTGCTTCTGCATTACCTGGGAAGCTGGTTGGAAATACAGATTCCCAGCCCCCAACCGCCAGCCATTCCCAAGATTCTAATTTGTTCTGTCTTACAGGGTAAGGGACAGCCAGGATCGGTGTTTTTAAAAGGCACCTGAGTCCATTGTGATGCACAGCCAGCTGCTCCCCTATGCCACCAGCAGAGGATGTTAAAAGCATCACAAATTACGTGAATTAAAAAACAAAGAGCGGAAAGAACATACCAGAATGTTAGCAGTAGGTCACGTAGGGGTGGAGGGACAATGGGGGGGAGATAATGATTTTGTACTTCACATTTCCTTCTGACTTTTCTACATTTTCCAAATAGTCTGTAATGAGCATATACTGCTTTTATAACGAGAAAAGTAAATAACAGCGGACAGGAGCAATTTGAAGAGGGGCAAGAATGAGAACCAGAGATGCGCCCACGCAGACCCGGGTCCGTGAGTGGCCGGCTCTGCCCCTCCCCAGCTACTGGGCTCCCCGGGCAGGGCCTCCATTTCCTCGTCTGTAAAATGGGAACAGGAAATCCCCAGAGTGTGGCTGGAGGTGTTAACCAGGATCATTTTCCTGGACTGATCCTTCCTGCCCACGCGTGTTAGGCCTCTCTTTCCCTGCTGACGCTGCCCCTCACGTTGGGCAGCCTTTGCCGCCAGGGTCCAGTGGACCCTGCTCCCCTGCTCGAGCCCAGACCCTCAGAGACTGTGCGGCCGGCATGGGCTTTGGGGGCTGCCTCAGCCGGCCCCGCTTTGCGGCTGGGGAAACTGAGGCCCGAGCAGCTGCAGAACGTGGTCGCTGGCTCTGGCTCCCCCAGCGTCGGGAGGAGGGTGTACATGTGTTCGCTGCACCTCCCTCCCTGCCGGCGCCTTGCTCAGTGTGTGAGGGGCAGCAAGTCACCATCTGTGTTTTCCAATAAAAGAAAATGAAAATTGAAGCACATTAAAAATAGCTCAATTGGGATTCCGAGCGGGGCTCTGAGGCCTGCTGTGGCAGAGACGCACAGCCTGCCTCCTCCCTCCCAGCCTGGCACCGATCACCACCGGGAAGTCATCTGAGGCGAACGGCTCCTGGGAGGGGCCGGGATACAGGCAGTGTCCCCGTTAGTACCGGGGCTCACTGGAGACCCCTCAGTTCCAGCTTCCCTCCTCGCTGCTCGTGCCCCGGGTCGTGGGGTCCTGATGGAGACGCATTTAGAGCCGTAGGCCATCCCACTGGCAGACTCTGGATCCATCCGTGCCCCCCTCACCCGCCAGGTCCCCAGGGCATTCAGCTGGAACCCCTGCCTCCTCAGGCTGTCACACGAGGGATGCCCTGTGGCCGAAAGGGAGGCAGACTCATCTGGGGCCTGGAGACCTGGGTTCGCGGCCCACCCCTGTGCCCACTCGCTGGGCATGGAGCAGCCAGGAGCTTCCCCGGGCCCATTCGCTCCTCTGCACAGCAAGGACATTAACAGAGGCCCGGGCGGGGTACAGGGCTGGGCTTCGGAACCCCAGTGTGCTAGCTGAAAACGAGCTTGACTTCAGAGTGTCCTCCCGGGGGGGGTGTCACAGGACAGAGTGAGAGGACAGCGGACGGCTTAGCTTGGCACCCGGTACGGCTAGGGACTCCGCAAATGGCCCTTACTATAATCATTCTCACTCTCGTTGTTTTCTGTGCAATGGGAACGGGCTGGCGAGCTGGAGGAAGCCTGAATGAGGTCAGATGGGAGAGGGCTTTGCACAGAGCGGCAGCCGTTCCCCGTGAGGAAGGGCTGGCACCCATCCAGGGGTCCTGGTTCCGCGATTTCTCAGAGCGCCTCTTCCTCCCCAGCAGGACCCAGCGCTCTGCGGGGCCTCCCGCCCCTGCGACCTTGGCTACCGTGCTGACCTCTGTGAGGCAGACGAGGAAGCACAGTTCGTACCCCTGAGGCCCCAGGGAGTAGCCACAGCCAGGTGCCACAGCCAGTCCTGCAACAGAGGGCCCCTGGCTGGCGGGACTCGCAGAGCTGCGTGGCCTGGGTGTGGACAGGGAATCCGGAGAGGGCCGGGGCTACCCACACCTGCGCCCTTCTGTGCGGAAGCCAGACGACTTTGGGCACATTGCTGCATTCTCTGGGCCTCGGTTTCTTCATCTGTAAAGTGGAGCTGGGTCATAGTTCACAGGCTCTGTAAAGATTGGGTCCGGGGCAGGGTTTGGCACAAGGTACGTACTAGATAGATGGCAGCCTTTAGAATAGCCCATCCCTACCAGCTCGCTCATGAGTCCAGAACAGAGACTTGCTGGGCCGCCTGGTGCCCAGTTACATGGGACCCGCATCTGGCCGGGCACAGCCGCAGGCCTCTCCAGGACACACAGGCGCTGGCAGGCAGGATTGGGAATGCTGGGGCGGGGCAGGGGGCACTGTCATCACCACAGCCGCAGACCCCCAGCCCCTACCCCTGCCCTGTCTCAGCAGACGGGCTGGTCTTTCCTTGGGTTCTTAAGGATGGAGCGGTTGCCAGTGTGCAGGAAATGAGCACTTTCTCTATTAAGGAGGGAGGGTATCATGGTTTCCTACTGCTGCCATAACAAGTGACCACATCTTAGTGGCTTAAAACAGCACAATTCCTATAGCACTGGAGGTCAGAAGTCTGAACTGGGTCTCGCTGGGCTGAAATCAAGGTGTCAGTGGGGCTGCATCTCCCCAGGAACTCTGGGCACGAATCCATCTCATTGCCTCTTCCAGCTTCTTTCCCTGGCTTGTAAGCCCCTCCGTCTGTCTGCAGTGCCCTACTGTGTGCTCTGCTCATGTGCCCCATCTCTCAGACCGTGGCCCTCCTGCCTCTCACTGGGATCCTCGTGAGTGTATTCGATCCACCCGGATAATCCAGGGAACTCTCCCCAGCTCATGGTCCTCAACTTAATCTCATCTGCAAAGTCCTTTCTGCTCTGTAAAACCGTCACAGGTTCCGGAGACATGGACCTCTTTGTGGAGGGGGCAGAGTTCTATCTACCGCAGACCTAGAGTCGGCTTTAGCCTTGACCGGAGGGGTCTGGCTAATGTTGGGGGGTAATCACAATACCGAAACTTTCTTTACTGAGCGACTGTACCAAGTTGTGTAGAAACTGGAGTTTTAGTAACGACCGCCAGTATTTTACTGAGCACTTACTACAGCCAGGCACTGGGCTCAACATCCTCCATGCATGAGCTCACTCATTGTCATGGCCACCTGCAAGGTGCTAATGTTATTCCCATTGCACAGCTCAGAGAGGGGAGGAAGTGGCTTGCCTGAGGTCACCGGGGTAGGAAGAAGGGTTCAAATGCAGCTCTGGCCACTGAGCCCACACCGTCCGCTCCCTGGGATAATCAGGATATGCTGTTTCCCTGTGTTTGGACCCAACACCTGGGTTCCTGCTCTTCTGCTCCCCTCGTCCCCCAGCCCAGCGTGTGCACCTCGCCCTGATGGCGAGTGCCGGAACTCCTTGCTGGGGTATCCCTCTAGCCAGCATGGGAGCCTCCAGGTGGGGGCTGTGGCCAGGGAGAGAGTCTGTTGAGATCGGAGGAGAGAAGATGGGTGTTGGGGGGGGGGCTGTTGAGACAGCACTCGGAAAGAGGAGTGGGTATGTACCTGAGTCATTCTGTGTCTGAGGGGGAAGAGGGGGACGGGCAACCAGACTACTGGGCTTGGGGTCAGGAAAGGAGTTTGGGTTTACACAGCCCAGAAATCGAAGTCTGCCTTCCTCACAAACTGCACAGGATCTTGGCCCACTAACTTGTCTTCACTGATCTTGATGCTGACCGTACCCCTGAGCAGCCAACATGCAGCCTTGGCCCAGCCCTTCCTTTCTGAGGCTTTTCGTCTGTGGAACGGGGCTCCCGTGACACTCTGTCCCCTGTAAGGCCTTCAGGAGGCGGCGGCCCATTGAAAAGCCCGAATCCATTCTGTGAGCCCTATTACTCTACTCAGTCCTCAGGGCCCTTCCCCAGCTCCATCTTTCCACCTCTGAGTGGGCTTTCTGAGGCCCTGCTCTAGGTCTGTGTTCCATGCAGCCTCAGTCTCCCCATCTCCACATTGGGTGCTTGTCTTATGCCCGTGGTGTGAGCCCTTTGCAGCCTCGGCAGGACTGACAAGGCACCTGTCCACCCTCCTAGCCCCCGTGCTCGCCTGGTCAGCTCCCTGGGGCAGGGGCAGAGGGAGAGAGGCCCAGGAAAAGGAAGAGAACCCACGTCCTCTGTGCTCACTTAGTCACAGGCTCAGGGAAGGATTCCTGAGAAACTCCCTGTTCGTGGCATCTCCGTCAGGGTCTTCCCGCCTCCCCAGAGAGCTCAGCTATAACCAGCGGGAAATAGGACAGATAATTGCAACTTTAAATAAGGCCAAGTTAACGCTCCCTGCCAGGCCGAGCACAGGGGACTTTCTGAGTGTTGACGGGAGGCAGCAGGAAGTCCCAGACCGTGCTCAGAATCCCCATGCTGCCACCAGCTCCCTGGAGACCACAGGCAAGTCACTGCCCTTCTCTGAGCCTTAGTTTTCTCATCTGTCGGGTGGGGACCAAGTGGCATCACCTACGGAGAGAAGCTAGCGTAGTGCCTGCACGTAGTAGGTACTCAAGAGTCGGACGTCTGGATTACGACGATGGTCCCTGTTCAAATGCAGCTGCCTGTCCCACCCTCTACCGAGAGCTTTCTCCAGGAGCTGTTCTCAGTCCCATTGGCCTCCTGGCAAGCAGGGGTGATAAAAACTGGTACTAACCTCTCCTGAGCCAGGGTGACCGACCAGGCCCTGTGCTAAGATCAGAGCTTTGCATCCATTACGTATGGGTGAGTCTTGTTTGGTGCTCCCATGTCCCAGATGAGGTCACGGAAGGGGGCAGACCTGGGCTGGGTATGGGGAGGGAAGGGATCAGGAGCTCTGGTCAGCAAGAGGNAAAAACAAATGCAGCTGCCTGTCCCACCCTCTACCGAGAGCTTTCTCCAGGAGCTGTTCTCAGTCCCATTGGCCTCCTGGCAAGCAGGGGTGATAAAAACTGGTACTAACCTCTCCTGAGCCAGGGTGACCGACCAGGCCCTGTGCTAAGATCAGAGCTTTGCATCCATTACGTATGGGTGAGTCTTGTTTGGTGCTCCCATGTCCCAGATGAGGTCACGGAAGGGGGCAGACCTGGGCTGGGTATGGGGAGGGAAGGGATCAGGAGCTCTGGTCAGCAAGAGGGTGCAGGACCGCCCACCACACACCTTGACCCTGTCAGAGAAGCATTCCTTCCTAGCCGGGTACACACCAGTGAGCTAAGAGGCATAAGGTAGACATTCCAGATCCGCTTTTTCAATTAAAACAGGAGTCCCTCGGCCTGCTCCCAGCATCATTCTGCCAGAGCCGCCGCCGCCGCCACCACCCCAGAATTCCTGCTGAGGAAGTGGCCCATGTGGGTCTGGGGGGTTGGGGGCTGATCAAGGCAGGAAGCTGGCTTGACTGTGGCCAGCGGTCACAGTGGTCTCCTGCTCCCTGATGGACAAACCAAGAGGCACAGCCAGCAGCTTGGGAAGGCTCCTCCTTGGCTCAGCTCTGAGGCGGGACGAGCCTGTTGTGTTTGTGAGCTTGAGGCCATCTGCTCACTGTCTCACGTAGTCTCTCCTTGTGCCCAGCGGGAACCAGCTCCTGGTCACCCTGGACACCAAGGGCCACCACCTTCCACTCAGCAGCCAGCCTTGCTGGACCCCTGCCCTGTCCAAATACCACCTACAAAAGGGCATCAGACAAACTCGGGTGAGTTGTTGTCCAGAGAAAGGCTATCTAACCCAAGCTGGGGAAGGGGGTCAAGGTGGTCAGGGAAGGCTTCCTGGAAGAAGAGATGCCTGAGGCAAGCCCTAAAGCCTAAAGAGGAATTTCCCAGCTGAAGAAGGTAGGGGGAAGAGGGAAGCAGCTTAGACAGCCAATGGGGGCAAAAGAAGTATCTAGCACCTTTAGGGAGCTCTTCTTCCCTGCCCTGGGAAGGGCAGCCTGCCTGCCATGCTCCCATCTTTTCAGGAGGGTGTTCCAGGCAGGGGTATGACCAAGAGCAAAGGTTCAGCCATGAGAAAGCTGAAGGCGTGGCCTCCAACGGGGAGCAGCCTGGCCCTATGGGGTGGGGGGAGGTGCAGTCAGGGTCAGAGGCCTGGGCCCGCCCATAACAGGCCTTGACTGTCAGAAGGGTCTGCGGCATCCCCTCAAAGCAACTGATGGCGGCATCTCTGCCTGCCTGCCAGTACCTGGTCAGCTTCCCAGGCAGTGCTATAAAATCACAGGTGAGGAAGAGGGGGCCCTGCCCTCCCTGCCCTGTGGCCGACCCCCCTTGGAAGCCTTCCATGACTTCGTGAAATGAAATGATGTCTCATATGGGCAAGAAGTCTGCTCTGCCACCATCCACTACCAGAAGCCCATTACAGGTGATGTGACTGTCACCACCCACCCCAGGTCCGTCCTGGGGCAGGCAGCGCCCCCGTCCTCATGCTCATCAGGCTGTAAAGGCACCCAGCAGTGGTGGTGGGAAGAGCACAGGACTCGGCATCAGCACTCACCTTCCCTGACGACAGCCTCCTGCCTGCAGATCAGACCACACCTCTGTGATTCCGTGCTGCTACCCTCAGGCCTGGAAGCTCCCACTTCCTGACCCCACCATCTGCTTTGGCCCTCACCCCCCCCCCGAGCCTGTGGACTCCCCAGAGTTGCCTCGGAGTCATGAAAGGAGTTTGGGTCATTCAGCTCAGAAATCAGTCCACCTTTGTCATCGACTTGGCCCACTAACTTGGCCTCGCTGAGCCTCAGTTTGCTTCTCTGCAAAATGGGGACAGTGATATAGCCCTTGAAGGTTTGGGGGAAGCTTGGATGAACTCAGGTGCGATCCTGGAGGTCCATGGCATGGCACGGGGCCTGGCATAGAGTAGGTGCTCAGTCGACGGTCTCTCCGTGGTGATGGGATGCCGGTGGGGGAGCGTTATTCCCTCCCTGTCTGGCCTGTCCCCTCCCTGTGTCTGGCTCAGGGTGCCCCTCCCCCTGTCCTCTCCACCCCATCATTTCAAGCCCTGTTCCTTGCCAGGTCCTTCCTCTGTCATCCACGCCTCTGTGCACAGCCGTGTCGCAAGCCCCAGCAGCCCACGCCAGGAGCTCTCAGGCCTGGCTCTTTGTCTGGCATCATCTCAGGGTATCGGCGGCTGTAGGGAAAGAAGAGTAGCCAATGACAAAGACATAGAGGCTGTGATCGTGAAGACGATGACAGGAGCTCGCTGGGTGGCTCTCCTGTGAAACACGGACACATGAGAGAATGCCCCAGCAGAGCCACGTTCGCTTAACGGCCCGAGATGCCAGGCGCAGTTGGCAAGCGAGCCCAGGGACCGAGAGGGAGCAGGTGGAGTCACGCTGAGCAGAGACGGTGCACTGGGGGTTCTGTCACTGCACCCATGCTGCTGAGGGCCACTGACGCAGAGCTGGAGGAGTGTTAACATAGGAGGGAGGCAGGCATTCGGGAAACCACTCCTCTGAGACAGCAGCTGCTCTCACAATGAGCAAGGGCTTTGGAGCCATCAAAACTGGGGTGGAATTTTTATTCTGCTTGTGACCAGCTATGTAGCCTGGGACAGTCCCCTGCACCTCTCTGACCCCTGGACTCTAATCTCCTCATCCGTAAAATGGATCGGTTATTCAAGAGACGCAGTGACAGCTGAATCAGGCTATACCCCACCCCCTCACCCCCGACCTTCCAAAGGCTCCCTGCTGCCCTTAGGATGATCTTAGCCATTTGGCCAGGCATTCGAGGCTCTTTGTGGCATCTGGAGTTCTTCCAGGCCTTCCTTCTCCTTCTTGTGACTCCCTGTAGGGGCCATGCACATTCTCTCCTCCCGGCATTAACACAAGCTCTTCCTTCCGCCTTCTCTTTTTCTCTCCTTCCAGCCTGGCTGTCTCTCCTAGTCAGTATGTGGGGTTCAGGCCAGGTGTCACCCATTTGGGAAGTCTCCTCTGAGTTTGTCCCAAATCAGAACATTTCTTGAGGAAAGTGACAGCGTCTATTTTTGATTCTCCAGTATTTAGCATAAGCCTAACACATAGTAGGTGTTCAATAAATGCAGCCTAGCTGGATGGCAGGAGTGGAGAGACGGATAGCAGATTTTTAGGTATATAAGTGGTGTGAATAGAAGAACAGGTAAATGAATGGTCCGGTGGATAGACAAATGAAATGAAAGGCCGGGAAGGGGGGAGGGAGGTTGGTTCAATGGAAAGATGAATGGTGGACGGCTGAGTAGAGCCTGAGTGGGATGCTAGATGAATGGGGCAGCAAATGGATGGTGGATTATTGGGGAATGGAATAACAGACTGATGGATGGGGTGAGTGAGAGGGTGAATGGATGGGTAGGATGGATGGATGGATGGGCAAATGGTGAAAACGCAGAACAATATGAGTACTTGCTTGGATTTGGTGGCTCAGTGGATGGATGGGAATGAGAATGGGTAGGTAGATGGATGGGTGGGTGGACTGTTGGGTAAGTGAGCGGGTAGACGGATGGATGGAAGGATAAGGGGGTGCAGGAGGGTAAATAGGTAGGTGGATGGGTGAGTAGATAGCAAGAGAGTTTATGGATGATTGCAAGGATTGGATGGTTGGAAAGATGGATGCATGGGGGTGTAGGTCAGTGGGTAGATGAATGAACAGTAAAATTTCATGTAGCTAAATGCCTGACATCTTGCCCAGAAGCAGAGGGGTGGTCTGGATTCTGGGATTTGAGTTAATTGTCCTTCACTGGGAGAAACCAGTGCCAATTAGGCAAATAGATCCAGTCCCAGCAGGTCCTGCAGCAGAATTGCTAATTGAGTCCAACCTGACAGACCCTGGCTTGGACTTACAGTGGCCTGTGTCATTGATTTGTAATTTACGCTCCACACACATCCAAAAGGATTTGGGGTGACAGAGTAGTAAACCTGCGTGCAACAGGACAGTTCAAAATAAAGTGAGAAAGTGGGAGGCTACAGAGCAGAGTGGTTAAACGCATACCTGTGTTCAGCTCCTGGATCTGCCGCTTACCAGCTACGTGACACGGGGCAAGGTGCTTCACCTCTCTGAAGCTCATTCTCCCACACGTGTAGGAAGCTGGGGCAGAAGAGATGACGGCAGGAAGGGAAGTTGGTTGAATGGAGAAATGTATGAATGGTGAATGGATTACTGAAGTGGGAAGCTAGCTGCAGGGGTGGATGGGCAAACCGATGGTGGGTTACTGGGCCAGTGGAATGGCAGACAGATGGAGAGGGTGAGAGTGAGTGGATGAAGAGATAGACGGATGATGGGTGGATGAGCGAATGGGGACAATAGTAATTCTATCTCGTGGGACGACAGCACGGTGGTTGGCACTAAGTAAGCACTCAGAATGATGTAGTATATGGAGTCATCTTTATACCAGAGACCATGTTTCCTGGAGGAAAAATCCCATCACCCAGACTGATGGTGGAAGCAGGAGAGAGCATGTGATGTCTGGGTCGGCCAGGGGTGGAGACGAGGTGGGGGGTTAGGTGGTCTGAACAGCAAGCCAGACTCAGCCTGGCCTGCAAGTCGCTCACAGTCCAGTTGGGCTGATGAGTCAAGGTCACAGAGAAGGGTGACACGTTTCCTCTCCTCTTACTTAGTTTCTTAATTTTTGTTATTGAAGTATAGTTGACCTTCTCTCCTCTCCTTTTAAATGGCCATGACAGTTCTCAACGAATTCATCATTGGGGGGATCTCTCGAAATGAAGTCAAAGAGCGCTCAGCACGGCACAGGGCACACAGTTGGTGCTCAGTAATGCCGACAGCCCTCTCCATATTTTTATTACCTGCTTAAGAGGTGGGAAGGGTCTGTAGAATCACTTAAGGAAAGAAGCTTTAAAGGTTAAAAATCACAGAGCCGATGCTGCCTGCAGGAAGCAGCTCGGGGCGTCAGGAAGGCTCAGGGGCAATACGCTTGGGTTCAACTTCTGATGTGCTGTGTGGCCTTGGCCAAGTCACCTAACCTCTCAGAGCTTCAGTTTCCTTGTGCGTCAAGTGGGGCCAGAACCGGCGTCCCTCGGGTTGTCGTGAGGACTCCTGGAGCCCTTCTGTGTGCAGAGCCATTCCGGTCCCTGCTTCCCTTCTCCCCCTTCCCCGGGCAAGCCCTGGTGTTCATTTACCGCCCGCCCCACCCCCAGCAGCCCCTTCCCAGACCTCCATCCATCATCCTGTCCTTTGCGGAGGTTAAGTGGGTCCCCAAGCAGCGAATCCAAACTCTCCCGAAGCCCCTGCCGCACAATGCGGCCCGCTGTTACTGAGCAACCCGGCTGGCCCAGAGGATTGGGTTTCAGGCGGGCGGCCGGCGCTGGCGGATGCCCAGGCCGGCAGCGGGCAGGCGGGGGACACAGCAGAGGACCCGGCATCGCGGGGACTCCTCCGCCTGAGCCTGAGAATGAAAACAAGAGCCGGCTCCAGGCAGGCAACCGAGGCAGAGGAGGGCCTCCGAGCGGCAGGAGGACCAGGAGGGGCAGGGGCAGAAGGATTTTACATTAGCTGGGTCCCCTTTCCGTGAGCCCGAGGGCGGAACCGGGGTTGGGGGGAGCGAGCTGGAAAAACAACGTGCTGCCTGTTGGCGGGTTTCACCTTAGAAAGCCCGAGGTCTTCCGGGAGGCGGCTCTGGGCTCCTCTGGCATCCCCCTCCCGCCCCCCGCTTGCCTTGCTTGTGGACGAGACTCTCTTAGCCTCCGATCTTCACTGGTTTTCAGGGGAGAGGCCTGGGGGAGCCGATGGGGCTGATCTGGGTTCAAATACAGCTCTGCTTCTTTCTGGCTGTGTGACTTTGGGCGGGTCTCTTAGCCTTTCTGAACTCGGTTTCCTCATCCGCACAATGGGGACTGTAAGGCCAGCTTTGCAGGGGTGCGGAGTGACTGGCTCGGGGTCTGGCACCGGGGGTGTGGGACATGAAACCGTGATTTTCCCCTCCCGTTTGATAGGCAGCATAGCCTGGTGGTTTGCGGGTCAGACCAAAGGGTTCAGATCCTGCCCCCACCCCTTACTGATCATGTGGTCCTGGGGGAGTTCTTGATCTCTCCAAGCCTCGGTTTCCCTGCAGGCTTGCTCTGGCGACAGTGTGATAGACGGTGTTGATGAAGGACCTTCCCAGAGTCAGGCTTCATGAGTGGTCGTGAGTTTTCCTGTTGCCTTCCCTTGGCAGGGCGCCTGGCTGGCTCAGTCGATTAAGCATCCGACTCCTGATTTTGGCTCAGGTCATGATCTCAGGGTCATTAGATTGAACCCCACATCGGGCTCCTTGCATAGTGGGGAGTCTGCTCGAGATTCTCCTCTTCCCTCTGTCCCACCCCTACTCGTGCACTGTCTCTCTCAAATAACGAAATTTTGGGGGGTAAGATTTTATTTATTTATTTGACAGAGAGAGAGGGAACACAGGCAGGGGGAGTGCGAGAGGGAGAAGCAGGGAGCCCTAGGCAGGACCCGATCCCAGGACTCTGGGATCATGACCTGAGCTGAAGGCAGATGCCTAACGACTGAGGCACCTAGATGCCCCCTCAAATAACTAAATAAATCTTTAAAAAAAGAAAAAGTTTGCACCCAGTGCCTCCTTGGATCTTCAGAGCAACCCTGCGAAGTACACAGAGCAAGGATTTTGTTAACCCCATTTTACAGATGAGGAAACTGAGCTTCAGAGAGGTGACATGACTTTTCCAAGTCACTCAGTTTGTCAATGGCCTTGAACTTTATCTCCTGGTTCCTGCCTGTTGCCTCCTCTTGGAATTTCTAATATGGATGTGGACCGTGGAAAGAGTGTGCCAGCTCCCAGCCATTGACTGCCTGTGTTCGAGTCACTGCAGCCCTCTTAGCCCCAGACAGGGAGCAGCCGGAGCTGCCAGAAAGGGTCCAGAGCAGCACCAGGCTGATTTACTACCTGGGCTGTGGGCTGCTGGCCAGTCTGGAGCAAAGACCCCAGGTGTCTGTCCGTTTTCAGGAGAGACCACATCACTACCCTTCTCAGGAATCCTCTGTAACTCCCCAATGCCTATGAGACAAGATCCAAAGTCCTTAGCCCCACATTCAAGAAGGCGCTATAAGTTCTGGCCCCATCCCAAGCTCCCATAGCCTTCTGTGAAGCATTTTGCTCCTACCACATGGGACAGAAGCTCTAGTGCGGTGCGGGATTACATACACGCGCTCTGATGGGCACCAGACACAGAGGCACCACTTCCTGGCCATGCAGACCTTGAATCATCTCTCCTAACTTCAGTTTTCCCATCTGCTAAGGGAGATAACCAAGTACCTGCTTTACAAATCAGTACGACGAAATGAGGTGACAAATGCTAAACCCTTAACCCAGGGCACACGACTAAGAACCAGTCCTTGGGTCTTACTTACTATTGTCCAAAGTGCCCTGCAATTTTCATGCATCCATGCCTTTGATGCTGCCATGCCCAGATGCGGCGTGCCCTTGTCCAGCTCAAACACCACCTCCACCTTTGCTAACTTCCTGCTCAAAGCTAACACCTTCTGTCCCTGGATTTCCTGGTCTCCGACTGGGACCAGCATTTTCATCCTGCCTCTTTGTGTAGACAGTTCATGTCAGGCACTAATCCAGAAGCTCCTTGAGGGAAGGATTTGTTGATCTATTTTGACATCCCTCAGTGCCCAGCACAGGGCCTGGCACACAGTAGGTAGATTAGATGTTCATGGAATGACCATGATCTTGTTACTTAACCCAGGAGAATTCAGGGACGGCTGCCAGGAAGAAAGAGCCTTTGAGTTAAGAATGGAAGAGAAGTTAACCAGGCTAACAAAGCTGGAAGGACCAGGCATTCTAGGCAGAAAAACTTGGAATGGTCAAGTGACCAGGGCCATGCTTGCAGAAGGAACTTCAGGGTGGCTGGTCGCTAGGAATGGAGGAGAGCATGCCTGGAAGATCATTAACTGGCCTGGTCAAGCAGGAGCCTTGAAGGCAGGGAATTGGGGGCTAAGACTTTCTCTTGCCGGCAGCAGGAGCTCTAAAGGGCATAAAGCTCAGTTAAGACATGATTAGACATGGACTTCAGAAACATCACCCAGCTGCCAAGTGGAGGTCAAAGACACCTGCTGTGGGCCACAACCCATTCTCGGTGCTAGGGATACAGCAACGAAGGAGGCAGACAGAGAGTTCCCCCAGAATGAGGGCCCTGGGAGACGGCGGATCAGCAGGACTCCCCTACCTAATGCTCACATGACCCATTTTACAGGTGGGAGACTGAGAGCCAGAGAGGACCACAGGCTTGCCTGTGGTTACACCCTGGAGAGCACCCAAGCCGAGGTTCTAGCCTGGACAGTCTGTGCCCCACTCCCCTACTGCCCTTCCCTCTTTCCCCTCCCGTCTTCACTCAGGCCCACACAGAGGGAGAGAATAAACACATACAGAGAGCCCCAGTGATTGTGTGCATGTGTGTCTGTGTGTGTGTGTGTGTGTGTTGTCTTTTTTTAAGGCTATAGCTGCAACATATTAAAAATCATGCAGATGGGGGCACCTAGGTGGCTCATTCGGTTAAGTGTCAGACTCTTGATTCTGGTTCAGGTCATGATCTCAGGATCGTGAGATCGAGTTCCGCATCAGGCTCTGTGCTCAGCTGGAGCCTGCCTAAGACTCTTTCCCTCTCCTTCTGCCCACCCCCCACTCGCTCTCTCTCTCTCTCTCAAAAAACAAAACAACAACAAAAAACAGTCCTGCAGATGCAAAATGAGACAGATGTGATTTCAGATGCCAACCTCGCCTGTGTGCACTTGTGAAGGTTGCTTTACCTCCCCGACCTCAGTTTCTGCGTCTATAAAATGGGATTAATAGCATATACCCCACAGGTCGCTGTGAGTCAGAAGCCGTATTTAGAGTGCCCCTCTCGATGCCCAGCACACAGTAGGTGCTCACTGAAAGTTCCTCCTTGTCTCTTTGGAATTCACACACTGCCATTAGTCCAGACAGGCAGTGTCTGCAGCCCCCATGGGGGTCAGAACAGAGCTGACCGGGGCTGGACCGGAGAGCAGGGGGTGCCGCCTGCTCCAGCCTGAAACAGGGGTGGTGGTAGCCTTGCCAAGGGCCTCCTCCTGCAGCCACCCTCCTGTCGGCTCCGCACTAACGACTTCAGTGTGTCTCCCCTTTTAGCTCAAATATTTCTGAAATGCACACTGCTCGTTCACACATAGCCAGAGGGGCCTACGGGCCTCCCCAGCCTGTGCAATCAGGGCCTCCTGATTGCTTTCTTCTGTGCAGTCTCCAGGAAGGAGTGGGGGTGCAGGCGCAGTGGGGCTAGTGGCGCAAAGCTGGTTTTCCCACCGAGGCAGGCTGTCCGAGTTGGCGGCTGGGGGGCCTGGATCCAGCTTTCTCCGCGTGCTGAGAATCTGTCCACACAGCCTCAGTCTCCTCATCTAACCACTGGGATTTTAAAAGATGGTCACGGAGCACATTCAGGGCTTGCAAACCAGACCTTTTCACAGGGCTCGCTGGGGTGGGAGGGTCCAGGGGCAAGGAAAAGGGCAGCGTGGGGCAGGGCAGGGGTGGGGGGGCACCAGAGAAGCGGGCAGGTGGACGTGGTCCAGCCAGGGGGCCCCAGAGAGCCGCCGACTATCGCCAACGCTTACTCATTCCTACCAGGCTGTTGCTCACCTCCTCGCCTTTGCCTCTACTGTCCCCTCTGCCTCACATGCCCTTCCCATTCAGCCTCTCCTAACTCCCTCTTAACTCATTCTTCAAGCCTCCCCATTCACGTGTCACTTCCTCCAGGAAAGCCATCCCTACGCTGGACATTTTCTTCCTCTCCTTCCACACCCAGTTCCCACACCCACAGTACCCCATGCGCATCCCTGTCGCGGTCTTTGTCACATCGTGTGGTGATTAATTATCTGTATACAGAGAAAACAGCTTCCCCTGCATGAGAGATTGTCATTGTCACAGTGGGCATGGGATGGGGACATTTTGAGCGCTTCAGAAGCAGCTTGGCGCCGTCTCGCGGTCCCCAAAGTGTGGGAAGTGAAATGATGTGAGGTGGTTTTCAGAGGAACATTTTTATTTTTATTTTTTTTTTAAAGATTTTTTTTTTTTTTTCACAGAGGGAGAGAGATCACAAGGAGGCAGAGAGGCAGGCAGAGAGAGAGGGGGAAGCAGGCTCCCCGCTGAGCAGGGAGCCCGATGCGGGCCTTGATCCTAGGACCCTGAGATCATGACCTGAGCCGAAAGCAGAGGCTTTAACCCACTGAGCCACCCAGGCGCCCCAGAGGAACATTTTTAATTGTGATAGTCGTGTGTTTATTTTCCTTCTTTTTATGGCGAGTGATATTGGTTTCCCATTTATAATAATGATAACTTTTTCCTCTTTAAAATACTCTTAAAAGAAGAGTCAGCTGGAAGAAAAATTGTAACTAAATATGGTGCAGGTTTTAGGTGGCAATGGCTGAAGTCATGAATGTTGTTCTGATGGAGCAGAACATTAGCCTGGGGGGAGGGGGTGATTTCGGGCTCTACTGTAGACCTACTATGTGCCAAGCCCTGTGCTGGGTCTTGGGGACAGGAAGCAGAGGTGTGGCGGGGGAGACAATCAGAAGCAACAGTACGTATGGAGTACAGGGGTAAGACAGAGCCCCACACAGACCATGCAGCTGGACCACAGCTTGTGAATGCAAGATGTGTGACCTTGGGCAAGTTCCTGAGCCTTTTAAGCCTCATTTTTCCCATCTGTGAAATGGGATGGTATCAACTATGTCTTGGCGTTGTTGGAAGAAGGTTGGTGAGGGTCTCCAGCTCCTAGTAGAAAGGTCTCTGTCTCAGGGACAATGAGTTCTCTCTCCCTTTTGCAGATTTTTGGGGCTGGAGGGAGATGTCTGGTGATATGGGGAGAAGGAAGGAAATGCTAGTGGTGGAAGGAGGCCTGGCTTCCTGAACCTGCCCAGGTTCCTGGGGCAAGAACTACTAGCCCCAGATTCCCCAGGGAACCAAATGTGACGCTTGTGCTCGTTTTGAGAGGAACAAAGTAGAAACTCAGGGCATCCCAGGAAAGATCAGACGGACCAGGAAGGGCTCCTCAGAGGCTGCGGCGCTGGAGCAAGACGCTGATGTTTGTCAGATGTTGGCAAGCACTGTTTGGAGTGTGGGGGGAGCCTCTCGGACCTGCCTTCACTTTCAGGGGCCACCTCATGAGCCCAAAGGAAATGGCGTGTGTGCAGGCCCTGGGTCAGCCAAAAAGCACCACACTCCGTCTGGAAAACGAGTATCTGCCACTCACCGAGGCTCTGCTTTGTGCTGGGCTCCCGGTGAACACGCTTCCATGTCCTTCCATCCTCCTGGTCCCACTCAGAGGGCACTGTGGCCATTTTCCAGGTGAAGAAACTGAGGCTTAGGAAGGTTACAGGTCCGAGGTTACAAGGCAAGTAGGTGGCAGAGCAGGTGTCAGGATCGAAGTTCCTCTGACCTCCTGACCCCTACTTTATCTGCTCTGCCTACCTGCCCTGCGTGCAGTGGGTGGAGGGACGTGTTAACGTGGAAAAGCAGAAGGCTGAGGGGAAGTTGGGGGGAGAGCACCCATGGGTGTCCTCCTGCCACAGCCCCAAGGGGCAACAGCTTTCCCAGAGGCAGGCTTCTGGGCAAAGCCAGGGCTGGCACGGGGAGAAGGGACCATCCCTTCTCATCCCTTCTCGCATCCCTCCAAGGGGATCTGCAGATTTCACACTCCCTTTTAGCCCCTTCCTGTCTGTGAACCAACTCGCCCCTTGACTTCCGGCCTCCTGAGAACCTCCCTTTGCTTGTTACAGGTGGGGTGGGAGGCAGAGGGGGGCCGTGGAGCACCCCACACACCGAGCTCCCCGGGAGCCCGGAGTTTGAGCACCAGCCTTTAGTTCATGACTTTGGGTCAACCATTTGCCCTCTCTGCCTGAGCGTCCATCCCTACAATGAGGTTGTCAGCTCACAGCCCCTCCTCTGGGCCGTGGAATCCTCTAGTGCTTGGCCTCCGGGTCAGCCCAAGAATCCAGCCAAGGGGTGGGGCCACCTGCTTGGCAGGCTTGCCTCCCCCACCCGAGCCCTTTCTAGTCCCAAGCAGAGTCTCCTCTGCCTTGCTCCACACGGCTCCCAGCAGCTGTTCCTCAGGCCCAGGCAGAGAGCCCGGCTTGGCGCGTCTCTGGCTGAGGCCGATGAGAGAAAACAGGTTAAAAGTTCAGCCCTTGTTCTCTCCAGGAAGAAAAATCTGTAGCATTTGGAGTGTGAAAAGGAACCCTTTTTTCAGCTCCAAAGCAGCACAATAGAACTTCCCTCCAATTTGCCATCAAAAAGACGCCCTTGGCACTGGACTCCACCGTCCCTGGCACCCCTCCTCCCCCCTTACCAGCCCCCCCCACCCCGGGCAAAGGAACACAGTGACCACAGACATAAGCCACAGGTGGTCATGGTCATGGGGACACTGCTGTTTCCTCTGTTGTCAACTCACAGGTCTGACTGGGGTCACCTCTGGCTGAATGCTTCTTCCCAACCATGCTGCTCCTGCCCTAGTTCAAGACCTTGCTGATCCCATTTCGACCTTCACAGCAGCCTGGGCCCTATGCACCCTGCCCCACTATCCTCACCCAAATTCATCCAGCCCAGACCATCCAACTAAGTATCTAGAAGTTTATAAGGTCGGAGGCAAGAGATCTGCCCCTCCACTCCACCACCAACTCCTATGGGATCTTTAGGAAGTCTCGTCCCCTCTCTGTGCCTCAGCTGCCCTATCTCCGAAATGAAGCAGTGGGGCTGGGCCAGGGATAGCATCTCCCGTGGTGGGGGGTAGTTTCCTGGCACACAGCGGCCAGGAGCACCGTGCGGCCACAGAGTGCAGGGATTGATTAGTGAGGTCGCCGGGGCGCAGCAGCAAGCTAGGTGGTGGGAGGGTCCAGCTGCGACCTTCTAGGTCTCTCTGCCTCCTCTCTCGTGGCTATTTGTAGTTGTGCCTTATTACCACTACTAGACTGTGAACAACGCCATAGTAGGGTCTTATCCTTCACTGTTTTCTCTCGCAGGGTCTCCAGTGCCTGGCCCATAAGGAGCATCAGGGTTTATTTGTTGAATGAATGCTTGAAAGGGACCAATTTAAATTTGCTCAGTGAGGTTCAGCTCAAGCAGTGTTTTGAATTCCCTATGGCAGGGAAGGGGTAGTGGGAAGGGGTCCTGGGCCTTATCTGGGGATGAATGGGGCTCTCTCTGGCCCTGGGGTCTTCTTCGTCATAGGCTGTGTGGCTCCTTCCTTCCAGCTGCTGGAGTGGGGGGAGGGGCAAGTGGGGCCCTGGCTGGTTCAGAAGCTCATTTGAATTTCCTCAACCCCCAGAGGGCAGGTGACAGACTGGAGCTACTTGGCACAGTGCTCACCCTCAACACCGCCCCCCACCCCGCCTCACTGCTACGGCCCTCCCCTAGGAGCAGTTGACTGAGCCTTCGGGGAGGCAGCCCCAGTGTGTGGACACTATGGACTCCAGATGACTGGAGAAGGGAGTAGGGCACCCCCTGATAGGAAGTTTGGGCCAGAGAGCCAAGATGGGGTAACTGATGGAGCTCCGCTAGGACCAAAGAGAGGCCTTTCTAAGGGCCACATTCCAGTTTTTGAGGATTTGAGGCAAGCAGAAAAGCAGACAGACACCCTAAGTCTGATGGAAGATTTCCGGGGCTGCCTGGTGGACTCTCTGAAGCCCACCCAGGAGAGTCCAGGTTAAGACCCTTCTCCACCAGCAAGGGAGGGAAGTGACAGTAGTGACAGGTTGGTGGGACATGGTGGGCGGTGAGGAGGCAGGACCACGGGCAGAAGGGCGGGAGCTGGGCTTTAAGGGGTGGAGCCTGGAGGGGTAGGATCAGACGATTGGCCGGCACGTGGGAGTGGGTGGGATCATGGAGTGGGAGACTCAGCAGTACAGCGAGCTGATTGATTGGTGCAATGGAAGTAGGTGGCGCTCTGTAAAGAAGGCCCTTGAGGGGTGGGGGTCTTGGGGTGATCGACAGCTTTCCGTCCTTGGGCGACAGTGACTCTTTGCTTTCCTCACAGAAACGCTGATGGACTCCACCACAGCGACGGCGGAGCTGGGCTGGATCGTGCATCCTCCATCAGGGGTGAGTCGGTGGTCCCCAAACCCTGCCTGGTCCCTCAGAGGACCTCGGGTTCTGCTGCAGGGCCTGGATGCCCCCTAAATTCCAGCCCCTTTCCCTCCTTCAGGGCCCAGGGCTGGCCTCTCACTGCTCCACCCTCCTGGTCCCCTACTACGAATGGAGCGCCGGTTACCATGACAACATGCTGGCTGCTTGCAGCCTTTATCCGTGGCATCCTCAGGGTGAGGCTGAGAAGTAGGAACTCACGCTGCCCCCATTTTACAGATGAGGAAAGTGAACTGTCATTTTCTGAGCACCCACTGTGTCACATACTGTATCAAAGAAGCACCTTTGTACACATCCTTTCCAATCATATGGGGAGGAAACACCTCCATTTACAGGTAAGGAAACTGAGGCTCAGAGGCCTGTAGCTGCCTGCCAGGGACGTTATGCCTAGTTAGTGATGTGGCTCAGGTTTGTATCCAGGGCTCTGACCCCCTTTCTGGGTCCCCATAACACGAGGCTCCCCCTCCCTGAGCTCTTATCACACTTCCACGAGTTCCATACTTCCCTGGGGCCAGTGGTTTGAGCCCAGGTAGGCTGTGAGTCCCTCAGGAGCAAGAGCAGGCACAATTTGAGATTCCTTTCTTCCAGCACCAACTCACATACAGGCTGTGGGGCCAGATGTGCCTGAAATTCTGTCCCAGTTCCACCACTCACCAGCTGCGTGATTTGGGGCCAGTTCCTTAACCTGTCTGAGCTTCAGTTTCCTCATCTGTAAAATGATGGTGGTCATATCCTCTGCATTGGACTGCTGTGAGGTTTTCCCACTCGGTGTCTAGCACAGTGCCTGGCAGAGGGCACCTCCCCCCACACCATGATGAGTAGCTGTCGTTGTACCACCATAATCATTGTCACGGTCATCAGTTTTTATAGCATTGCCTCCTCATCCCCCTGGGCTCCAGAAAAGGCTCTGGGTTCCCCCAGCCCATCCCTTCCCCCATCCCAGCTCCTCCCACTGGGACTCGGCTGCTGCCCGAAGGAGCTGCATCCCCCCACCCCCCAGCCCAGGTCTGTGCTCTCAATAGACAGGGCCCTGGGGTCAGGCCTCTTTCTGTGGCTCTTTCTTGTCACCAGTTTTCCATCTGCGAAGGCGGCCGGGCCCACAGCCCCACCCCGGCAGGAATGAGGCCAGGCTGGGCTGCAGGGCCCCTGGACGCAATTATTTGGGGTGTTTAGGCTGCAGGGCCTCCGCATGTTAATTAGAGAGAGGGGAGAAAGGCAGAGTGCTCTAATTAAGTGCTCTAATTAAGTTCTGAAGAAGAGCAGTGGTTGTAACAAGGGGCTGACTTTGTCACATGGTGCCACTAAAAGAAAAAAAAAAATGAAATGTAGGGAGCTTCAGAGCCGCCATGGACGTGGAGGCTGGGCCAGCAGGCTCCAGCTCGGCCTTCCCCATGGGCGCTGGCCCTTCAGAGCATCACCCCTCCCCAGGCCCGCAACCACTCCTCTCTCTGCACAGACTTGGCTCAGATATCTGAGGAAGGCAACAGAACAAAGAGCGCCCACTTGAGGGTGACAACTCCATTACTGCCGGCCTCACCACCCCCCACCCACAGTCCCATTTACCAGTTGGGCAAATAGAGGTGCAGCAAAGGGAAGCAACTTGCCCAAGGCCATGCATCGAGATAGGAGAGCTGGGACAATACCCATGACTCCTGGGGTGCCTGTGGGTCGCTGTGTTTCGAGGCAGCGTGCCCAATCTTGGGAACGGGTCTAGGCCTGTGTGACCTGGGTCAAGTGGCCTCACTTCCCTGGTCTCTACTCGCTCACCTGTAAAAATGGAGATGATAATATTCCATGTGTGATAATCATGACAAAGAAATGAGGTCTTCCTCCCAGCACCCGTCCCAGGCTGGCATGAATCGGAGACCAGGCCAAGAGGCCCAAGGGTGCCCGGCTCTCGCCCAGGCTGGGGATCCCCAAAGGCCCATAGGAGAACCGGCGAATGCGAACTCTGCAACCACAGAGAGCCTGCTGCAGGAGGCTCCAGAAGGAGGGACAGAGAGGACAAGAGGGTACTTGAGGAGGGCACAGAGTTGTGAACAAAGGCTCTGCACGTGAACGAGCTTGGCTTGTGAGGGTCTGTGAGGAGACACCACAGGGCCCTTCATCTCCAGCCTTCCGTGGCCCTGCCCCCCCACACATCAGGGGGGCTCGGGAACTCTCAGCTGCGTTTGTGAGAGACGGGCTGGGGCCCAGGGAGGGTGCCGAGGCACCTGCCATAGGCAGGAAGGCTGGAAAGTCTCTCTCCAGGTCCCCTAACCACTTCAGTGATATCTTAACCACGTAAGGCCCCACAACAGACTGCCTGTCTTCCCCATCATGGGGGTACGGGCACTTCCTCCGTCAGACTGGGAATCCCCTGAGGCAAGGACTGTGTCTCCTTGGTCAGAATAGGAGCTCCCAGTAGGCAGATGTTCTGACTCTCGCCTCAGACGCGTACTCCCCAAGCACAAAGCTACGTCTGCTCTCAGCAGAGGGAATTCCCATAGGGTGGGCCTCTCCCTTGTTTCCCTTCCAGGTGGGAGCTACCAGGAGCCGGGGCCATGTCCCGTTATCACTCCGGGAGTGAGGGTCACATCTCCCATGTTAATCAGGGGAAACCAAGAGCAGGGTGCGTGCCCTTCCCATCAGATTGACATCTGCCCTCCCGGACTGGGGAAGTCCTCGGGGCCAAGGCCATGTCTCCCCCTCAGCTCAGGAGTTCCCTGATGATACGAATCGTGTCTCCACCATCCGACTAGAAGATACCTAAGGCCGAGTCTGTGCCTCCCCCAATAGACTAGGAGGCCCCCAGTGGTGAGAGTCCTATTTCCCCCCATCGGACTGAAAGGATTCCCTAAGACAGGGTCTGTGTCTCCCCTGTAGACAGACGCCCCGTGGGGCCGAGCCCCCTGTCCCTCCACCTGACTAGCGTTTCACCCACAGTGGGAAGAGGTGAGTGGCTACGATGAGAACATGAACACAATCCGCACGTACCAAGTGTGCAATGTGTTTGAGTCGAGCCAGAACAACTGGCTACGGACCAAGTTCATCCGGCGCCGGGGCGCCCACCGCATCCACGTGGAGATGAAGTTCTCAGTGCGTGACTGCAGCAGCATCCCCAGTGTGCCCGGCTCCTGCAAGGAGACCTTCAACCTCTATTACTACGAGGCCGACTTCGACTCGGCCACCAAGACCTTCCCCAACTGGATGGAGAATCCGTGGGTGAAGGTGGACACCATCGCGGCTGACGAGAGCTTCTCGCAGGTGGACCTGGGCGGCCGGGTCATGAAGATCAACACCGAGGTGAGGAGCTTCGGGCCCGTGTCCCGCAGTGGCTTCTACCTGGCCTTCCAGGACTACGGCGGCTGCATGTCCCTCATCGCCGTGCGCGTCTTCTACCGCAAGTGCCCCCGCATCATCCAGAACGGCGCCGTCTTCCAAGAGACCCTGTCGGGGGCCGAGAGCACCTCGCTGGTGGCCGCCCGGGGCAGTTGTATCGCCAATGCCGAGGAGGTGGATGTGCCCATCAAGCTCTACTGTAATGGGGACGGCGAGTGGCTGGTGCCCATCGGACGCTGCATGTGCAAAGCGGGCTTCGAGGCGGTGGAGAATGGCACGGTCTGCAGAGGTAAGGGCCGCGGCGAGGCGGGTGCCCCTGCAGGGGCGTGGAGCTGCTGTCGGCTGCAGATGAGGGCCTGGGGGCGCTCAGGCTGGCAAGGGCAGTGGCCTGGAGCCGACCACGAGGCAGTCTCTGGTCTGGCCGGGCTTCCCAAATCCGCAGCCGATGTTCTGTGTCTTAGAGGGAAGCGTTTGAAGAGTGCTTCTAGAATGGTGGTGTGCGCACGTCCGACAGGGAGTGTGCAAGGTGATTTTCACGGGCTCGGGGATGAACATTTCTCCTTTTATTTTTTTATTGCTCTGTTTTTTTAAAGATCATGTTTATTTATTTGGCATAGAGAGAGAGGGAGAGAGAGCCCCGGCAGGGGACGCCCCAGAGGGAGAGGCAGAGGGAGAAGCAAGCAACCCAGTGAGCGGAGAGCCCGATGTGGGGCTCGATCCCATGACTCCAGGATCATGACCCGAGCTGAAGGCAGATGCTTAACCGACTGAGCCACCCAGGCGCCCCTAAACGTTTCTCATGTTAATTATTACGTGAATATGACAGCAGCAAGCGGTGCTGTATGTCTTCCTTTACAAAAGTGATGTTGTTTCATTGTGAAGGAAATAAGACCTAGTAAATATCAGGAGTAAGTTAATGTTTATTGGACTTTGGCTGCGTCCATCAGTACAGGTCAGGTTCAACGGAAGTGACCGAACAGTAAAAGTTCATTTCTCGCTCAAGGCTGCCTGTCCATCGGGGGTCGGCTGGGGATTCCCTGCTCAGGGAGCCAGGGGGACGGAGCAGCCGCCATTTGGAATGCGGTGAGCGTGAGGACAGGGAGGAGTGTGAGGTGGATGGCAAGCTGGCTCCCGAGTTCGGCCGGCGGTGGTGGGCTCGCTGCTCCCCTACATGCTTCAGCGGCCGAGGCGAGTCAGACGCTTCCTTCTGCTGCGAGGAAGGGGGGGGGGTGCGCAGACCCGCCGTGAGCCAGGCCTCCTGACCGCCTCTCGTACTGTGTGCTGAGCACCTTGTATGCCTAACTTACTACTCCTCCACGAGAACCCTGGGAGGGATGGTGCCATTTTACAGGAAGAAATCAAGGCTCAGAGACTTAAATCGGGGAACCAGGAGTCTTACCCAGGTAGTGTGATTCCAAGCCCACCGCTCAGACACCGTGCCACTTGGGGTGATTTAAGGAGAAGTCGTAAGTAAGCGATAGTGCAGGTGCCGTTGGATTGGGGCAAACAATCGTGAAGGTGGTTGGCAAGCATAAGAAGTGTATGAGAGGGACTGCATGGTCGTAAGAAGGCTGTGAAGGTAGACAGACCTGGGTTCCAATCCCAGCCCTGCCTGTTATTAGCTGTCTGTCCTGGGCTATGCATGAAACCCTCTTTCTTAGGGTACTTGTGAAGACTCAACAATTCAAGACTATAAAGCACTTAGAATGGCTTATAGTATGCAGTAGGAGCTTAATAAATGTTAACTAAATGAGATGTTATGTCTACAAAACCCAGCCTGGTGTAGGTACTCCATGGTGTGAGCTGGGTGGTGATTTAAAGCCAATACGTACCACCTCCTTTTGCCTTCCCTGTTGGGATCAGATCCTGGGGCCCCTCCAAATCCCAGGCTAAGATTTTGGACCCGATTCTGGGGTTCCTAAAGTACCAGTCACTATGTGACCCTCCCTTTTATAAAATACTGTTGCGTCCACCATCGCTGTGGCTCCTCCCTCCGTGAGCTGAAGCAGCATTGTAGAGGTCCTCGGGAGGAAGAACGGGGGTGCCCAAGAGAGGATCAGCAGCCCATGCTCTCGAGAGATGGTGGCTGTCCGGACGAGGCATCCACGGAGCTAGGATCGGTGGATGTGAGGAGGGTGAATGAGAAGGACGGCGTGAGCACACGGGTGGGAACGGAGGAAGGAGGGAATGCCAGCTTGTGGGGAGGTGGTGGTCCTGGAAAAGGATCTGGGATATTGGATGAAAAGGCTGGTTTTGGGGGAGAAGATAGCAGAGCTGGTTTTCTGCACTTGAATGTGAAAAGGGCACAGCCTTGGGAGGTGGCGGGCCATGGGGGGGGGAGCAGAGTCAGTCCCTCATTGTTCATTATTTATTCACTCATCAAACCTCTCCCACACCTGCTCTGTGTCCGACCTTGTGTGGAGTGTTGGGTAAGGCAGAAGAACACAGCTGTGGCGCTGCCTCCTAGGGGCCAGTCTAGCTGGGGAGATGGGCTACAAGTGAACAAGGGAGGGAATGCCTTTGACTGGCTTTGACTAGAACCACCTGGGCTGGGGAGATTGGTGGAGGGAGGTGGGGAGGTGACACAGAGGAGGTGACATTGGAGTTGAGTCCCGGGAGAGGGATATGTTGACTAGGTGGCCCGGGCCTTCCAGAGATCTATAAGGATCTGGGGACGGGAAGCAGCAGGTCCCATTGTGGGGACTGGTACGGTGTCTGGCACGGCCATGGCTAAGTGCTCGGGGAGCCAGGAAGGAAGAGCTGTCCCTGGAAGACTCCTAGATGAAGAGGTACAGTTACCTATTGTTGCCCAACAAGTCGCCCCAAAATGTCTCAGCTGAAAACAATGGCATTTGTAATCTCACAGTGTCTGAGGGTCAGGGATCCAGGAATGACTGGGGGTGGGGGGTGCCCCTGCTGCAAGCTCTCTCTGGGGGCTGCAGTGTTATCTGACAGCCACGCTGGGGTGGGGTCTGCTTCCACATTCGCCTGCACGATTGTGTGCGGGCTTCAGTCCCTCACCACAGGGACTCACATGGGCAGTGGCTTCCCCCAGAGCGACGGACCCGAGAGAGTTCGAGAGAGCACCCATGACAGAAATGATCATCCTTTTATGACCTCATCTCAAAAGTGGCATCTCATCGCTTCTGCCGTATTCTCTTTGTCAAAAGCCAGTCCCCCAGTTCAGCCCCGACTCCAGGAGAGAGAATTACATGGGATGCAAGTGGCAGGAGGTGGGGTCACTGGGGCCAGCAGAGAGGTTGCCTGGCACGGGCAGGTCCTCCAAGGCTGAGCTTCTCCTTGCAAGTAGGCTCTGGCCCCCTCCAACCCACCTCCCCCGACCTCTGGCCTGCCCGCCCCGGGCCCAAGCCCAGGCCCAGGCAGCCAGCCACTGGGTGTGAGTGGAGGCCAGTCAGGGTGTGATAAATGAGCTCAGGAAGCCAGAAGGACACCCGGATGTGGGGCTGCTCCAGCCCAGGTC
This sequence comes from Ailurus styani, assembly GCA_002007465.1. Classification (NCBI taxonomy): domain Eukaryota; kingdom Metazoa; phylum Chordata; class Mammalia; order Carnivora; family Ailuridae; genus Ailurus; species Ailurus styani. The sequence goes on from LNAC01000030.1 coordinate 6,777,109, forward strand.
CCCCAGGCACTGCTCCCGCCAGCCAGGGGCATGGAGAAACGGTGGTGGGCAGAGTGCTTTCTCTGTCTCCAGCTCAGGCATTCTCAGCCTTGACCCTGCCTCAGCATCCACCAGGAAGCTTATTAAAATGCAGGTTCCTGGGCCTGGTGCAAACGTCTCCCCCAGGTCTGGTTCCATGGCTCCGAGCTGGGACCAAGAATCAGCATTTTTAAACAAGAAGCCTTCCTGCTTCTGTAAGGGACCACGAGCTCAGACACATGACATGGTAACATAGCCTCGGTCAGACAAACAGGACACAGAGCCAGATGGATGACCACGGACCCAGCCCCCCACCCCCCACCCCAGGGAGCATCCTGAGGGATGGGAGGGGTTGTCAGCAGAATCTCTGGGAGAGTGTGGTTTGGGAAGATCCATTTAATATCAAACCATAATTTGATAGGAAAATTCCATTGCTTCGTTAACACAAATTGGAGAAGATAAGGCTGGATAAAGTCTATTTGGCAGATGGCAAGCAGGTGAGTCCTCATGGGAGTGGCACGGCCCTCCCGGGCCGGGGGGCAGGGTGGCTGATGAAGGGCTGGGAGCTCCCAGTGCCCTGAGCATTTCCCAAAACTGTAGGCTACGTCGAGACAATGTGACCAACTTCCTCTGGGGCCAACTATGCGCAGGGCATAGAGGGGAACGGAGGGACCTGGAGAAGCCAGTCAACCACTCAGCAAGCATGTATTAAGTACCCTCTGTGTGCCATCAGCCCTCCAGCCAATACAGACCATCCCTGATTTACGGTGGTTTGACTTGCAGCCATCCGAGTTCTCTTTTTCCAACATTCCAATGGCGCCGTGGCGTTGCATATTCAGCAGAAACCGTTCTTCAGAGTTTGAATTCTGATCTTTTCCTGGGCTGGTGACAGCTGGTCCGATACTTTCTCCTTACGCTGGGCAGCCCGCCACGCGAGTAGGAGGGTAAACAAGCGATCCACGTGCATCCCTTCTGCACCCATGCGACCGGTCTTTTTCCCACGTTCAGTACTGCATTCGGTAAATGGCATGAGATGTCACAGGCTTTGTGTTAGATGATGTCGCTCCGCTGAGCATGCTTCAGGTCCGCCAGGCTAAGCACTGATGTTCGGGGGGGTTAGGGGTGTTAAGTGAGTTTTCCACTCATAATATTTTCAACTTACAGTGGGTTTATCAAGACGGAACCCCAAGGTAAGTCAAGGCAGAACTGTATATCTCGAGTACTGTCTGTGAGCCACGCACATACAGGGATGAGAGGGATACTTTTGCTGCCCTTCCAGAATTTTCAGTCTGAGTCGGTGGACAGAAGAAGATGGAGGGGGAGAGTTAGCGAGCAGATAAATAAAATAGTTACAAGCTGTGATGAATGAAAGGGTGGGGGGAATGCAGCAGTAGAGGTCAAGGGAAGACTCGCGTTAGCCAGGGGAGCCAGGGAAGGCTTCTTGGAAGAGGTGTCAGCTCAAAACCCGCATTGGCCATAAGGCTGCTGGGTGAGGGACCCTGGGGACTTTGTTCAGAAGAACTCTGGCCCCCTCTCCTCCCCAAGTCCCCAGTCTCCTCAGCATCCTGGTCCCCACTGGGGTTTGCCGCCAGCAGGTCTGCAGGGGGGTGCCTGGAATTCCTTCCCTGCAGCAGCGGCTCCCCCCAAGCTCCCAAGTCTGTTTGCCTGACTCTTTCCAGATGTTCATAGGCTCGATGGGAAGGTGCCTCTGCCTCAGTGTCTCCAAGTTTGTCTCTGTAGCCCTATTTCTCTTGATCTCTCCTTCCCTGGCTCAGCCCCTACTCTGCCCCTGCCCATCAGATTCCCATCCTAACCCCCCATTGGGGGCCCTGCCCTCCACTCTCCCAGTGGCAGACCCACATCTATAACCGATCTGGAGGGAGCTCCACGGTGATCGTGATTGCTGCATGCTGTCAGGGCGTAATGGGATTTTTAATATTTAGCTTGGACAGGGAGAGGGGCTGCGAGCCAGTGGGGAGGGGCACAGGGGTGGGGGGAGGTTGCACGCACATGTTGATCCTCTGGCTCTAGCTTAGACTCCCAGTTCCCAGCTGCTAGGCTTCTCACAGCCTCTCCCTCTCCTCCACACTGCCCTGCCTGGCAGCCCCCAGCCCCGCTCTCCCCCGCCCTGCAGCTGGGGCCTCTCCTTGACCTTGGCCTTGGAGACCTCGCTTCAAACCCCAGCTCTGCCTAGCTGTGTGACCTTCGGCAAGCAACTGACCCTCTCCCAGCCTTTGTTTTCCCATCTGCAAAACAGGATAAACACAAAGGGCTGCTGCAGAGAGTAAATGAGAAAATACCTAGAAAACTATTATAAAAATAAGAACAGGGACTTCTACCAACACTGTCTTCTGCTGTGAATGTTTGGGTTTTTTGTTTGTTTGGTTGGGGCTTTTTTTGGGTCTCTGATGAGCTTTTTACTTTGAGGAAAAACAAACTTTTTCTTATCACAAGAGCAATGTAGGTTCCTTGTAGAATCTTTAGAAATTATTGAGAAGCAAAAAGGAAAAAAGGAAAATCATCCAGAGACAGCCACTGTCAACAGGCTAGTGGAGATCCTTCTGGGTGCATTTATACATATTATGTTTAAAGAAAAGGTGAACATCCCGCTAAAAATACACAAGAGTTTTTGACTGATTGAAATTTTGTGGGCTCTTTTCCATGTCATGTTAGATCTCCAGCATCATTTTGGAAGGCTCTTGGAATTCTCTAGGAAAGATGTGTCGTAGTTTATTTACTAATCCTCTGTTGATCGACGCCTAGATTGCTGGCCATTTTTCACTGTCTTAACACATGCCGGATGCACATCTTTGTCCCTATATTTTTGTCCACTATTATTGGTATTTGAGTAGATATGTTTCCAGACGTGTAATCGTGGGGTCAAGCTCTGACGCACACTGCCAGTTTACTCCCCAGAAAGGCACGGCCCATGTACCCTCCTGGCAACCGACTTCCAGAGTGCCTGTTTCCCCACATGCTCCCCAGGAGGAGATATTCTGCCTGTCGCTTTATTTTCTGCTTTCCTCCCAGAATCCTGTGCTGCCTCAGCCAGGGTAGGGAGAGGCCCAGGAAGATGTCTCTGGGCCTTCAGGGTTGGGTCCTGGACCACGCTCGGGGTGGCCTCTTTCCTACCATGCTCTCAGCTCCAGCCCTTCCCATAGAGGTTGGACCGTGGCTCAGATGCATCTGGCAAGTCCGTGGGGTAGGGTGCGGTCAGTCTTGGGGTGAGGAGGAGGGAGGCCGCCAGCTGGCAGGGTCTGTGCCGGCTGGGGAAAGGGTGTGAGGGTTGGAATACTGGGTGGGTGGGAAGAGAGGCCCAGACCCCCACACAGAAGTTCTGCTGCATCTCTTCAAGGGCAGGGTGGAGAAGCCCAGCTGGGGGAGGGGGGTGCTAACACACCCCCTGCAGACCCCCAGGCTCAGGCCAGGCCTGAGACCACACAAGCCAGCCTTTCGAGAAGGGATTGGATGGGGAACCTGGCCAGCACACTCAGATCATTCAGTTCTTGGCTCAATAGAAGTGCCTCTTCTCCCACTTTCCCTTCATATATGCTCTCCAAGCATCTTTGTGTACAACTGTCCATCCGTCTGTCCATACACTGGTCTGCCTGTCCAGCCAGCCAGCCATCAGAGATTCACTAAACACCAGCTTCTGATTTTTTTTGCTTCTTAGAGGGGTCAGTGATGTCTTCATAGAGGACCAGGAGGCTAACACATAAATATGGCAGGCACTGTGCCAGGCGTTGGGGTTTTTGGAAAGACCAGTGATGGACCCTGTCCTCAAGACCACCCACTCTAGAGATGTCAACAGATATATCTGCAGGTAATAGAGGTGGAAGCAAAGGCCGCAACCCACCTAGGGGAGCATCAGCCAGCTCAGAGGAAGGCTTCCGGGAAGGGGAGCTGTATAAGTGGAAGGCGAGTGAGGAGCAAGAGTTAGCCAGGTGAGGGGAAGGAGGGGCAAAGACCCAGAGGCCAGCAGAGTGGGTGTTCTTAGAAAGGGAAGGAAGGCTAATTCAGCCCAGTTTCGTCTCTAAGTCAACCAAGTGGAAGGATCTGGAAATCAGGGCATGGGACGACATGGTCTTCATATTCCCTCAGGGATCTGGACAGGAAATATTGAACAATTTTGGCCCCTGATACTCATAACACCACACCCCCCCCCCAAGAACCTACTGTGCACCAGACCCTGGGACAGATGTGGGGACTGCAGAGATGGTGAAGGCCCTTCTTGCCCTCCTAGAACTTCAGGTCTGGGGTGGGGAGATGGCTCTATCTGTAACTATAGCCTTGGAGCACTTAAGAAGGAGTCAGGGGAAAGCTGGGGAGGCTACCTGGAGGAGGAGCCGTTTTCCCAGGGCTTTGGAAAATGGAAGGAAACAAAGGCAGGAATTAGTCCAGAAAAGGATGATCAGAAATGATACTGACTTTTAACTCTGGTCTCTTGCTGACCCCCAGACAAGCTGCAGCCAACAGGGGGAGTGGGGATGGGGGTGGGGGATGGGGAGAGGAGAAACACTGGCTAAAGGACAAGGGTAGAGGGGCTGCCAGGCTTTTTAGTTCCATGCTGTCAAAGGGCTGAGTGAGGCAGAGGCTGCAAGGAGTCCTGAGGGCCGGGACTGAACAGTCCCTCCTGTGCACTGTGCTCCATGCTGCGCTCCATTATCTTTTAGAATCTTCTGTTGATACGATTAGCTCCATTTTACAAAAGGTAAGACTGAGGTCCAGGGAAGTTCAGCCAGTTGCCCAGGATCACACAGCCAATAAGCAGCGGAGGCAGAAGGGGCACCTGGTTTTCTCCAACTGCTGGAACAACTGATTAACCAGAATGGGGTGAGGCCTGAATGTACTCTGTCCTACTCACCTCCCAGATTACTGGGGGGCAGGGGCTGAGATGGGGGAAATGAAAAGTTTGACAAATAACTGACAGAAGGACTCTTGCTCAGGACTGTGGGCCCCCCCTGCTGGGGCAACCAGGAGGGCTTCAGGGCAGAAGAGGGAGGCTGTGGCTGGGCCTTGAAGGACGAGTTGCTTTCCTATGGAGATGCTGGGCACCGTGGAATGCGGTCCCAGGGCAAAGGCTCGGGGGTGGAGAAGAAGCCCCGGGGGTGTCTTCTGCTCAGGGGGAGAAGGCCTCCAGGAGGGAGACGCACCCACCGTGGCTAACCTCTGGCCAGACAGAAGAGCCCGTCCACCCCCACACAGCCTTTACCAAACGCTTACCTTCTATCTCTAAGTGCACACTAACCTTATTGAATGCCCCCATCGGAGAGGGAAGCAGACCAGGGCCAACGGTCATGCTCCTTGGAGGTGACAGGCAGGTGTACACGCTCGTGCCCCCCACTTCTGATTTCTCCCGCTCTTGCAAGTGGCAGGAGGGCTCTGTGGCCGGCACCCAGTGCTCACGTGTGTTAGGAGCTTTCCATGGACCGGGCAGCTCTCACCCAGGGTCTCACCGACTCTCGGCCCCCCTTAGGGTCGGGGATCATCATTCCTGTTTTATAGAAGAGGAAACTGAGGCCCAGGGAGAGTGAGCAGCTTCTCTGAAGGGACCCAGTTAGGAAGGGACAGGACTTGAACCCAGGCCGTCGGCCCCTGGAGCCCCCGTGCTGTCCTCTCTCCGCCCCCGGCCTGGCGGGGGACCCCGAAGGCACCAGGTTGACGGTTTGGTCCCAGGCTGTCTCCGCAGCACTCCAGCAAGACCATAAACAGCTGGGGAAGCTCCCCTCCCTCCAGCCGCCGCCTTTACATCTGGCGAGAGAGAGGCCCGTTTATTGAGGAAGTTTATGCATTTAACAGTTTAAGCCTTTCTAAGCCTGTGGTACAACAGGATTTGGGAGCCGTTAACAATTCTGTGTGGTTAAGAGATTTTCATTGCTCTGCGGCAGCTGGCTCCGGCCCCACAGGCCCCACTGCGGCCTCCACCCCGCCCTGCCGGGGCACCCCCTCCCTGGGGCCCTTTGTCCTCAGCCCCCATCCCCGTGTTTCTCCCTGTTCCCCCGGACTCCCAATCTTCAGGGATGAACTTTGACCTTGGAGGAGGAACAGGCCCAGAGAGGGGAATTCGGGGAGCTGGCCAGGGCCACACAGCAGGTAAGAGGCTCGAACTGGCCTGCCTGCCTGCATCCCTTCCCCCACCCAGACTGCTCTCCTGGCAGAGACGGGGGACCTTCCACTCTTCCTTCCTCACCGGCAGAACTGACAGAACCCCTCCAGGAGCAATGTGTGTTCCATCCCTTCCAAGGCTTTGGACAGGCGGCGGGTGGGGGGGCGGTGATTGCCCGCGTTCATCACCTTGTCAGGGACAGCGCCAGAATCAGAACCCAGGCCTCCCAAAGTCCTAATGAGAATTCTTCGCACTCTACCAAACTGGTGGGGTTTTTTTCCATAGCTCGGGGGGAAATGCCATTTGTAATTATAATGTCTTACATATGTACAGTATTTATTTACTCACACCCTGCCTTGTTCCAGAAAAGATTAGAGGCCCCTCTTGTATGCATTTGGCCTCACCCTATATGAGATACTTTGATCTGCTACATGCAGGAGAGAAGCAACGAGAAGGTTACTGTCGCCATTTTAGAGACAAGGAAAACTGAAGTCCAGAGAAGACCTAACTTTCCCAGACTCACACTGCACTTTAGGGAGGAACCAGCACTAGAACCCAGGGCTCCGGGGCTCCCTCCGGAGCCCCTCGTCGTCTCTGAGATGTTCAGAGACACAGCCTCCACCCTTTCCCTCCATCTCTGCAGGGATGAGACCCCAGGGCGCCCCTGAAACACCGCAGGGGACCTCAGTCTCCATCCCGGGTGGGGACAGGTGGTCTGTCCCAGGGAAGAGTCCCTCACAGCTCAGAGAACGCAAGGTTTGTGTGCAGAGGGGTGTGGGGGTGGGTTTGGTGAGATGGGACAACGTGCTCCTGACAACTTTGCCAGATGAACCAGCTCATGGCCGGGAGACCAGCCGGGGTCCCCCCGAGGGTGGACCGGCCTTGGGACTCCTACCCTGTCTGGTACATCTGGCCCTTTGTGTCTCCCCCGGCCCTTCCAGTCTTTTCCCACAGAGCCCCGTGGAGGTTGCATGATGCTATTGTTTTCATCACATGAATTTGTTTCCCAGTCCCGGTAACTTGTCTGCCCGCCAGCCGCCAGGCCCACAGACACACGCTGCGGTTGCACCGGTGTCTGCATAGCCCACTCGCTCTGTCTCCTGTCCTCTCTGCTCCCTCGCCTGAAGGGCCCGTGGCGGCTGATCACCAGCCTCATAGTTATGAAAACTGAGGCCCAAACATGTCAGACGAAATGGCCTGTCCAGGGCCCCAGCATCCAGTCAGGGTCCTACCCCAGCTCCCCGTACCTCCTGCCAGACCCCAGCTGTCAATACCAGAGACAAAAGCCCGGGCAGGAAGGGACACACACCGGCGGGTGGAGCGCCTGCTAGTCGTCAGGCCTTCTGCCCTAGGCTTGCTGTAGGATATTTCACAGAATCCTTACAGGCCCCAGAAGCTGGCTACGGTCAGTACTCTCGTTTTTACAGAGGAGGAAGTGGAGACTCAGAGAGGTTAAAAAAACCAGCCCAGGATCAAGCTAATGAATGATGAGCCAGAAATGAAATCCAGAACTGGTCCTCTTCCCCCTGGAATATATGTGCAGTGTTTCATTGTTAGTAAAATTTTCTCACAGTTCTCACTTCGTTTGATGCTCAAGAACCTAGGAAGTATGAGGGTCTCACCCCCACTCTTCAGATGAAGAAATTAAGCCTCAGTGAGGTGGAGTGAGCTGCCCCAGGCTCAGGGCTGGGAAGGGTCAGAGCCGGGACCACGGCCAGTTGCCAGGCCTGTTGGACCCTGGTGCTCGGGCACTGATCGTCCCAGCCCCTATCCGTGCAGCTCAGTCCTGTGCCAGGGCCTCTCTTGAACCCATTCACGTCACACCGCTGCCCCATCGTTCCATTAAAACTGCTCAAAATTAGGCCACCTGGGTGGCTCAGTCAGTTAAACAGCCAACTCTTTTTTTTTTTTTTTAAGATTTTTTATTTATTTATTTGACAGAGAGAGAGATCACAAGTAGGCAGAGAGGCAGGCAGAGAGAGAGGAGGAAGCAGGCTCCCCGCTGAGCAGGGACCCCCCCCCCATGTGGGCCTCGATCCCAGGACCCTGAGATCATGACCTGAGCTGAAGGCAGAGGCTTTAACCCACTGAGCCACCCGGGCGCCCCTAAACAGCCAACTCTTGGTTCCCACTCAGGTCATGATCTCATGGGTCGTGGGATCAACCCCTACATCGGGCTCAGCACTGAGTTGGCTTGGGATTCTCTGCCTTTCCCTCTGCCACTCCTCCTTGCTTGCACTCTCTCTCTTTTAAAATAAATAAATAAAATCTTTAAAAAATAAAAAAAAAAACCCTGCTCAAAATCATGACCACCTGTGACGTCCACATCACGAATCAGTGGTCAAGTCCCAGGCCTCAGCTTCCCTGACCTGCCAGCAGCCTTTGACAAAGCAACCACTGTGTCTTCTGGGCCTGTGCTGTCTCCTGGCATCCCTGCTGCTTCTCTTGGTGCTTCCAGCGAGTTCCAGCTCATCGTCACCTCAAAGGACCCAGTGCTGAGTCCTTGGCCTCTTCTTCTCTCTCCTGTCTGTGAGTGATTCTGTCCAGGCCCCTGGCTTCAGATCCCCTCTCTGGACTTTTCTCCCACCCAGACCCCATCTCTGAAGCCAGACTCGTGCACCCAACTACCTCCTGGACGTCTCCATCCTACCTCCCTCCTGCCCCCTACAGTATCCTCCCCACCCTGAAGCCGGTGCTCCGCCTAAAAATTAGGGGCATCCTACCTCTCTTCTGCTCAGAACCCCCTGAGGCCCCTCATTGTACACTGAGCAAAAGCCAAGGTTCTAAAAATGGCCCACAAAGGCCTTCAAAACCTGTCCCTCCCTCCCATGTCTCTGAGATTTCCCTTGTTGCCTCCTCCACTCCAGACACACGGGTCTCCTTGGTGGTCACTTCTGCCTGGAAGGTTCTTTGGTCAGCTAGCCCTCTCACCTTCTTCAGGTGTCTGCCCAAATGTCAGCTTCTCACCGAGGCCCCCCATTGCCCAAGCTTTGGAAAGAGGGCTCCCGTGCACACACACACAGTTGGGTACCTCCTGCCCCCTTCCCCGCTTTATTTCTCCCCATGATCCTTATCACCGTCAGACATACTGTGTGTTCGCTTGCTTGTTCCTTTATTACTTGTCTCTCCCAGCTGGAATGTGCACTCCCTAAGGACAGGCATTTCTGTCTTATCCACCACTGTGTCCGCTTTCTAGAGTAGTGCTAGCTGCTAGGAGCTACTCAAGAAAGCTTTATTGCAGAGCCCACTCACCCCATCTCAGAGACTGGACCCTGCCAACCCTGATGTTCAAGATGATACTGGCAAAGGCCCTTAGTGAGGCTGGGCTTCTTCCTACCACTTCCGGGGGGCTCTGTGAGGACCACCATGGCCAGGATGCCCAGCAGGTCTGTCTGTTGTTGAGACAGATATTTCTAGGCTCGGATAGAAGGTCCTTATTCTTGATACTCTGCATTTCCCATAAAATCCCAAATCCTTCTCAGAGCTGGGGGCCTCAGACAGCATCTTCCCATCTTACTCGTGTTCTTACATCACCAGACATAATCCCATCTCTCTCCAAGAGCCGTGTGCCCAGGTCTGTGCAGACAGAGAGCTGGAGGAGACAGGGGGGAGGCACCCAGCACCCCAAGTCTCTCCTGGTCGTGGGTTCAGGCCCTGACCTTGCTGCCTGACTCAGTGGGTCAGAGCCACAGTTTCCTCATTGTTCAATGGAGCCTGCAGTCCCAGCTTCACAGTTTCGGGAGAGACTCAGAGAAGCGAAGGGTGCTCAGAAGATAGGGGAGGGGCGGGGAGAGGAGGAGGAGGTGCGCCTGCTCCAGGAAGGAATGTTTCTCAGGCAGGCACCGGTCAGTACCCTGCAGAGCTCCTGGAGCACAGGCTGTGTGCATGTCTCAGGGCACAGGGGCTGGCTGATAATCCCCTCTCAGTTACAAGCAGGTCTGGGCAAACAGCAGGCACCTAATACGTACTTATGGAATGGCATCATTTTAACCAGACAGGATACTTTTACTGAGCAGCACAGGAGCAGCTCAGAGAGTCAGGGTGCCTGGGTCCAAATTTGGGCTCTGACCCCCTTGGCCTGGGTTCCTGGCGGAGGAACCCCCTCCCCTTCTGCCTCAGTGTCACCACTTAAGAGTGACTCTGCTGTGCTAAGAGCCTCTGACTCTGTGATGCCTGGTCCTCACGGTGCCGCCAATGAGGCCAGCAGGGCAGCTGTGACCGTCTGTGACATGAGGATAATGACCCCACATTGTCTGCCAGAGGGTGTAGCGACAGAGGCAAGAACCAGCTGCCTATGTGCAAATGCTTGTTCCAGTGTTGACTACCCCTCTGACCCTGGACAGGTGACTCACTTCCCAAAACCTTTATCTCCTCATCTGTAAAGTGGGTATATTAATAAATGGAACGTTACCGGCAAAGCCGTGAGGAGGCGATGATAATGAAAGTAGAGCATTGGGCACAGCACCCAGCAGGTGGCGTGTGGTCAGTGCCTGGAACTTGCTGTCTACATGCTCAGGGCTGTTACCAACCCTTTTTACAGAGGAGGGAAGTAAGGTCCAGAGAGGGCAGGTGACTTGCTCCAGGCCACACAGCGAGTAAGGCCCTATAACCCTATTATGCAGTGGAGCTTGGGTAGTGGGCTGGGTGGGCCTTGGGTTCTTAGAGTTCTTAGAACTCTGCCCACCTCTGTCTCTAAGTCCTCAGCAAATTCTGGGCCCAGAGCCTCATGTTCCCCTGGCTTCTTCTAGGAAACCAGACTCAAGTTTCTTCCATTAAAGGTGTTGCCATCTGTTTAGCAACATTTTAAAGACCTAAGAGTGGTCGCTGGCCTTTTTGCGCTGCCTGGGCAGCCATGCGGCTTTCGGGGCCCCGCATCCGTATCCCTGGCAACCCCAGGCCTGGGCTGCCCTCCCCCCACCCCCTGCTGTCAAAACTGTCTGTCTGTGGGAGCTCCCTGGAGGCCTGGGAGGGGTGTGCGTGCACACGTGTCCTGGGTCAGCGCAGGGCATCCTGCCATGTGTGCATGTGCATGCGTGTGTGTGTGCGCACGCGTGCGTGTGTGAGTGTGTATGCGTGTGCGCTGGCCCCATTCAGTGTGTGGGAGTGTTCGCTGGGCCTGCTGGGAGTGTGTTTGTGTGTCCATACGTGCACAAATACAACCACTGACCCAACATCCACGTGTGCGGCTGGAACATTTCTGGGCATATGAACAGGTGCAAACATTTTGGGGGTGGGACATGCACATGCTCTTGTCCAAGCAGCTCACCCTGGGGCCCACGGCAAGTCATTATTACCCCTGTGTTCGTGCGTGCCTCTGTGTCCCTGACCTGCCCCAGCGTGTGTGTGTGCGGGGGGCACACACTCACGCTTGTGCTGGATCAGCGGGACCAGCACGTGTAAAGGAAAGCGTGTGCCACCTCAAACAAGTGTGTGCGTCCATCCTTGCACGTGAGGGTCCCTGCCTGCGTCCTTGGGTGTGTGTGTCCTAGGTCAGATGGGTGTGTGTGCATTTGTGCATACACACCCGCAGGAGATCCAGCCAGAGTGTATATATTCACGCATACATGTGTGTGTTATAGCAAGCCAGGTACGTGCACTTGAAAGTGAGTATTTGTGCGTGCGTGCGTGTGTGTGTGTGTGTGTGTGTGTGTATGCATTGGGTCAACTAGCAGACCGTGCACACACACACACACACACACACACACGCACTTTCTGGGGGCCAGGATGTCAGGGCCATTGATTTTCTGTCTCTTAGAAATTCCCTTTGAGGTCCTCTTCATGTCTCTTTCATGAACCAGAGTCAGCAGTTGCGACGTTCTTAAAGCAAACATGGCCCGTTTTGTAGCAAGGCTGGCCGGCCCGCCTCCCCTGCTGGTTGTGCAGACAACACGAATATGCAGAATCTGCTTAGCATTCACGGGAAAGCATGGGGGACCCTGGGGGCACTCAGGCAGAGTGCGGGGCTGGGGTCAGGGTCCTCATCCCCGCTCCGCTGTTTTCCAGTCGGCTGGCCTCGGGCACTTCCCTCCACTTCCTTGAGCCTGGAGTTTCTTGTCTGCCGAAGAAGGTGGAAAAGGCGTGATGACGAAGCCCCCGCCCAGGCTGGGGATTGTCATTCCTCTCACATGTGTCTCGGGTGTTATGTTTACGCAGCACTTTCTCCTTCTTCCTGGGAGAGAGACTGTGTCTACACAATACCCCAAAGCCAGGCAGGTCCTGGACAGGCCAGTGGAGGAGCCCTGGGTCTAATATGAGAGAAGGTAGGGCACACGTGAACTGCGCACCCCGAGTGTGCATGGGCCCTGTGCACCAAGGACTGGGCTAATGTCACTTCTGTGTCACTGATGTCACTGATGTCACTGGCCACTGCCCTCTGTGGTAGCTAGTGTTATCCTTATCCCACAAAGGAGGAAACTGAGGCCAGAAAAATCTCAAGGACTTGCCCGAACCCCACGGGGGGTAGCAGGTGGCAAGCCAGAACGGGGACCCAGCTCCATCCATCTCCTGAGCCTTCCTGCCGCATTCCAAAAACACTTCCTAGAGTGGGCAGAAGTAAGAGGCCAGGCCTTGAAGGATGCCCAGACCCCTGTGTGGGGCAGGATGGTGCACAAGCCCAAGGCACGGTGTGAGCAAGGTGAGGAAGCACCAGGCTGGAGCAAAGCAAGCCCATGCGTGCGTTCTCTGCCACCGCTGCCTGCTCGGGCTCTCCCTGCCCCTTCCCCCTCCAGATGGGGTCCCCTCCCACCCCTCGAGCTGCGGTCTTTGTGGCCCAGGAAGAATGCCTCTCTTTATCTCCCCAATGCCCCTTCCCTTTGATTCTCTTCTCTCTAGCGTTTCTGCTGACCTCTGCGTGTTGGGAATCCAATTAGAGGAGCGGACAGAGAGAGTGACAGCCGCGCCGAATCCCGCCTCTAACCCTCCGAGCACGCCCGCTGGAGCTGCAGGCACGCAGGGCCTGCTTGTCATGCAGGGCCCTGCGCTGGGCTTTGTGGGGATTAGCTGCCCAGGGTGGGGGTGGGGGGCGCTCTGCAGATGGGACCAGAAGTGACGCTAGTGAATGTCACGTCCCAGTGGAGAGCGGAGGGAGGCCCCACTGCTCAGTGCGAATCCAGCTGGTGGAAGATGGGGGGAAGGGAGTGGAGGCAGGCCGGCTCCCTAAGGAGTGGCCACACTGACCTGTAGGGGGCGCTTGGGGAAGTAAGGGTCCAGCTGGGCCCTTTGGTGCCCCATGTGGGGCTTGGAAGTTCAAGGCTCAAAGCTAGACTGAGGAAGAGCTGGCCACCGGGCTTGGGTCTGCCTACTGTGGGGGACGATATGAGAATATCCACCTAGGAGGGGCTTTCGGGGTCGATGTGATTGCGAGGATGGGCTATGGTCTGGAAGTTTCTTTTACTAAATACTTCACATATGATGGCGGGTGGGGAATCCCAAGTAATGGGGAGGGGACAGCCAATGAGAGAGGATATCTAAAGAGACGGCCACCACACGCCACTCTTTGGCGAGGCCTCCAGGCTAAGACCAAGACCCTGCCCTTCTCTGCCCACCACCTCGAAGTTACCCTTCTGCTTTACAGCTAAGGAAAACGAGGCCTGTCAGGGCAGAGCTGGAGTTCCTATTCCCTGTCCCTAACCCTGATGGCACCATGGCCCCACCCCCAACCTCTTGATCCTGAGGAGAGTCCCTATGTCCCCTTCCCAAGGAGGGATATGGTATCTGAGGGAGCGGATTTTTAGCCCTCAGGGAAAGTAGCAGCCTCATCCCTGTCCCCAGGAGCACCAGACAGAATACGGTCTGGCCCTCTGCCCATGATCAGCAAATGCCCCAGTGCCTCTGGAAATGGCCAGAGCCTATAATGTGCTGGGCCTCATGCTGGGCCTGAACACGGGAAGGGATCTGACATGGGCTCTGCTTCCGGGAGTTCTTAATGGAGAGAGACCAAGAGAGATGAGACCCTGAAGTCCAGAGGATGGAGGGTGTGAAGGGGGGAGACTATGAGAACCCAGAAGGGGGCCTGGAGGCTGGGGATGAGACCACACTTAGCCTGGGAGTCCCAGAGGTCTTCCTGGAGGAAGGGACACCTGAGCAAAGACCTGGAGGACATGCAGAAATAGCTCGAGGAAACCCTGGATATTAGAGGCCTGAGAGGCAGGGCAGGTGTGGGGCTTCCCAGGGTGGGGCACCTGCCCACCCCCATCCCCATCCTCATTCTACAGCTGCCTGGGCTGGGCAGGGCTGACCCACCTCCCACCCCAGTGCCCCAGCGGGGCTGCACAGTTGTGGCCGCCTCCCCCGCCTGACAGACTTGGCAGCTTCTGGAGGCGTAAGAATCACCGCAGGGTGGAACTGGAGAGCCAGGGGCGTCCCCAGGCGGTCCTTGGCCAGTGGAAGGGGTGAGGAGGCCCCAGCGCCTGAGAGCACAGTGTTAGAGGACCCCCATTTGTCTAGCCAAGCCCCTTCCCTGCACTATCTTCTCATCCCACGCCAACCCCAGGAGGCAGGAATCACCATCCGGTGTAACAAGGGAGAAAATGGGTTCAGAGAGGCCAAGGGACTTGCCCGGACTCACAGAGCATGTTAATTTATGGACCCAACATTTAAGCCCAGGACCCCACGGACCTCTCCCACCCCTCCGGGCTGTGGCAGTCAGGGCAGATCTGAGTGGACTGGGTTTGTGGTTTGGGTTCTCTCGCCCCCGCATGGTGGCTGGTGCATGGCAGGTGCTCAGTGAGTGAGGGGTGGGTGGGTGGATGGGCAGGTGGATGGATGGATGGATGGAACATATCAATCTGTTGATCGATTCTTCCTTACCTGGTGCCTTTTTTTAAAACCATAAACTATGCCAACCCCCATCCTGCCAGCGAAGGCTATATTAAATATGAATTAATCTTTCAGCTCGGTTCTTGTGAATACAAAATGAGAAGGGCATGTGGACTTAGGAGAGCAAGAAAAGACACCCCAGTGTGCTTCCCACACCTGCCTGGGCCTGAGATGCACTCGCACACCCCGAAGCACACACGTGCAGCCACACAGACCCACTCACGCCCTTCCTCCCAGCTGGTGCCTCAGGCTGGGACAGCAGCTCCAGTGACAGCCCCTCGCGGGACCTCATCCCGCCCCCCACCCCCAGCTTGGAGTGGGCCTCTCTGGGCTCAGCCCTGGCCTGCCAGCCCTTCCCACTGTGGCAGTGCACCCACCCCTCCACTCCCTCTGAACTTGACTCCTCCCCTTCCCCCCACCTTCTTCTTCCCTCCTCCCCCCTTTTGTCCCTCCTTCCCCTACTCCTCTGTGTTCTGCTTTCTTCTCTCCTCTCTTGGTGTCCGCCTTGATCCGCCTTCTGGTCTAGTCTTCTGTCCGCCCTTCCTTCTGTTCCATCTGACTGTCCTCAGTCTCTCCATCTTGCCTCCTCTCTCCCTGCCTTCCCCTTTCCCCTCCACCTCTCCCCACTTCTTCCCTCAGGCCCCAAGAGGACCACCTGCCCCTGTCTGGATGCCTGGTGAGCTGTAGGCTCGAGAGTGTCCTCTACCCAGACCCTCAGGGGTCCAAGAGTCCCCCACCTTCCCCTGTAGGGAGGGGCGTGGTGCACACATACAGGTGGGGGGAGGTTTGCTGTACACACAGACTGAGCAACCCCGGCCCGACACCCAGCCCCGGTGAGGCCTGGGAGGAAGCCAACCCAGACTCCACAGGATTCACGTAGCCCTGGTTCAGATTTCCTCCATGCCCTGAGCAGGAGCCTCCACCTCGGAGCCTCGGCTTTCTCGTCTGTAAAATGGGGACAGGAAAGTTGGTCTGGAAGAGCTGTGAGAAGCTCAGATGAGCTAGAGCCGGCGGAGCGCTCACTGTTTCTGCCTGACACAGTAGGGGCTCCGGGGTGGCCTTGGAAGATGAGAGAGAAGTTCTGGGCTCTGCCCTCAGGGGATTCACAGTGCAGTGGAAGGCAGATATCTGGGAGAATTCGTCCCCTCGGGCTCTGGAGAGTTGGCACAGCCCTTTGCCCCTGAGGTCAACGTAGAAGAGCAGGTTGAGGGACTGGGTGGGGGTCAGGGGTCCTAGGGAAGAAGTTAGCCTCCGTTCTGAGTGATGCTGAGGTGGGGACGTCAGTGGGAGCCATTGCTGAGGGTGCAGACTAAGGCCGGGCCCACACAGAGTTTGTCCGTCTGCTCCTCTCCTTCCCACCAAGGCTAGGTTCCCACAGGTTTGCCCTGGTGTCCCCTGCAGGGATGGGAGGAGTCACCCTGTCCCTAGAGTCCACGTCCTCCACCTGTCATCTCTCTCAGGGGGCCTGGCCTGTTCATTCTGAAGGGACTGTAGAAAATGGGCTCTGAAGGGCCAGCGCGGTGTCCTGGTTTGGCATGTGCCACATCAACCTCTCTGAGCCTCGGTTTCCTCGTCAGGGCCTTTGAGTGGATTCAACAAGGGGCTGTGGGCCCAGAGTGGGCGTTAGGTAAGCCCCCAGCGTCCAGCAGTGCCCCCTCTGTGTGCGGATTCCAGACCTGCCCTCCCCTTGTGGCCCGACTTGGGCCCTCTCTTTCGGGAACTGACCTCCCCTCCCACTGCCTGAGGAGCCTGGTCCCAGGACGCTGGCGCCCTCCGCCCCCTCCCTCCACCTCCCTGCGACCACCCAGCCCAGCCAGCTGGGCCGGGAGGCCATCCGAGGCTGTGAGCCACCTCCCCCCGCTCCCAGCCACCCCGGACCCAGGGAGTCGGCAAGCCTTGGGGCGCGCGAGGAGGATAGAGACTGTGATTCTGGCAGGTGGGGGGGGGCGGGGGTGAGGGCAGGAATCAAGCAGGTGTGCGTGTGTGTGAGATAGAGAGAGAGCAAGAGATCGCAGTGCACGTGTGCCTGCTGGGGGGCTGCAGATGTGGCTGAGGACCCGGGAAGGCAAGCCTGGGGGAGAGAAGACAAAAGAACAGAGGGAGCTAAAGAAGCCGCTGGGGTGGGACGCTGAGCCCATTTGTATGCAGCAGGAGCAAGAGCCCAGCGAGGCGGGCTCTTCAGAGGAGTCTCAATTCCCAGGGCACTGGAGGGATCGCTGAGACGTCTGGGTCTGCCAGAGCCTCCCTCGCACACCGCCCTGCCCAGCCGCATCTGTACAGGTGGGGAAACTGAGGCTGGGAAGCCACTTGGCAAGTGACCTGCAGAGCTGGGACTGGAGCCCGGCCAGCCTCCCAGACCAGGGTTCTTTCTTCTCGGTGACCGACCGCCCCCGGGGGTTCCTGGGAACTAGGGACAGAGTTGGAGGGATGAGGGAGTGACCAGTGACGGTTGATGTTTGTCATGTGGCCTGGTGGGCAAACATTTTAGGCTACCTCGGGAATCCTCACACAGCCCACGAAGCACGGGCGGTGTTTATCATCGTCCGTTTACAGATGGGGAAACTGAGGCACAGAGTGGCAAAGACACTTGCTCAAGACCGTACAGCTCACCGGCGGCAGAGCCAGGGTTCAAGGCCAAACTTGTACTTGCAGTCGCTGTACTGTGCAGCCTCTTAGGACGTGCGGTCCCCAAAGCTTGGGGACCGTCCCCTCTCAGCCCCCAGGTCTGAGCAGTGGCCCGGCACATGGCAAGTGCCCGGCCATGCTTGCAGAGAGAGCGAGACAAGGGGGGCTTGGCCACAACGACATCTTCCCAGGCCCCAGAGCCCAGCCTTCTCATTCTAGCCCTACTGTGTGTGCTCGGCTCCCGTCCCCGCCCCCCCCCCACCACCAGGCAGGTGTTGGCTGTGCCCTCCACAGGGCCAGGCCCCATGGGGACAAAGCCGGGGGCGCGCCTGGGCGGCCCAGCCTCCGCGTAGGCTGAAGCTGCTAACAGGCTGGAAACCTCTTTTGTCAAAGCCCGCGCTGCCTCCAACCTCCTTTAATTAAAGACAATCAGTGCTTTCAGCCCCTCTGCACAGCTCAGCTCCCCTGTTTGCAAACACACAGCTGCGGGAGCTTTGTGGGCCCCCCCCACCGCCGCCCCTAGCCCCGCTTCCCCAGAGACACACAGAGGTGCCTTTATTATCAGCACTCAGGCTGCAGCACCAAGAGGCGGGCGCCTCACGCAAGGGAAGGATGGGAGCACTTTCTGGAGCGGCTGGGCAGCAAGAATTGCTGAGGACCCCGGGGCGGCCCATCCCATGTGGGCCGTGGGTCCTCCTCTGTGAGGAGCAGCCTGCGGGCGCCCCTCCAGCTGGGCACCTTCAAGGAAACTGCCACCTTCCTTTCCCCCCCTCCATCTCCTTGGTCTTCTGGGCCTTGCTTCTTAGAATGCCAGCTACCCGTGTGTTCTGTTCCAGAACCCCGTGTCTGATCTGGGCCCTGCAGGGCACCAACGCTGGCCCCGAGTGCCACCTTAAGAAGGAAGGAAAAGGGAGAAATGGCTTGTGTTGAGCACCTGCTGTATGCTAGGGCTCTGAGTCTACACAGCATAATTCTGAGGTATCCCTTTTTATAGGTGGAAATGCCAAGGCTCACAATGGCTCACTAACAGCCAAGTGCGACAAGGAAGGAGCAGAACCAGCATGCAAGGCCAGGCCTTCTGACCAGAGTGTATGTACTAGTTGGGTCTAAGCACAGTAGAGGCCTAACCTCCTAGGGGTCAAAGGGTCATCTGGTCCTGCTCTCCACCTGCCTCAGCCCCTACTGACGGAGTCTGTGCCATGTGCCAGGCACCCTCTGGTTGTTCTGACTGTTGAAGCGGGCAAAGACATAGCTGTACCCTCCAGGATCTCCCATCAAAGGGAAGATGCCACAGACAGACCTATGTATGTCAGGGCCCAGAGGTAGCAGAGAGCTCTGTGGAATTCTCTGGCACCCAGAGGGGGCAGTGACTGTTTGCAGGTAGAGGTGGGAATATTTGAGCTAATGCTTGGGGATGAATAGCTATTCTCAAAAAAAGAGGACAGTGGGCAAAAGCACTCGAGGCAAAGGACAGGGGCATAAAAGGAAAGCAGATTTCAAGAAAGAAGGGCCATCCAGGCAGGACAAGGGTCACTGTGCCCGTTTGTGGATGAGAGGACAGAGACTCAGGCTGGCTGAGTGACTGGTCTAAAGTCACACAGAACAGTAGCCCTGGAAGGGAGGGGGGCCTGTCCCCCCCCACCAGGCATTACTGTACCCCCCTCCCCTTCTCGGCACTTTCAGCGGTTCTAAATTGACAGGGACTTTTGAGACCAGCTAATGAGAGTCCTCCCCACTGGACTTTTGATGCCAGTGGGAAACCACGTCTGTTTTTGCTCACCTTTGTATCCCCAGGCCTAGCCCAGTGCTGGCACTGAGCGGGAGCTCAGTGAATATCTGCTGAGTAAAGGAAAAGTCCCAGGGAAGGCGTGTGATAGGCCCCTGGGCCGGGCCAGACATCCCAAGTCCATCGCTGCACTCCTCGGCTCCGTCCAGAAGGGCTGCAGGCGGGTGCCGTGGAGCCGGCTCGAGGGGTCCCGTGTGTCACTGCAGAGTCAAGTCCAGGCTCACAGTCTGTAGGGGAGAATTTCCAAGGAGGCCGCTTCCAAATGGGGAGGAAGAGATGATAATAATACTACTAATCGCTTCACATTTACGGAGTGATGTCCACATGCGAGGCTCAGTTCTAAGCTCTTCCTGTGTATTCGAGTCCCACAACACCCTGTGACATGAGTCGCCTTCCCCCTCGTCCTCCTCATGGTACAAAGGAGGAAGCTGAGGCACAAAGGCGTTGAATAACTGACCCAAGAGCGGGGCCGGGATTCAAACCCAAGGAGTCGGGCTCTCGATCCCGACACCACCCGGCCTCTCCTCTGTGGGACCTCCAGGCGCCCGAAGCTGCCACCCCGAGAGCTGGTGTGTGCCCCGCCTCGCCGTGAGCCCCCGCTTCCTCCCCTCCAAGTGGAGGCCCAAAAGCTGAGTCAGAGCCGGCAGGGCCAGGCCGGGCCTGGGATCCATCTGCCTTTCGGCAGCTCCGGGCCCACTTCCTCCAGCCTGGACCGCTTCCCAGTGGTGCCTCTGCAGGCCCTTTCAAGTCCCCTGGCACCCCCAGCCCCACTTCCTGCGACCCCTGGCCCCGGCCTGACCCGCTTCACTCAATTTCTCAAGATGAGTTGCAGAAGCTGCGGGGTCTGTAGGCAGAGACGGGAAAATTAACGAGCTGCTCCCTGGCAATTGGCGGTTTCCAGGCACCAGCTGGCCTGGAGTATTTACTCGGCACCCTCAGAGCAAGACAATTAAGTGGAGCTTAGGCTGGGGTGCAGAGATGTCTACAGATCAGACGGAAACCCTTCTAAGATGTTTTTTCAAGGGATCAGTGCCTGAGAACAAGTTTCCAGGGAACCGGGGTCTTTATTCCTTCTTACGAGTGTATGATATATTAATACATATAGCATATATTTTCTATGTGTGTGTGTATGTCTGTGTGTGTGTGGATACACACATACATTCATTCACTGAGCACTTTCTAGGCGCTAGGCTCCTTACCTAGGTTCCTTTGTTGAATCCTCTCCTTCTTTCTGCAAGGTGGACATAGTTATTCCCATTTTACAGATAAGAAAACTGAGGCCCACCGAGGTTAGGAGACCTCTCCCAGGTCACACGGGGGAGCTGGAATCTGGCTCCGGGTCCATCTGACTCCAAGGCTCTGCTTCTTACCATAGAGTGGGTCTCCTTCCCAGGCTCTGAGTCTGTGTAGCACTGTGTTAGGCCCCTAGGATGATCCACTAGCAAGAAAAGACCCAGTGTGTGCTGGGCACCCCCTCTGCACCAGGCACAAAGAAGAATACGAATGTGAGACCCCTTCCCTGCCCTGGGAGGGGCCGTGTTAGAGGTTTATGTTGTCTGATACATGAACCCGGGAAGGTCTGGTCAGTTCGAGTAGGATCTGAAGGCGGCCAGGGTCTCGCGGAGGAAACAAACCTTGTTTTTGACTGTGAGGGCTGAAGAGGAACCTGCCAGGTGAACTTGGGCCAGAGGACGTTCCAGGCGCAGAGTTCAGCATGACCCCTCCAGGGCGCCCTGCGCTGGGGAAATGGCCCCCAGTTCAGTCTGGTGTCTGGGGAGATCAGTGGGGTGCGGAAGGAGGAGAGAGCAGAGAGGACAGTGGGACAGATGGTTAAGGGCCTTGAAGGCTCAGCAGGTTGGACTGGGCGCTAGAGAAGGGACACAGGGCTGGGAGCAGGAGCCCAGTGGCTGCTGACTGTGTCAGCCCTGTGGTAGGAAGGGCCCACCTCCCAGCTCAGGACTGCACAGCTGGTTCCCCAGGCCGCTGGCCTTTCTCCTGTTGCCCTGGGAGCCAGGGGAGAAACAAGCTGGTTGCTCGGCCATTGAGCCACCTCCTCCTTGCTGTCTTCCAGGAGCTACAGATCCATCTGTCCTCCCTCACTCCCCCAGATCAGGCCGTTAGTAACTCACTCTGTGACCTGGGACAAATCGCTTCTCTCTGGCTCATAGTCTCCCCAGAAGTCAAAGAAGGAAGTAAACCAGGTCTCCGAAGGGCCTTATACCCTTGCATCCCAGAGTTCTCTGAGAAAATGAATGCAAAGCTGGGCCTTTGGGGAGTTCCTCAGTAGTGGGCATGGGGGCAGGGGGTTTAAGGACTTCCTGTGACAGCTGCCCTGGGGCAGAGCTGACAGGATAGGAAGGTTGTCCTCCAACCTCTCTGCCTCCCTGACCCACCCCATCTGGGCCCCATCTTATTCCTTGTCCCCTAATCTCCTCTGAGGTGTCACTTAGCCCCTGTCATCCCACCCGAAGGCTGGAGAAGCTCAAATGAGGGGCTTTCAGATATCCTGACACACCAAAGAGGGTATATATTTGGGCAGGAGCCTGGCGGCCTCAAGTCCTCGTCCCCGCCCCGCCCAGCCCACAGACAGCCCTGGAGGGGACACATTAAAAATGCCCTATTCCATGTCTTTGGGATGAAATGATAAGTGCCTACACTGGGGGCTCAGAAGAAACAGGGTACAGGGTCTGGTCTCAGCTTGTTAGCCCACTTGCTATGTGACCCTGAGTGGGTTCCTTGTCCTCTCTGAGCCTCCGTTTTCTCGTCTGTACAATGACAAGGGTTCGGCTAGATGAGAATGTCCCAGGCCCCAAGCCCATTTCTGATGCTCTTGTCTCGGGAGGGGCCCGGCCATCCTGTGCTTTGGGCACTGCCACCCTAGGGCATCCCTGAGGGCCAAGTCCAGCTCCACCACGTGCAAACTCTGCTTCTGCATTTAACCAAGCTTGGACCACTCGCACCTTGACGACCAGGACCACGGAGCAGGACAGTGACGGCCCACCACACCCAGGATGTCCAGGCCAGAATGTCACCTTTTCCCTCACTTTCCCTTCTCAATATGTCCGGTCCCCCAGCCAGTCTGTGCTCATGAGTGGCCTGGCTGAGATAAGGAACTAAAAATAACCCCGCCTGGGCACTGGGAGTGGAGGGCAAAAACCACATATGCTAGGCCAACGGGGATAAGCCTGCAGAGCCCGGGCTTAGCCTCTGCCCCAGCCCTGCTTAGCTGTGTGTGTGGCTCTGGCCGGTCAGCTCCCATCTCCACACCCCTGGCCATTTGTTGTAAAATGCAGGCACCTACGTCTCTGGATATTGGGAGGAGCAAGAACTAACAACAAAGTTAGGCCCCGCCAGCCGAGGCTGCCTTGCCCCAGACGCCCTGCCCAGCAGAGGACAGCAGACAGCATCACAGGAAATGGTGGGCGGGGGGGGGGGTCCTTCTGGGCCTCCTTGGGAACTTTCTGCAGGTCTCCCACTCAGAGGGGCCAGCAGTGATGTCAGTGAAATCACGGAACACATTTTTAAGGAAAAGTAATAAGGAACGGAAGAAAATGGAAATTGTGAGCCCTTGGAACCTGGGGGAAGGGGTGCCAAACCCACCCACCTACACTGATGGGGGGGAGGGTGTTTCAGAATGAGGGAAGTTGGGGGTGGGTGCTATGGAGGGTGAGGTGCTCAGAAGTCTCAATGAAATGCCGTTACCAACGAAGACAGGAGGGGACTTCAGGGTCGGCCAGTGAGGGAGAGGGTTGTGGTGCAGAGGTGAAGAGGGCCTTCCTAGTCGCTGGATCCTGGCCTCAGCCTTTCTGAGCCTCAGTGTCCTCATCTGTAAAATGGGCATAAGGATTAAAGGAGGAGTGGGAACGAGTCTGGTGTCACTGGGGCTCCGTGATCGGTAGCTGGTATTGGTCTTCATTGTGGGTGGGCCGGGTGCTGCTGCTAACCCCATCTGAGCAGAGCAGGTGCAAGCACCCTGCACCCAGCAGGGGTTTGGTGAGTGTTGGTAGAATGGTCAGAGTGTTGCATGGTGGACTGGTGGATGGACAGACTGATGGACAGACAAAGAGATGGATGAATGACTACAGACCATACTTACCGGGCACAGGAACTTAAATCCGCATTGTATGTTTCTCTTCTTTCACCCACAACCCCTAGCTAGCTGCTGACAGCCATGACCCTTTTCAGCGATTATTTGTAACTAATTAGAATTAGGCATATTATGTATTTATGTTTTCATTTTGGTATCATAATCCATTACAGATCTTTAAAGTCCACCACCTCCCTAGTGCTTTTCTGTTTGTAAAACACGTCCACACGCATCAACTTGCCTTACCCTCCCAACAACCCGTCAGGCAGGTCCTCTTCTCCTCCTGTTTTCCAGGAGAGAAATCCAAGTTCAGAGAGGTTCAGTAACTTGTCAAAGATCACACAGCTCGTAAGCAACAGGGCCAGAATTCAAAGTCTGGGTCTTTTGTCTTCTCGGTGCACTGTCTACTTGAGTGGATCATTCTGGGTGGGACATTCCAGGCAGTTTGGAGCCTGACATGAAGGAGTAAAGGAGGGAAAGGGAGCCAGTGGGGGTGGGGTCAAGAAAAAGGGGGTGAGGTTGGGTATCACAGGTCAGAGGCTGAGGGTGGGGGCCACCCTTTGCACAGAAGCACCCAGGGCCCCGTGGCTGTATCCCCGTGAGTTACCTGTATTCGATTCCAGCTGCCATCCCCTCCTCCCTCACCCCTCACCCCTGAAATATGCCCCCTGGTGATCCCCAGACCACACCCCTCGATCTGAGCTTCAGAAACAATAGTCACCGTGTTTATTCATTTGCTCTTACATATTTCCTGAAGATCTACTAAGGGCCACCCTCGAGCCACGCTTGGTGAAGTTAGTAGGGCACCAGTGCCAGTTACTCAGGCTTGGCTGGGAGATGAGTAAACAGACTATGACAGTTCAGGATGCTGAGCGCTCTGAGGCAGGGACATACAAGGTGCCACCTGAGCAGCAGGCGGGGGGCCTCTGATGCTGCCAGGAGGAGGTGGTCCTATGCAGCTATGCAGGGGGGACACTGAAAAGGAGGGAGCTGTGGAGGCAAGCCAGTGCCTACATTGCACCACGCTGTGCCTGTTCTAGCCATCTCTCAGTCAGTCCTTCTCACGAGGCGTCATTACAGCCTCCTGCCCATTTTCCAGATGAGGACGCTGAGGCTCAGAGAGGTGAACGCACTCGCTCAGAGTCACACAGCCAAGAGGCTGACTCCCGTTGAGTTGCAGCTGCCTTGAAAGCTGCCAAGGTGGGGCAGGTGGGCCCGAAGGTACTGTGAGGAAGCAGGAGCACCAAGCCCTGCAGGTCAGAAGCTGTGTCCTCGCCAGGCCAGCCAAGGCCACTGGCCAGCCATGGTTTACAAGGCACAGGGCTGGCCCGAGACATTTTTGCTTCACAAATGCACGACGGCTCATCTGGGGTAAGTTCGCGTCTTTATGAGTGTTCTTCAAAAGCCCAGCTCGGCTCCCTGCCTGTCACCATGGAGACGGCTCTGGGTGGCTGCAACCGGCCGCCCTCTGTGGCCACGCGGAAAGGCTGCCAGGTGCTGGGGTCGGCGCCACGCTGGGTGGGGCACCCACAGAGGCCTTTCCTGAGACACCCTCGTTGAGGCCCAGGGGTGGGGGTTTGAATCTGGCTCCCACGAAAAGCAGAAAGGTCAAGTCCACTCCATCGGCCGTGGAGCCCGGTGGGCCGGGGCTGCCTCTGAGGCCCCACGCGCCTGCTCTCCCCGGTGAAGCCGTGCTTTCTCCCCAGCCCACTGCCCTCGGACTCTGGACAGGCTGAAGCCGGGCGGGGACTGGGGACGGGCGGGTGGGGACCGGGACTGAATCCCAAAGATGGGCTGCACCTCCATGCATGCTGAAAGTCTCACACAGCTACCCCGTTCTGTAAGCGGGGAGCACCAAGGCCCAGAGACAAGTGATTTGATCGAGGTCCCCCAGCAAGGTAGAGGCCGGAGGAAGCCTGGCCGCCCCCTCCTCGGAGCCCAGTGCTCGTTCTGGGCCACCGTGAAGCTGCTCAGTCGGACCTGAGGTGTGGCTGGGCCCCGCGGCAGAGGTCACGGCCAGAGTGCAGCCGGCCCACGTTTGGAGGAGGGCTTGCAGGCTGGGAAGACGGCCTGAGTCCTGCCTTGGCCCCGGGCCCTTCTTGGCTCTCAATTTGGGTCCAAGTCTCAGGGGCTGTTCAAAGATTCCAAAGGCATTTGAACATTTTGGAAGCAATTTGTCAGTCCTGGAAGCTGTTCGGAGGCTCCAAAAACTATTTAAAGTTTCCAGAATCTGTTGTGTTTACAAAGGCCGTTGTTCACGGTTTCCAGAATGGTTTGAGGTCCTGGGCGAAGGTCCCCGAGGGCAGGGTGGGGGTCCGGGGCTGGAGGCTGCCGTGAGCCCTGCCGGCACTGGAGGCAGAGCTCCTGGCAGCACGAGCCCCCAGCTTTCTTTCCCAAGACCCAGCCTGCAAAGCCGCTGAATCCACTGGAGCATCTGCTGTTCTGAGGAGCAGAAGGAGCGTGGGTGTTGGCAACAGCGGGACAGACTTTAGAATCCATCTTTGCCACTCACAGGCTGTGTGACCTGAGGCCAATTGCTTCACCTCTCTGGGCTCCCCCTTTCTCCCACTTGTTCTGCAGGCCCAACTCTCTGCTCCCATCTCCTCTCAGGCATCTGTGGGATGAGTCAGAGAGCAGCACCCTCCAGGGCTGGTAAACACTTGCCTTTGGTTGTGGCTTCAGTGGTTCCTATCCAGGCTGGAAGCCTGACCTGCAGTCATGGGATGGCCAGCCCTCCTCAACCAGGCCTTCCTGACCCTGAGGCCCAGCCCTTCTGTGCCTGTCATGGGGGAGGGGCCGTGAGCTGGACTGAAGGCCCTTTTTGACTAGAATGCTCACACCTGCCCATGTCTCCATGGAAGGCTCTCTCTAGTCACAGCCCCATCCCTGCTTTTTGGCCTCTCCCTACCTCACTGCTGTCCCTGGGGTTCCTCCTTCCAATTGTTCTCATTGGCCAAGGACCCTATCCCTACCCACCTGTACCTGAGGTCTCACATTTGCCTTCAGCCTCTTCCAGGTCTTTACTCATGCCATTCCCTCTGCCCAGAATGCCTGTTTCCACCCTGCCACACGTTGCACACGGACACACACAGACAGCCCACAGCCCTCCTGCATCCTCAGCTCCTTCCCCACCAGCCCCCACCGCCTCTCTCATGTCACTGAGCAGAGTGGTACAGTCCCCTCCCGGGTCTGTCACTGCCTCAGCTAACATTCTTACTGCCCAGTGACTCCCCACAGCACCACCTGGGTGTGGAGCCAGACAGACCCAAGGCCTGACTAGGCCTCTTACCTGCAGCGTGACCTTGGGTAAGCTAGTGGCTGAGCCCTCCTGAGCCTCAGTTTCCCCCTCTATAAAGAGGGAATGATGAGTCGTATTGTGTTTACCTCCCAGGGTTGTCGTGAGGGTCCAATGAGGTGATGGATAGGAATGAGGTTTACAAACTCAGAAGCGACGAAGCCAGTGACGGCTGAGTGATTTGCCCAAGGTCATCCTGGGGAATTGGGTGCCAAACCAGATCCACGGTTCAAGGTTCCTATAAGGACACTGATGGGGGCGTCCACCCCCTGGAGCCTTGGACCATCCTCCGGGCCCCCCGGAGAAGTTTCACTTCCTCCAACTTCCTGACCCACTTGCGGAAGTGTAAGCAGACGGGCTGGCTCCCAGCCAGGACGACCCACCAGTGCTGACTGATGCGCTAAGTGCATCGTGCCTTCCTGGGAGACAGAAGATCGATGCCGCGGAGGACGGGCAGCCTCGCTCCGTGCCACAGCCAGCCCCCAAGGGGCACGATGGGCCAAGTATATACACAGAGCCAGGCCTGCTCCCCCCGCAGGGTCAGCCCAGGCCAGACCAGAAAGACGTGGATTTGATGTGACCACCTGTAGCCATCGTCATCCCCACCAGACCCAAGCAGCATTACTGGACCATCCAGCACACTGTTTGCTTGCTTTTAGCATGTGTGAACTCATTGGATCCCCACAACCACCCTTCGAGGCAGGTACTGCCTGCATCCCTATTTTTTAGATACATAAAGTGACACAGAAGGCTTAGTGCCATACCCAGGGTCCCACAGCTTAGGAAGTGTCCCAGGCAGGACCAGGACCTGCTACACCCACTTGACTCAAAGCCCACGCTGCTGGGAGGGTATTTGGCCTTTTTTCGTCATGAGGAGCACTCTGTGGCCCCCCACACACCCGGCAGACCCCTTCTCACTCCGAACGCCTGCTCGGGGCCCCATCTCCAGCCTTCTCCGTACTCTGGGCACTGGGGCTTAGGCTCCAGGTGGCATTTTCAGGACTTAGAAGGTGCTTTGGCCAGGCTCTCTCCAACAGGTTGAGAGAGGCAGGTGCCCATCCTCAACCTTATTCTGCCAGAGCCCACAGCAGGCAGGTTCAAGGTAGGCCTGGCCCCCAAGGTCGCTCTGGACACGGGAGAGCCTGTGGCTGGCATGAATTCTCCAGGGCCCAAACCCTTCAAGCTCAGTGAGCTCAGCCCTACTGCCCGTCTGCCACAGGACGGCACGCCTGTAGCCAAGAATGGGCCAGCCTGAGGTTTTGCCAGCCCCACACCTCACAGGTGAGGCGGGAGAAACCGCAGCCCTAAGCTTCCCAGGGCTAGGCTAGAAGCAGGGAAAGATGAGCAGGGCACCAGATGTGGAATGGCTGAGTGGGAAGGGCCCAACCCTTCGGTCTTCTCCCTAAGTGGTGGGAAACGTTGTAGGCTTTGGGGTTAAACCCAGCTGAGCCCCTCCTGGCTGTGTGACCTTGCATAAGACACTTAACCTCTCTGAGCCTCAGTCTATCACCTCCCTTTCACCTCTCCCTAGACCACGTGGTTCCTCCTCATTCAGAGTCATCGTGCCCGTCCCTTCTACCCCTCAAGCCCAGGGCTCTGGCCCGTGGCCCGTTGCCTCCTCCCTCAGTCCCAACCAAGTCCTCCGCCAGCCCTCCCTCACCACCATGCCTGCCATTCAGTCAGGTGCCAAATCCTGTCCATTTCCCCCCCTGAATATTGGAGTAGCCACCTCCCCGTCAGGTCCCTCTGCATCCCTGCTCTGGTCCAGGCCTGGTCGTCTTTCCCCTGGATTTGTGCTGCAGCCTTCTAACGGCTTCCTGCCTCCTCCCACCTCCCCTCTGGCAGTTCCAGAACCATCTTTCTAAAATGGAAAACTGGTCGTGTCTACCGAACGCATCCTGACGGCGCAGAGGCAAGCTCACACTCCTTCCCATGCTGCAGGGAAGGCCTGTCACCATGTGGTGACAGCCCCAGCCCCCGCACCCCCCTCTTCCCTTAGCGCCCCTCTGGGGGCCGCCGGATGGGCTTGGGCCTACCCCTGAGCCTTGGCACACCCCCGCTTTTCTCTTGACCTGGAATTCCTTCTGTCCGCTCCCTCCTCCTCCCCCCTTGTCTAATACCCGCTTGTCCCTCAGGTGTCAGTTTGGACATCACTTCCTCCAAGAACCTTCCTTAACCACCACGCCCCAGCGCTGGGCCATGCTGAGCTTCCACACCCCCGTCACAGCCGCTGTCCCTCAGTGATGTCATTGTCTGTTTATACGTCTCCCTGCCCACTAGACAGGACCCCCCTCCCCTAGGCTCAGAGGTGGCCCCAGTAAGTGAGTACAAACAGCCCCGGTGCCCTGTCCCAGGGCGAATCTCTCTTGCCTGCTCACTGCACAGCCGGTCAGGCTCTAGAACCAGCTCCTCCGGGACTGTGCTGTGAGACCTAGGGCCAGTGCCTTCCCCTCCCTGTGCCTTCGCTGCCGGGAGCTGTGAAAACGTGAGGCTGAACCAGGAGACCACTCAGGGCCCCCCTGCCCACTCCACAGTTCCACGGCCTTCGTCTTTTCATTCCGTCTCCAGCCACCGCCTCTCACAACTTCTGTTTCAGCCGTCTGGTGACCCATTCTGTCCCTTTCTGCCCCAGACTTCCTGGGGGGACTGAGGCCTCCTTCATGCAACCCCACATGCAGGTCGAAGGGCAGGTCTGGAAGCCTCCGAGCCCCCTACCAGTCTCCCGTCACGGGACCTGCCATCTGCACAGCCCCAGTAGGGCCATTAGCTCACTATGAGTCAAATGAAGCCATAAATAAATAAAGGGGTGAGGGTCCCAAGGGGGCCCAAGCCCAGCTGGCTGTCCCATCTCTGGCTGGATCTGGGGTCCCGACCGCCCCAGGACGGGCTCAGCCTGACAGATCTTCACGTGTCATCGTTGTCCCCAGAGAGTGATGGGGAAGTCACCAAGCCTCTCCGGCCCCCATTAGTGTCAGTAATTGCCAATCAATTTCCTGGGATCCTAGTGGGGAAGAGGCCCCTGGGTGTCTCCAGTGGGGAAGCCACATCTAATGGCTTTTATTTAGATTGCTGCAAATTGATTGGTTTTTTTTAATGGAGCTTTGGTTTTTCTCCCTGCATCCTAACCACCCCCTCAGGACTAGTTAGGCCAAAAGATGAGTGATAGCATGACTTTACTCTCCAGAAAAGCCAAGAGCAGGGCTGGTCATACCCACGTTGCCCGTGTCTCATCCATTCGGCACCTCCTGAAGGCGCGGTCTCAGGTCCCACTTCCTCCAGGGGTGACCCTGCCATCGGCCCTTCCCAGAGTCACAGCTTTCACGGAACTCCTAGGGTAGGGGTTGGCTGATGAGAATAATACAGGCAACAACAGCAGCTATTACCTACTGAGCCCTTAATTGTGAAACGGAGATGATGCCAATAGTTTTCCATCTGTAGTTCATATCCTCCTGAGAAATATGCTTTGTTATAACCATTTCAGATAGGGAAACTGAGACTCAGAGGTTAAGTGACTTGCATCAGACCATTCAGGTTTTGGGGGGTTAGAACCAGAATTCAAATTGGGTCTTTCTGAATCTACAACATATGCTCTTAACCAACTATTTCAGGTTGGACTGTGAATGACAGAAAATCAAATATTGTGACTTAAACGAGATAGGTGTTTATTCCTCTCTCAACTAAATGAAGTCCCTGGTAAGTAGTTCAAGGCTAGAATGGCAGCTCCACCGTCGTGAAGATCCCATGCTCCCTCTGTCTTGATTTCATGGTCTGAGTTGGCTGCTAGAGCTCCAGCCATCACATCCATATCCCTGCCTGCAAGAAAGAAGAGAGGGTAATGACAGACACTCATGTTTCTTTTAGGGACACTTCCCGGAAATTGCACCTACCATTTTTGTAACATCTCAGTGGCCAGTACTAAATCTTATGACATGCAACCACAGGTAGGAAATGCAAGCTTGATTCCAGGAGACCATGTGCCCAGCTAAAAATCAGGGGCTCTTGCTAAGGAAGGAGAGGAGATCAGCTTTGGGACAATCATTAGTGACATCCATTAGCATCACTCTAACTGCCCCTCTAGATGTATAAACAGAATTTTAAGTACAGTCTGGAGAGTCACTAAAGCCAACTTCCTGATAGCCCAGAAGAGCAGTCTAAGCCCAAGAGAGGCTATGACTTGCCCAGGATTAAGCAGAAAACTGGGTCAGAGCCAAATTCAGGAACGTATCTCAGTAACAAAACCCAAGCTCTTGGCACAACACTCTCCAACTCTAACATTCTGGGACCTTTCTTCTTGTTCTTGGATTATTCTTCTCGTTTTCCCCTTTTCCTCTCTCCCTGTCCAGGACCTTTGGTCAGTGTCACTTTGGGGCTTCTTTTAACCCTCAGTAACAGAGAACTTTATTCTGTTCCGAACATCTCTACTAAATAAAGATGGCTGACCTTAGTCTTTGGTATTCTGGGCTGAGGATCTTGAAGACCTTTCCTGCTCTGAGAGTCAGCTTATGCGATGCTCAGAAACTAGCAGTAGTTCTTGCATAGCAGATATAACCCTAGTGCCAGCAAATGAGGCTCCAGAGGCAGTACTTGTGGGAGGGGCAGTGGGTAAGGGGCGAGGGGTAATAGATCAGGACCTTGGGTGATGCTGGGAGGAAAGAATAGTCTTTGTCAGGCATTAACTAGGCACCAATACAGTACTGCAATAAACATGAATAGGTTATATCTCCCAATAATAGACAAGGACTATCATACAGAGCTAAAAATAAAATAAGTCCAAGTCCATGTTCCTTCTGAAAGACACATCTAAAGTAAAATGATGAAGGATCAAAGTGAAGGGATGGAAAGTAGCCTACCAAGCAAAAACAAATTAAAAATCAAGACAGGGAAAAAATGCCAGAGCAGCAATATCCTGCTTGTCCCTCTTTCCTGGCTGAGACTCAGAACAGTAAGGGTACTCCCTTGAAGTCACGTCTCCCCTAAATGCAGAGATATGATTTGAACCTCCGTCTTTCTGTCTCCTAAATTCCTGCTTCTTTGGGAAGATCTAGTTGCCTCCAGTAAAGTCAACCAGTGTCGTGACCTTGACCTGATGGGCTGCTAATCTAGAACCAGGTGCCTCCCATCACAGAGCGAGGCTGGAACAAGCAAGAGTAAAGGGAAGGCTGAATGACGAGCCCTGGGTAGGACACGCACTGGCCTCTGGGCCAGAGCTAGGACTGACTCCCAGAGTGCCTGCTGTGCCCTGCTCTGGCCCAGTGCCCACAGAGACTCCCACCCCTGCTTCCCAATCCCTACCCTCACACAGAGGCCAGGATGAGGGCGGATGTGGCCCCAGAGCCTCATGGCTGAGGTTCATGCCTGGAACAGAGCTCTGTCTGCCTGGCTGAGGACAAGAGGCCCCTGGGGTGTCTGAGAGACAGTCTGGGAGCAGCCAGAGCGATCCCCAAGCTGGAAGCCCCTGAGCCCCGTGTGTACCCCTGCCTGTCCCAGAGCAACGGTGAAAGTGGGACCAGAGGCAGTCCTCATTGTTTCCTGGGAAGAACTGGGCAGGGAACTTGGATTCAGGTCTTAACTCTGCCACATCCCTGCACACAGCAGGGTCGGTCACACCCCAGCCAGCACCCCCACAGGTCCCAGACAGCGCCCTCCATGGCCTCACTCCTGCACGACTGGCATGCACACAGAACATACGAATGGAGTTGGGCTAACCTCCTCTCAGCTAACCCTGCCCATCTTTCCCAGCTCAACGTGGGTATCACCTCCTCCAGGAAGACTTCAATGATCCCTCCTCACTTCTGTATTACAGTTGACCCTTGAACAACATGGGTTTGAACTACACAGGTCCACATATATGCAGATTGTTTTCAATAAATACAGTACAGTACTGTACATGTACTTTCTCTTCCTTAGGATTTTCTTTTTTAAAGATTTTATTTATTGAGAGAGAGAGAGAGCGTGCACAATCGGGGTGGAGTGGGGGAGGCAGAGGGAGACAGAATCTCAACTAGACTCCACGAAGAGCACAGAGCCCAACACGGGGCTCCTTCTCACCCCCTGAGGTCATGGCCTGAGCTGAATCGAGAGTTGGACGCTTAGCCGACTGAGCCACCCAGGCTCCCCTTCCTTATGATTTTCTTAAGAACGTTTTCTTTTCTCTAGCTTACTTCATAGTAAGAATACAGTCTATGATCCAGAGAACATACAAGATGTGTGTTATTCAACTATCATTAGTAAGGCTTCTGGTCAACAGTAGGCTGTTAGTAGTTTTAGGGCAGTCAAGAGTTATACATAGATTCTCGACTGTGCAGGGGTCAGAAGCTCTAATCCCCATGTTCAAGGGTCAGCCACATCATGTGCAGAACTCAGGGCTTGATGCCATATTTACTTGTGTGTCTACCCAACCAGCACCATGGATCTTGACCTGAGCCACGTGGATGGGCTTCTTCAGGAGGTTCAAAGACTCTCTAGACTTGTCCACAGAATGTTTTCTGGGTGTGCTTATGGACACTTGGGGGGGGGGTGGCAGCTTTCACCATGTTCTCTGGAGAATCACTGCTCTAGGCTGTGTGCTCTTGGAGTTAGGAACCACGTCCGACACTGTACCCTCGAGTGGTGTGTAATAGGCATTAATTACTAGTTGCATGAATAATTTGGTGGATGGCCTCTTTCTTGGTTTCCTCATCTGTAAAGTAGAGATGAGAGTAGGGATGCCACTGTCTCAGCTCTTCCTCATTTCTGTATTCCTTCTCTTGCTCTACTACGTAGATAGGCCCTGACACACAGTTAGTGTTCAGTGGACGTGTATGAGAAGAGTGGATGGGTAGGTGATTTGGTAGGCAGATAGAGGTGTCTGTGTTTAGATGGGGAAGGTCCACCTGCTATGCGAACATTCAGCAGGTGGACTGGTAAGTTCATGGATGGATGGTTGCCTGGTGGATGGGTTCACAGAGGAGTGGATGGGTGAATGTTTAGATGAATGGATCAGCAGAGAGGAGGATAGATATTTGGGGTTGAGTTATTAAGTAGGTGGGTTTTCGAAGAAAGGATCAGTGGATGGGTGAAAAGGATGAATACATGACTTGCAGATGGGTATGTGTTGTGGATGGGTAGAACTGATGGCTAGATGGATGGAAGGAAGGGTGGATGGATGGTAGACAGATGGACAGCTGGATGGATGGAAATTGTAACCAGATTTTGATGTGTGCATATAGAGGATTATGGGATGTTTGAATAAATGAGCTGATGGATAGCTGGATGGACAGACCAAAGATTGGATGAACTGATGAGTCCATCAGTTGGATTGATGGATTGAATGGAAATTGCACACAGAACATGTGTGGGCATTTGTGTGTATGGGAGGTAAAGAATGTTTGGCAGAGGGACTAAAGTGTGGATGGATGTATAGAAGGAAGGAAGGGAGGGAAGGTGGATGGGAGGAAGGGAGAATGACCTCCTCCTAACCCAGACCAGAGAGTGATAAGGCAGGGACAGGGGGTTCCCTGTGCTCAAGACTGGTTTGCAAAACAGATAAACCATCTTGCTTCTAAAGCCTCCGTGTGTTGGGCCCCAGCTGAGCTCTTCCTTCCCATGAGTCCAGGGTCTCTGGCAACGTCAATACAGAAGCTGATGCAGAAGGAGACAAAGGGAGTGAGCAGAGACTAGGGCCGGAGGGAGGGAGCCTGGG
Source organism: Ailurus styani (assembly GCA_002007465.1). Taxonomy (NCBI): domain Eukaryota; kingdom Metazoa; phylum Chordata; class Mammalia; order Carnivora; family Ailuridae; genus Ailurus; species Ailurus styani. The sequence continues at coordinate 6,811,524 of LNAC01000030.1, forward strand.
TTGGGGCGCAGGCTGCCACCGGGCAGCCGCCCGTTTACTCAGCTCCACAATGAAGCCCCGGAGAAGGGCTGTTCATATTTCTCTCTTGAACAGGGAGCTGACATTAATGAACAGCTAATTAACATCTTGGAGTGCGATAGTTCCAGTGTCAGTGTCCCTAATTAGTCTCGCGCTAATCTGCTTTAATTAACTGTCCCTGTCGTGGCTTTAATTTAATTTTCAGCTCCTACCCAGGATGGCAGCCCAGTGAGCATTCTGTCCCAGGGCTCCCCTGGCCAGGGCAGGGTGGGCTGGCCAAAGCCAGGTTCCCAGGGTGGCATTGCCGGACAGCCCAGGGTTGGGCTGAGCTGGCCACAGAGCACGGCTGCTCCTTGGCCCTGGGGCTAGAGAACTTGGGGACTAGACACTTTCCTCCCCATCTCAAGGGAGTGTTCTCAGGTCCCTGGTGGCTCCCAGAACATTAGTAAGTCAGGAGCACAACCTGTGACCCTGCCTCGGTCTCAAGCAGGCTCCATAAACCAACCACACTTTCTGGACATGGGTTCTGCGTTCCAAAAGACCGGGATTCGTATCTTAGTTCTGGTCCTTTTGAGCTGTGTGGCCTTAAGAAAAGTGCCTAACCTCTCTGAGCCCCTGTAGAATGGAGCTGATTATCTAGGTGTTGCACCCTGTTTCCACCAAGGATGCATTCTTCAGGGGTGAGCTGCACACCCAACTCCCTCACGGTCCAGGCATAGCCACCCTTCAGCAGGAATGGAAAGGACTTAGAGTGAGCCCACATCAGGTGAGGGGAGCACTGGAGCAGGAGTCAGGATGCCCCAGTCCCAATCCCAGCTCTGTTACAACTCCAGATCTCACAACCTCTCTGGGCTTCTGCCCGCTCCCATCCGTAAGTTGGAAGAGGCAGGGGAAGGAAGAATATGATGGTCAGAGACCCATCGAGCTCTGACCAGGGTTGGAGAATTCCTGTGCAACTGCTTCAGAGAACCCAAATCTGCAGCAGGAGGTCTAGGTGGGAACTGGGAGCTAGGGGTCAGGTGAGGCCTCTGAACTTTGCCTTGCAAAGTAGTCACTACCAAGGAGGATGTGGCTGTCTCGGTTATAAGGTCCTGGTGCAGGTGAGAAACAAATCAACATGCCTGCCCCGTGGTGGGGCCAGAGAAGCATCTGCCAAGGTAGTTAGACAAATGAGGAGCATCTCAGGGGAGCCTGGCAGGTGGCAGATGTGGGGAGGAGAAGCTGAATCAGGACCCCTCATCCACCTTTTCTTACTGGGAGCTATGAATGCAGGGCAGGGAGTGGGGTCCCAGGCTTGAGGAGTGAGGAGGCCCTCTCTGAGGCAGGTATGCCAGCTAAGGAGTTTAGCTGTAACCCTGAGGGTACTTGGGAGCCATGGCAGGGTTTTGAGCAAGAGTGTGGCAGGATCAGGAGACTGACCGCTGGCAGGGGGCAAGTAAAGTGAAATGAGGAGAGAAGAGAGGAGGAATGAAGAGCAGGGAGGCTGCAAGGGGGCTGCCGTCTTACTCAAGGCAGTGAAGTCTGACAGAGGCCGAGCCGGCTCAGCCGGACTTCCAGAAGGAGCAAGCTATAATATATGTAAAGTGCATGCTCTTTAGAAAAGGCGGGGTGCGCCTCCCTCTCCCCATGGCCTTGGGCTTCACGAATATGTTCTCTGTGAGTAGTTTCTGTGTGGCGCTGGCTCTGAGGTTGCAGCTCATGCTTTCTCACACTGGGTCTGCAGAGTCCAGGGTGGGGAAGATGAATTCTCAGGGGCCTAGGAACTATAAGAGAATTTAGCATTTGTGTTTAGATTTGAATGCTGATCCCCAGATTGTTTGTTTTGTTCTGACCGCTTGTAAAGCAGCACCGATCCTGCAGTGGTCTTCATACAGCCTTGTTTCGCGGCCTGCCATCAGAGGTCTGGAGAGATAGCCTCCAAGGTCCACAGAAGAACATTGTCCTTTCCAAAGGGCCTGAGCCTTGTCCAGCTCTGAGAAATGCTGTCAGACCTGCCTTCCCTCAGGACGGCGAGCTCTTCCAACACCGAATCTATTTCTGGCCCGTCTCAGCGTCCCCATGGCCTGACGCAGGTCTGAACACAGGGAGGGTTTGTGAATTGAGGTGAATTCTCTCTCTGGATGCCCCACAGGCCCCCTCCCCCTGCCTTTGACCTCCAGTTGATCTTTGTTTTCAGTCCAGTGGAGCCAAACCAGTTTTTCCTGAAACGCTCAGTAAATTAGTGTGGAATTCAGAGCTCCCGCACCAGCCCCCACACATACACTGGAGCACACGACTCCTCTAGAGAAGAAAACTTGCCTTTCTCTCCTCCTGTGCCCTGCCCCGTGGCAACCCTGCGCGTTTCCCCAGGTCTGATTCAGACCATGCCTAGTTCACCTCCAGGAAGCCCTCCCTGCTTTCCCCAGACAAACGTGTCAGTCAGACCTCGGAGCCCCAGGAACCTGTGCTGCTCCCCGGACCCTCGTCTTGCCTTGTGTTGTCGGTCTTCATGTCCAGGAACTAAATTGATCCCATGTCTGTGTCCCCTCCTCCCTCCTGACCGCCCCCACCGCC
>LNAC01000030.1:6814342-6908087 GCA_002007465.1 Ailurus styani
CGCCCACCCCATGCCTGGCTCCCAGCAAGGAGACTAGAGAGCAGGAGGAAGAGAGCGTCCCTCACCCCCAGCCGGGCGGACAGACATGTCCTGGGAGCCGGATTCTCAGGAGAGGGGCCGGCGGCCTCCAGCCTGGCCAATAGCCTGACGGTCAAGGATGGCATCAGGCCTGGGCTTCCACTGCAGTTTCCCCCAGTCCACCGGCAAGCTTGGGCCACATCTCTCGAAGTCTCTGTTTTCTCATCTGGAAAAGGGGTAATGAGAGCACTTACCTCCCGGGGTCTCTGCGAGGACTTAACTGAGGGAATCCACGTAGAGTGCCTGGCGTGTAGTAAGTGCTCAGTGAAACCAGCCAATGACAGCAGGGAGGCCAGTGCCCCAGGACCCCCACGTCTGGGGCAGAGTGCTTCACACAGACCCAGTGTGGAGTTCAAAACCTAGTTCTCAGTGTAGGGACTGGTCCTGTGTGAGACCTGTGTTTCCCTCTCTCACTCACTGGGAGACAGCTGGGCCAGGGCTCAGGTAACTACTATAGGGATTACCGGCTGAAAAGTGACCAGACCCTTGGCCTCGGCCATGTCCCATGGGGCTTTAGCATGAGACCTACATACCAGGGGCATGCACAGAGACACCCCCAGAGACAGGCCAGAGCTACAGACATGGCACCCACCGTCGTGTGTGTCTGCGCACACACGCACACACACACTCAAGAGAAGGAGGCCGCTTTCGATGGCTGCCGTGCAAAGGCAAACATTTCAAAGCAGGAGCTGCGGGGCCAAGAACCCCATCGTGCTGCATCCCCTGGCTCCCTGGGTGGGGGTCGGCCAGACCTGCTCAGTTCTGTCTGGGCTGAGCCAGCCCCCAGGGAGTCAGGGCTGTTTCCATCTCATATTGGCACCTGGAGCAGAAACACCACCAGGGTCTCAGCTCCACAGGCATTGGGGGGACGGCATGGTAGTTTGGCTTCTTCTGACTTGAGGCTTCTGGGAGTTCACACGCGTGTTCGTGGGTGCTGGTGGGATGTACCAGCAGGGCCTGGGCTGCTCCAAGACCCTCCCAGCAGTCGAGGCAGAAAACCAGCCAAGGCATCCAGGCCTCCAGGCCTCCTCCCAAAGCCCCCGAGCCCTGCCCACCCCAGCCCAGGAGCCCCTGAGAACTCTTTCACATCTGCACTGATGAACATGGAGTTTGCCTGATCCTCGTTCTGGCAGGAAGAGGCCCGAGGGTCCAGACTCTGGAAGAAAGCCCGAGACCTTTCAGAGGGACCGTGAGTCCTGCTGGAAGTGCAAACAGCCAGGGGGGCTGGAGGTCAAGGAATGTCCCGGGATCGCAAGCTCCCAGGACGTTACAGTCACTGCCCGTTAGGGCCACAGAATTGTGCAGCGTTAAAATCACAGGCAAGCAAGAATTTTAGAATGTTACAGGCCTAGAAAGGTTATAATCATGGCATTATAGAATGTTACAATCATATAATCATAGAAGCGCTAAGAAGACTAATTAAGCACATAAAAGACTAGGAAGCAAGAGTTTTAGAACGTTGCAGGCATCAAAAGGTCATAATCATAGAATTATAGAATTTTACAACTGTGGAATATTAAAAATTTAGCTTTACAAGCAAGAATTTTAGAATGTTACAGCCGTGGAACTGTGGCCCGTTACGTAAATACACACATACCCACAGAACATTGACTTGTAGTCTTACGAATTCCAGAATGCTACAGGACTGTCCTAGTGGAGAGTGGAGAGTCCTTCAATCTTCAGGTGCTGTAATGTCACACTCAAGCATTAAGCAATGTGAGAGCTGGGAGAACCTCTTACATGACACCCACTGACTCCTTACCCCCGACAGCAGCCACGAAGTGGCAGCTCCAGGACCTCAGGGCAGGGCCGGTGGGGCAGGAGCTGGAGTCTTGGCTAGGAAGATAGGAGCAGTTGCCCGGGCCTGTGCTTGGCCCCTCACAGCCCCCGACATACACCAGAGCAGGGACACGTGGAACAGTGTTTCTCCTTTTGTTAACCTGAGTCTTAGGGGCCTGCTCAGTCAGCTTTCAGTGTGTGGGCAGGAAGCCTGAGGCCTCATGGGGTCGGCTCTGCAGGCCTCACCCAGATTCCTAGCCAGGGTGTGAGGGGCCATGGGTGCGTGATTCCCCAAGGCCTTCCCCCACCTGCCCTGACCCTCACCTTCCTGTCTGGAGCACAGAGGACCACGTTGATCTTCACCCAACACTCTTGGCCCATCATTCATTCAGCCATTCATTCATTCTCTCTTTTCAGGTGACCTTCTGAGGGTCAAGCCCTGTTTTGGGCACTGGGGAGATGAAAATGAATCAAAATAGCCCCTTGCCCTAAGAAACAGCATGGTGGGGGCCCTTTGGGAAAACAGAGAAAGTGGTCTGGGGTCAGAGGAGGGAGAAACGACCAGTGCATCATGGAGGCCTCCCTGGAGGAGGGGCTAGGTCTTAGAAGTAGGCAGAATCTGGATATATAGGGATGATGATGAGGGCATTCCAAGCAGGGGAGACAGAAGGAGCAAAGGCCCAGAGACAGCTGTGTGTGGGACGTGTTCAAGAATCATCAGGGAGCTTTTGCTCAGGCAGTGTGAAAGGTGCCAAATGATGGAAATGGGGCAGGAGAAGTAGGTTGAGCACTGTGCGGAGGCTTGGAGTGCTGGGTTAAGGTGGTTGGGACTTGTAAATGGTAAATGGCTACACAGGTTCATGACAGTGCTCGATCTGACTGGCGGGAAAGAGGACCAGAGCTTACGGTTTGCTTTTCCTTTCTTTTGAAGTGAGAAACTACAAATTCCTTCCCAGGACTGGTGGGCCAACACTGGGCTGGGCTCCAAAAACAGAGAAAGGGGCTTTCGCGGGAATTCCAGGGCTGTGCTAAGGGGTGCTGGCTATGTAGCTTTTGTCCACGGAGGCCGGCAGCAGACACCATGCTCTGAGGGGCGGGGGAGGGGCTCAGGCATTGAACAGGTCCCGCTCGGGGACCGCACAATTTCTTCCAGTTCTTGGCAGTCTCTATGGTTGTTTTCTCAGAGCAGGAGGCCATGCACACCAGGAAAAGGTCCAGACAGCTCTGCGCTCAAATCCCAGACTGGCCTCCCATTGCTGAGTAAGTTGAGCAAGCTACTGTTACCTTCCCAAGCCTCAGTTTCCCTGACTGTAACGCAGGGCTGATGACCGACCCTCCCCCACAGAGCTGCCAGGAGGGAATGGATGCCTGGCCCCAAAAGGCTTGCAATTCATGTGTGCTCCCTTTATGCCAGTAGTCCTAGAATCGACCATAAACATTTAATCCAACCACCCCATTTAACAGATTGGCGAACAGAGGCCGGAGAATGGTAGCAGATATCTCAGAGGCAGAATGGCCCATCATTTGGTTGCCTAGTGTGGGAGAGCTAGGTGAGTGAAGAGGGATAGTGTGTGAAGCCCCCAATCCGAACCTGGGATGACAAGACAAGCAGTAAACCCCAGAGCTTCCCAGATGAGCTCAGCAGGAGCTAACCAGGCCTTTCCAGGTCCAGAGTGGTGGCCTCTCCACTCTGTCTTATGGTCTTTTACAAAGCACCTCGCACAGTGTCTTACACGTGGTTAGGTGTTCAGACCCTGGGAGGGATTATGGTCAGGTAACTGAGCACTAGTTACAAACACAAAACTGAGATGGGAATGACTATCCCCTGCTGACCCCACCCCTCCTAAATGGCAGCATTTTGCACAAAAACTCAGCTGTAGGCACTTTGCACGCTCTTTAGAATAATAACACTTATCTATTCAACAAATAGTCATTGAGTTTTTACTGTGTGCCAGGCAACCTGCTAGGCCTTTATGTGAATGATCTCATTTAAACCCAACAACCCTTATGAACAAGTCCACTATTATTTCCACTTTACAGATGAAGAAACTGAGGTTCAGGGAGGGTTTTGCCTGAGGTCACATGGAGCAAGGCAGGAATCCAGGGCTTACCGAATCCAGAGCCTGAGCCCTACGCCATATTGTGCTGGCATAGATAGCAAGGATTGCTGACTGAGATGTTTCAAGGGAATGTCCAAAATGAACACTGAAATCAAATCCCCATGGTAGCTATTGGTGGGAGAGGCTAATCTGAGCTTCCTCAGGAAGGCGTGAAATGTTGACACCATCCCCTGGGCTCCAAGGCCTCGGGAGGAGCTGTCACTCTGGGCTGGAGACCGAGGGCTGACCATGATGGGTTCCAGAGGGGGGCTATTCGCACCCCTCCCCTAGCCAGAGGCAGCCAGGATTCCATTAACCTGATTCTCTGCCCCACATAAACCTGCAGAGGGAGCCCCGGGAGGGAAGGGGACTGGGGAGGGGAAGAATTGGGCTTCCCCAGGCCCTGAATGAAGCAGCCAATGGCATCAGTTTCTTCTCTGGCAGTCCGGGAGGACCTTCAAGGCCCCTGGCTTTTTGAGCAGAGAGTGGGGAGAGGGTGGGAGAGCCAGAAATTAGGGGTAAGAGAATCCAGGCTAGGGTGCGGCATCAGGGGGAGGGCCACTAGAGCACAGTCACCGTACCTGCCCCATCTCCTGTGTGGCCTTGGATAACTCTCTGATCTTTAGGTGCTTCCTTAGTAGGAAGGGCAACCCAGCATCAGCTCTTCATGCTGGGCAGAAGCAACACTGTGCCAGACACATAGTAGGTACTCAGGAAATGGTGGCTATTACTGTTGCCATGATTTTAACACCATGACCCCAGTATAGCCCTTCTCGGCTTGTCTGGGACATTCACATCCATTTTCTCGTTGGCATCACAATATTTCTTCAAGGTGTGCAAGGATTCTTTTTTTTTTTTTCTTTTTGAGAGAGGAAGAGAGAGGGAGAATGTAAGCGGGGGGGGGGGCAGAGGGAGAGGGAGACAAGCAGACTCCCCACTGAGTGGGAAGCCCAACTGGGGCTTGATCCTAGGACCCTGAGATCATGACCTGAGCCGAAATCAAGAGTCCGATGCTCAACCGACTGAAATACCCAGGCACCCCAAAATCACATAGTTTCTAACCCTTGGGCTAGGATGCAATGCAGTGATGGTTATAGAGTGGGCCACACCCTCCAGGCCTCTCTTCTTCTGTCTGTTTCTCTCAGAAGTGAGGTCAGGTGCATCTTCCTCCAGGAAGTCTTCCTTGACCACAAAGCCTAGTTAAGTACTCCTCCTGTCTTAAAGCCTTCCAGACTTCTTCCATTAAAGTATTTATCAGACGTTGTACAATTGTTAGGCACCCCCACCTAAGACTCTGAGGGCCCAACCCATGCTTTTTTTAGAAGGGGAGGGGCCACAATAAATATTTTGTTAATAACTGCAGCTGCTCCCACACAGAGAGGCACATGTAAGTATTCAGTCCTGCATATACACAGTTATGCACGTGTGGGCTGGTGAGTACACACGAGCACAGATAAAGGGTGAACTTTCTGGAATGTAGCAGATTTTTTTAAATTTAATTTTATTATTATTATTATTATTGTTATTATTATTATTATTATTTGTCCCAGGGGTACAGGTCTGTGAATCATCAGGCTTACACCTTTCACAGCATTCACCAAAACACAAACCCTCCCCAATGTCTGTAACTCATCCACCCTATCCCTACCCTCCCACCCCCCAGTAACCCTCAGTTTGTTTCATGAGATTAAGAGTCTCTTATGGTTTGTCTCCTTCCCGATCCCATCTTGTTTCATTATTTTTCCCTCCCTACCCTCCACGACCTCCTGCCCTGCCCCTCAAGTTCCTCATATCAGAGAGATCGTATGATAATTGTCTTTCTCTGATTGACTTATTTCGCTTAGCATAATACCCTCTAGTTCCATCTACATTGTTGCAAATAGCAAGAATCCAAGGGGGGTTTTGATGGCTGCATAGTATTCCGTTGTATATATATACCACTTCTTCTTTATCCATTCATCTGTTGATGGACATCTAGGCTCTTTCCATAGTTTGGCTATTGTGGACATTGCTGCTATAAACATTCAGGTGCATGTGCCCCTGAGGATCACTACCTTTGTATCTTTAGGGTAAATACCCAGTAGTACGATTGCTGGGTCATAGGGTAGCTCTATTTTCAACTTTTTGAGGAACCTCCATACTATTTTCCGGAGTGGCTGCACCAGCTTGCATAGAATGTAGCAGATTGAGCTGATGTGGATGCCCCCATCTCCCCACACACATATAAACACACAACACTGGAGATGATCTTGACAAAAGCTTGAAAGAAAGGAAAATCCTTGGGTGACTTTTTTTTTTAATTTAGGGTTTTTTTTAAAGTACTAAGTGGAACAAAAATACAGCCATAAAATGAAAGATAAGAGGAATAAGACTGGAATTAAAACATGCTAGGATTGGGCGCCTGGGCGGCTCAGTGGGTTAAAGCCTCTGCTTTAGGCTCAGGTCATGATCTCAGGGTTCGAGGCCCGCATCGGGCTCTCTGCTCAGCAGGGAGCCTGCTTCCCCCTCTCTCTCTGCCTGCCTCTCTGCCTCCTTGTGATCTCTCTCCCTCTGTGAAATAAATAAAATCTTTAAAAAAAAAAAACATGCTAGGATTGTTTGGGAAGTAGATGGAGACATCAAGTAACTTTTGGCTTGGTTGAGATAAATATACATGTTAAAAATGTAAGGATGGCCATAAAAGACTTGAATATACAACTTCTGAACCAGCAGAGGAAATTAAAAGACATAAAGAAAATTCAGCCAATGCCACAGAAGGCAAGAAAGGAGAAAAAAGTTTTAAACTGATGATAAGTAAAACACATAAGGTAGTACAAATAAGGTCAAACACAGTTGACCCTTGAACAATGCCAGGGTTGGGAGCCCCAACCCTGTCCCCTGACACACACAGTCACATATCTGTGCATCACTTTTGACTTTCCCAAAACTTAACTACTAATAATAGCCTACTGTTGACCAGAAGTCTCACCAATAACATAAATAGTCAATTAACACATATTTTGTATGTTTTCTGTATTCTATACTATATTCTTGCAGTAAACCAGAGAAAAGAAAATATTATTAAGAAAACCATAAGTAAGAGAAAACACATGTACAGTACTGTCCTATATTTATCTAAAATAAATCCATGGGACGCCTGGGTGGCTCAGTGGGTTAAAGCCTCTGCCTTCAGCTCAGGTCATGATCTCAGGGTCCTGGGATCAAGGCCCACATCAGGCTCTCTGCTCAGCAGGGAGACTGCTTCCCCCTCTCTCTCTGCCTGCTTCTCTGCCTGACTCTCTGCCTACTTGTGATCTCTCTCTCTCTGTGTCAAATAAATAAATAAAATCTTTAAATAAATAAATAAATAAAATCCATGTATAAAGGGCCCCACATAGTTCAAACCTGTGTTGTTCAAGGGTCAACTGTCTATTAGTAATCACAATAAAGAAAAATGGATTAAACTCAATTGTTTAAAAACAAAGATTCTTAGTTTAGGTGGAAAAAAAATCCCATATCTGTTTACAAGAGACACAACTAAAAGATAATGATGTGCAAAGGTTATAAGTAAAGGGATATAAAATGATATATCAGAAAATATTCTCGGGCACCTGGGTGGCTCTGTCATTAAGCATCTGCCTTCGGCTCGGGCCATGATCCCAGGGTCCTGTATCAAGCCCTGCATTGGGCTCCCTGCTAAGCGGGGAGGCTGCTTCTCTCTCTCCTACTCCCCCTGCTTGTGTTCCCTCTCTCTGTGTCTCTCTCTCTGTCAAATAAATAAATAAATAATCTTAAAAAGAAAAGAAAAGTAAAGAAAATATTCTCTGGAATAAAACTGGTAGTGAAATAAATATCAGGGAATAAAAAGACTTTAAGACAAGAAGCATTATTGGGGACAGAGAGGGTCATTACTAATGACAAAATGAATAATTCACCAGGAAGGTATAATAATCCTGAAGTTGCATATACTCCAGCATGTTTTCAAAACAGTTTTTATTTTTTTAAGCTTTTTTTCCCCCCCAAAGATTTTATTTATTTATTTGAGAGAGAGAGAGACAGCATGAGCGGGGGTGGACGGGCAGATGGAGAGGGAGAAGCAGGCTATACATTGAGCAGGGAGCCCAGCACGGGGTCGATCCCAGGACCCAAAGATCATGACCTGAGCTGAAGGCAGATGCTTAACTGACTGAGCACCCAGGTGCCCCTCAAAACAGTTTTTAAAAAAACACTCAACATGATATGCTTGCAAGGAGTAATTTTCAAGTTCGCGTGCTTAGTAAGATATTGTCGCATAGCTTTCTCAGAAAGTGACTAAGTAGACACAAATGATTAGACTCAAATGACCTGTATATAAGAACTTTGAACCCAACCTATAAACGCTGCACGTTTATTCCCGACACATTCAGGCAGACCCACCGGCCTTCCCCCATGTGCCGAAGGACACAGGGGCCAAGGGTGACAAGTATGGAGACACGATTGCAGTTCACACTGACAAAGACACCCAAAAGGAGGAGGGAAGGGGTCTGGTGCGTGGCCAGGTATTCAGCTAACTAAACACTTACCTGGTCCATGACCTTGGACAGTGAAATACCCTAGCTAAGTCTTAGTTTCTTTCTGTAAAAAATGCAAATTCGCCATCAACAAACTATTAAGCTCCGGAGAGTTCATATATCACCAAACACTGCCATTGGAACAGAAAAGCATCCATAGATAATACATAACCAAATGGACATGGCTGGGTTCCAGGAAATTTTATTTTCTAAAAGCAGGTGGCAGGCCGAATTTGGCCAGCAGGACATCATTTGTCGACCCCCGATGTAGACAATACCTTTTGCCTTGCCAGGATTAGGGATGATGAAAAGAACAGGAATAGAAGCAAAGTGACTTGTAGGGAATGAGCTCCATACAGCCCGTCTCATGAGTAAGGACGTCACGTAAGGGTGTGCACACACACACATACACGTATGCACGAAGGCACATGCCTGTGTGTCGCTCTGTCTGCATATGGATGTATGGAGAAAGCCTGAGGTGTACCTATGAGCACGTTTCGTGCACACAAGTAGACGTGTACGTGTGTCAGCCTGTGATTTTGCATGGAGGCGAATCTTCTAGAACACGGGAAGATAAGAGCATAGACCTCACTGGGCGGTGAGGAGAAAATGGCAGGGTGCTGGCTGCCGTGGCCGGCGTAGTAGGAGCTCCGAGGCTCCCGTTTACTGTGTGTGGGAATAGGTTCTGGAGACACGGCGAGGGGTGTGTGACACCCCACCCGCTCACACACGTTCACTCGAGTACCCATAACACGGTTTTCTGTGCGCTTGCTTCCAGAGGGAAGCTGTGCTAATGAGGAGGTCGTCTTCTTGGCCAGCAGGTGCCCAGAACAGCCCTGACGGGCATGCAATTTAGCTTTCTCCTGAGATGTTGGGCAAATGAGGAGAAAGCCGTTTTAATCCCTTGTCACGTCTCCAGGGGCTGGAGGACATGTGCTGAGTTGGGATTTTTCAACTTCAGCCTTTTTTTTTTTCCTTGACACATCCATCCCAGAAACATCTGTGAGATAAAACAGAGAAGGTCTTATGAATTCAGCTCAGACTCGGCCCGGGCTCCCACCCCAAGCAACCGAGACATGAATCACCGGCCCGGGGGCCCAGCAGCCCCGCAGAGCAGCCTCTCCAGCGGGGGCCCCGGCCCTTCCTGAGGAGCTGCTTTTGATTTCCCCCAAGCCTTCTGATCGTCTACACTCACAGAGCGTGTGTTGTCCGAGGGGCAGCCTGCTGAGCGCTCTGCTCACGCTCCAGTGCCGGGGTCAGCCACTCATTCCCGGCCTCGGCCGGGTCCCGCTCTGCACCAGGCCCTCGAGGCGCAAAGATGAACCAGACGAGGCATCAGGGGCACCTTCCTGTCCCCATTTTCCCAGCATTTGGGAGCACCGTGGGGGGAGACTGCCTTTGTGGGGCTGGGAGGAGTGCCTCAGTGGTGCGCCAGCCCGCCCTCTGCATCGGTGTGTTTTTATCCTGCAGGCGGGAGGAAGTGCGCCATGGCGGCCGCTGGGTCAAGGATCAGCCAGCCATTAATTGAACTTGACCTTCTGGGGCCCTCCTGTGCTTTATGGCCTTGGATCCCACTGGATGGTTCAAAACTGAACCCTCTCTTCCTGGGCCCCCATGTTGTCCCTCCACTTCTGTGTGTTTCAAGAAAAGGAGGGGATTTTAGAGCTGTGGTACCACCTTGGAGCTTACACCCAGGGCCGGGGAGGGGGTGTGATTGGCCCTCTTTCTTATTTCTTCTGTCCAGCAAACAACCCCGTAATGGGCACCTGTTACGCTGTAGGCCTGTGCTGGGCATTAGGGACACTAAGAAGGATAAGACAGAGTCCTGCCTTTAAAAGCTGCCAGGCTCAGGAGGTGGGCAGTCCAAGACAGTGATAGGAAAGGCAGAAAGCTTTTCATGTTCTCAGAGGTGCAGACAAAGCCCTAAAGGGGTGCAGGAGGTAGGAAGAGACACCCGGAGACATCTGCTTTCCTGGGTCCGGCCGGCTGCTATGTGGGGTGGGGACAAGGGATGTGTACAGGGTCATAAGTTTAGAGGAGCTGTTCCACCTGGAGGGTCTGGGTCTCTAAAAAGAGAGTGGGGATGGGAGAAAAGAGAGTGTCTCTGGTCCTGAAAGATTTCTCCCTAGGCCCTTTCTACAGATGGGAAAGTTGAGTCACAGGAGACCAAGTTACATACCCAGAGTTGTAGAATATTTAGAGTAAGATGAAACCAGACTTGTATGGAGCAGGAGAGGGGGCAGAGGGTGGATGCCAGACCAGGTCCAGCCATTTTCCCATCTGCTCCTGGGTCATCCCTGTCTTCCTGAGGACAGTTCCAGACCAGTCCTTTTGTGTGGTTGTTCACCTTAGCCTTCCCCGCCTCCTTCCCAGAATCCTTAGCAACAGACAGGCGTAAGAGAGGGGCAGGAATGCCCCCCGCCCCTGGATGGGCTGGCTCCTGTTTATCCAGCTGGTGGGAGCCCAGGCCGGGGTCACAGGGAAGGACCTGGGAGGCCAGTCCTCCAGCCGGCACCCTGCTGCTCAGGTCTATGACCCCTTCTCTCCCCTCCAAGGCCTCTCCCTCAAAGATGTGGCCCAGGGTGGGGCTTGGCCTCATGGAAGAGGAGAGCTTAGCTCCTGTTACAATTCCTTTATGTCTCCGATCTTTTACTGAAAATGCAGGGGTGGCCGTGAGGAGAGAGAGCAGTGGAACAGAGGAGCCGGCTGTAAGACGCAGGTGGATAGAGCATGAGGTTTTAGAACGGAAGAACTGGGTTTGAAACTGGCTCTGTGTGTCCCTAGCAAATCACATGCCCAAATCACATGAGCATCAGTGTCCCAGTCTGTCAACTGAGTGTGAGGGTCAGCACTCTCTTGCCAGAGTCCTCGTGAAGCTTCAGTGCAATAATGATGCTGAAAATGCTTCGTGGAATCCAAATGTAACACTGATCGTGGCTGGGACCATTATTTGATTGGCGTCAGGGGAAATGTCTGTTTAGATAGGTACATGCGACCAGCCAGGGGCAGGAGCCACAGGCCTGGGAGTCAGAAGACCCAGGGACTAGAGGAGGCTTTAGCTGGCTCTGGGCACAAGCCTTCACTTCGTTTCTGTCAGCCCCACCTTCCTCATATTAGCCTGGGTGGAAAGGCTGTCCTCCCTCCAGTCTCACAATGACCAAGGAGGACTATTCACCCCACCAGCATTCACTGAGCACCGGCTGTGTACCAGGCCCTGGGCTAGGCTGGCTCCTGGCTTCTGTCCCTGAAGAAAGAGAACATGAGTAGAGATGTGGGGCTCAGAGTCTAGAGTGTCAGATATAATTGAGTCTAGTGTCCTCGTTTTGCAGATGGGAAAAAACAAAGCCTTAACGAGGAAAACAGCTTTCCCAGGATATGAGAAATGAGAAGTACCCATTGCTGTTCCTCGCTGACCCCAATCCAGATGTTGAGAATCAGTTTTTATACTCTTCTCACTAAATCCAGTGCTACTCCAAGATCCTTCTCAACACAACACTAGGCAGCTACCAATCAAGGGGTTGAAGTGGGAGCACAAGACAAAACCATTTGCATACCAACCCTGAATCCTCATCTTGCCCTTGTCTGAGGACTTTGACTAGAATCGTCCATGTGGGGACTCAGACCTCGATTTGTACACCCATTCTGCCGTTCCACTTATTCCTGAAACCAGCTGGTATCGAGTGCCGTACCCCGCTTGTTGGTAGACTCCAAGATGAGTAAGGCCTGCTCACAGGCTCACAGTCGGTGCAAAAGAAAGCCGAAGGGCAAATAGTGATGGGAGCTAGTTGGAGATACACACAGGTTTCTGTGGGAATGCAGGGACGGAAAAGAGCAACCTGATGGCCCAGGGACAGGGTTGGGGGACTAGGCGGTGGTGGAGGAAGACTTCCCAAAGTGGGAACATTGCGGTCAGCACTCAGCCGGCAAACACATGACAAACATGAGGCCCAGTATAGAGTCCAGATGCATTGGCCTTCCTTGGGGATCAGTGACCTCTGTGGCCTAGGAGGTGACAAGAAGGTGTTACAGGGAGAGCCACCGACCCCGATGAACAGGAATTTGCAATGTTGCAATGTCGATGGGGCAAAGATGGGGCTTAGGAGGTAGGAGAGGGAGTTTTGAGGTTGCTTTCCTAGCTGGGCTGAGACCCAACAATATATACCCGTTTTTGTGCTTTTTCTGGCCCCTGTTCAACTCACCGGTGCCCTCCTGCACTTGTGGCTCTCATCATACTGCTCATTATCCAACAAAGGTAGGTTTTCCCTGGTGAGACCAGAAGCCCTGATAGGTCAAAGACTGTGTCTCATTTCTTACTGGCTGGGGCTTGAACCTAGCACTGGCACAGTGCTTACCTGGCTCATAATGGGTACTCAATAAATCTTGGATGAATGGGTGGATGGGTGGATGAATGGATGGATGGATGGATGGATGGATGGGTGGGTGGATGGATGATGGATGGATGGATGGATGGGTAGGTGGGTGGATGGATGTGTGGATGGATGGATGGATGGGTGGATGGATGAATGGATGGATGGATGGGTGGGTGGATGGATGATGGATGATGATGGATGGATGGATGGATGAATGGATAGATGGGTGGGTGGATGGATGATGGATGATGATGGATGGATGAATGGATGAATGGATGGATGGGTGGGTGGATGAATGAGTGGATGGTCATGGAGCCTCTCTAAGCCTGTTTTCTCCTCTGCAAAATGGGGATATAGTGCCAACCTCAAAGGGATATTGTTAGGACTCAATAAGATAAAGCTGCTAAAGCCCTTAGAATATCGCTTGGTATTCAAAAAAAATATTTATTGAAAGGATAATGATGACTGTTTAAACTCAAGTGCAAAGATATGCTCAGCAGATAGATCCTGACAAATGAATTTTGCATGGTCTCTGCCAGGATCCTTAAAAAAAAAAAAAAAAAAAAAAAGGGTGCCTAAAATTGTTATTTGTGACCATAATTAGAAATAAAATTCAGTGGTTCCCATCAGGACAGCAAGACCTTGGTTGGGAAACCCTTCAAGCCCTTGAGAACATGGAAGGACAGAGCTAAACACTTTGTGCAGACACATTGTACTAAGCACTTTACTCACTTTAACTCATTTAACCCCCACGATGACCTTATGTGGGAGGCATCCTTACCATCTCCATTTCTCATAGGGGTGAAGCAAGTTGCCCAAGGTCACACAGCCAGGACATGTTCTGACTCCTACAGCAACTTTCTTAACCACTGGGGAAGCTCAGTCCAGGGGAAGAAACAGAGCTGTAGGGGCACCTGGGTAGCTCAGTCGGCTAGGCGTCTGCCTTCAGCTTAGGTCATGACCCCGGGGTCCTGGAATCAAGCCCTGTGTCAGGCCCCCTGCTCAGTAGGGGAGTCTGCTCCTTCTTCTGCCCCTCCCCCTGCTCATTCTCCCTCTCTCTCTCAAACAAATAAATAAATAAAAATCTTTAAAAAAAAAAGAGAGAAAGGAAAGGAAAGGAAGAAACAGAGCTGTAGTACTAAGTAGCAGCACCCAAAGGCAGGTGTTGTGTCCAACATCTTTCTGTCCTGCGAGGTATGTGCCACATGGCAGTTTCTCGGTCATGTGGAGTGAATGAATGAACAGCTGAATGAATGAATCTTCACACTCCCTGGGCTTAGAGCACTGTGGCAGGCCCCACAATGCTATGAATCCATGGACAGAGGGCAGTGGGTTAGTGCCTGACTCATCCAGGATGGCTGTGTCATATCGATGTGAATGTCATGAGCAATTTTAAAGCTCACTTAGGACCCGTGCTCTGCTGCCCATTCCTGTCTGTCACCACCCATAAGTGGCCTCGTCAGTTACTCCTCTGATCCTAACCAGGGCCTCCCGCTGTCATGTCCGTCTTTGCAGAGCAGGAGGGAACCTGGCTGGCAGAGGGCCCCGTGCCAAGGAGACCAGACTCGACTCAAAGCCGGAGGTAGAGGTCGTGGCCCACTTCTGCCTCCACCATCCGTGTGACCTTGGACAGTCACTTCTCTCTCTGAGTCTTGCTTTCCTCCTCGGCACCAGGGGTATAATAATAATGTCCCTCTCACGGGTCCTTGTGGGCCGCACCGGTGGCCACGCTCTGGAAACACGGAAGTGGGAGGTGGGGTTGTTCTGGAAAGTTGTGGTGTATAGGCTGGTTTCATGAGCAGGTGCGTCATTCCTGAAGGTGGGCGCAGTAGGGAAGCATAAGGAGATATAAACAGCGGGCCCTGTCGGCCCCATGGTCACCCCTCCCTTACTTGTCCCAGTGCCTGAAATGTCCACCATTTGGTTAACTCCTGGGATGGAGGCCTGGTGTCTCCAGGAGGGATCCTGTTAGAATGCTCACAGGGTACAGCGAGTGTAACATTTTGTTGTGGGTTTTTTTGTTGTTGTTTTTTTTTAAGATTTTATTTATTTATTTGACACAGAGAGAGAGATCACAAGTAGGCAGAAAGGCTGGCAGAGGGAGAGGGGGAAGCAGGCTCCCCGCTGGGCAGAGAGCCCGATGTGGGGCTCGATCCCAGGACCCTGAGATCATGACCTGAGCTGAAGGCAGAGGCTTAACCCACTGAGCCACCCAGGCACCCCAACATTTTGATTCCCTGGCAAAGAGGCAGCCTTGGCCTCTCTCAGCATGAGCTGAGCTGAGAAGGAATGAGACACAGCTGGTGACAGAGGGCAGACGCCGGGGGTGGGCGAGATCCGAGCCCTCGAGCAGGGGTCCTGTGGGACCTTGGGGCAGCCTGGGGAGCTGCACGCCTGGGGTTGGGTGAGAGGCAACAGGAGGAACCTTAAAATGGGGCCAGGAACTGCCAGGAGCAGCTTTCTTCCCTTCAACTTTCTGCCAAGGAGCAGCGTGGCCACAGGCTCCACGTGGCCCAGAGAGGAGAGGCTCTGCCAGCCCCCCGGGCACCTGTCCCAGAAGCAGGGGCAGTCAGCTCGCTGATGGAGAGTCCTTGGGGAGGAGGCACTGCTTGCCAAGTGAAGTGCTCTGAGGGAAACACGTCATATTCCTTCGCAGAAGCAGCATCTCACCTCGCCCCCCTCTTGTTCACATGGGGTGTTACCATGGGCGGAAGAGGTGGTCGCTGGGCCTCGTGAAAACTGGCCCCTTGTCATCACCCTGTCCATCCGCTGTCACCTCTGCCTGGACCACGGCTCAGCCCCCCTGCTCTCTCCACACAGCAGACAGGGACCTGTTCCAAACTCAGGTCACTTCGCAGCCCTGCCCAGAACCCTCCAGTGGCTTCCTGTGGATTTACAGTCAGGCTCCATCTCCTGGGGCTCGGCGTCCTCGTCCCACTCTCCCCCTTTCTCCCCTCTTCCAGCCACACAGGCTTCTTAGAGGCTCTATACACAGAGGCCTTGTTAGTCCCTTCTGAGGTAGGGGCTTTGCCCACGCTGCTCCCTCTGCCAGGAATCCTCTTCCCTGTGCGCTCCCCACCACTAGATCTCTGTGTCAGGGTCTCAGCTCATGGGTCACCTCCTCCGAGAAGCCCTCCCTTACCACCCCAGCTAGAAGAGTCCCCCCTCAGCACCCTCTAGCTCGTCACCCTGTATTTATGTGCTATCCATTTATTGTCCATCTTCCTCACTTGATAAGAAGCTCTAGAGTAGGGAACTAGCTTGTCTTATTTGCTGCTGTGTCCCCAGCAGCCAGAACAGGGCCTGGCACCTAGTAGGGCTTCAGGTCAGTTGAATGAATGACCCCTGCCGGAGACATAGTTGACACTAACAGCCACTCGACCAGCCCTGCCAGGCCTGTGGTATCATCCAGCTGTAACTTCATTTGGTCTTCATAATATAAAACCCAGCAAGGGCATGTCCCCATTTTACAGCTGAGGAAACTGAGGCCCCAGAGTTTCAAGCAACTGTCCTAAGGTCATGCAGATCATAAGAAGCAGAGACCCAGATCTGTCTCAGTCTAAGTCTCAGCTCCTGTGGCTGTTATTAAAACAATTGCCCTTGTTTTACAGATGATGGAGACTCAGAGAGCTGGGCCCATGTGCCTAAAGACCTCAGCCAGGAAGAGGTGGGGTTGGGATTTGAACCCAGATGCTGCCTTCTCTGCGGGGACAGGGATGGCAGGACCCACCCAGGCTGCTGTCGGTAACAGAAGAGGCCTGGGAAGTGGCTATCTGGTTTGACAGCTGGGTCCAGGGTGCAGGCCCATCCTCAGGGAGAGGAGAGGATAGAGTAAAACACTATCCAACATTTATTGAGCACTTACTGCATGTGTGGCCGTATTCTAAACACTTCATGTGGGCTCACCATCTTCTCAACAACCTCAGGAGGGAGATAGCTTTATTGTCCCCATTTTGCAGATGAGAAACCTGAGGCACAGAGAGGTTATTAACTCACCAAGGTCACCCAGCCTGGAAGTGTCAAAGCGGAGTTAAAGCAAGACACTAACCACTGCAATGTACTGCCTCTCTGAGGAGCCAGCCAGAGCTGGGCAGGGTTTCAGATCCCTCAGATCGAGAAAAGGACTCCAAGTCCAGTCAAGTAAACAAAGCCTGGAGCCTGGAGCCATGGATTCCTGGGCTGTAAAACAGGGCCAGAAGTTCATCGGGATGTTGTAAGGAGAGGAGAGGGGATGATAGAGCTGAGCAAAGCCGCCACCCAGTCTGGAGCCCAACCCCTCAAGTAGTGAGCAAGCAATGGGTAAGGAAAAGCACATGGCATCCATCTCAGCTTAAATCTCTGCGCCACCGCTCACCGAATTGGTGATGTCGGGGAAGTGACTTACCACTCCATGCCTACATCCCCTGCAAATGAGGATAATTATAGCATAATTTGAGATTATATGAATTAATCCACATAAGGCACTTAAAACAGTGCCTGGCCCAGAGTAAGCTCTAAGTGCAAGCTGTTATTTATCAGAAGATTACAAATGTTAAGATATTAGTTCTGGCCTCTCTTGTAACCAAGGAGACTCTCTCCAACAGGGTTACCAGGAAGTCAGAGAGAGGAAGCTGGGGAGCTGTGCTCTCGAGCCCTCACTTGGTGACAGCGTGGGCTATCTCTGCAGGCTGCCCTTCACCAGAAGTTGCCTCCCCGCTCTACATCTCCAGTTTTTTTCAGGGATTAAAGTCCTTCCCTATGGGTGCTAGAGCTAAGTGTTTGTCAAGTTTATGAGCTTTCTGAGACAACCGGGACTCCCCATTTTTATAAAGACTGAGATAAGAGAAGAGTTTATGAGATTAGAGATTTGTCATCATCCTCTGCTTTGATGTCTCTCTCGTGTTCTCTCTCTCCCTCCCTCTCTCTCCTTCTCTCTCTCTCTCCCAGTTTCCCCCTCTTTTAAAAATCCAAAGTGCAAGCTGGGAAGAGCAGCCCCAGGCCCTATAAACACACTGTTCAAATAAAGGAGACATTTAGGGGAAAGTGGAAGCATCATTTAAAGGTGATCACTCTAAAATGACCATGTCTGGGCAATTCATCATGAAATATTCTGGCTGTTGCCAGAAATCATTTTTTCTGTAACTCTTGCTGTTGGCTCATAATTTCAACTTTTGACCCTTTAAAACTGAGGTGTGGGATTTTTATAAGCTTTGGGGATGGGGTGTTTTTTAAATAACCTTTTAAGAAGCCATCTATGGCCAGGAAAGTTTGGGATTAGGCTTGAAGGAGCTCTGCAGAGGCGGCTAGGATCCCCTGGTCCCTGCCCCGCCATGGGAGACTTTATGATCCAAGAATGGTCCAAGGACTGGACCTGCTTCTGCCCGATTCTCTGCAGGTTCACAAACCATCATGCCATACACAGAGCGACTCAAGCTGCAAGTGGTCATGGAGGTGTGGGCACACCGTCCAGTGCTGGGCGGGAGGCTTGTTGCAGCCCACCCCCGGTCACCTGTCCAGCCTCATACCCCGCACCCCTGCACGCCCAGACTCCGGGTTCCCACTATAGGGCTGTGCAGGGTCTCATTGCCATACTTTTAGACAGACTGCTCCTCTGCCCAGCATGTCCCTCCTTGTATTCTTTTGTGTTGTCACCTCCAGGAAACAACATGGGAAGTTCCCCTCCTCTGGGATCCCCAGCCCAGCCCCTCCCCCCACCCCAAGCATCCTTTGGCAATAATCACACTGTGTGGAAACTGCCTGTTTACTTAAGCACCTTCCCCACCAGGTTGGGAGCCTGTTGAGCTTTGGGTCCCCAGGCCCAGTCCAAGCATGAGGCTAGAAGACGTGAGGCCATAGGATAGAGTAGTTAAGACCTTGACTTTGACCTCAGATGTAGCCCTCCACTTCTCTCCTCCCGGCCCTGACGCTGCCTGAGGGTGAGTTACATGTCCTTCGTGAAATGCAAGTATCAGTAATACCTACTTTATAGAATTGTTCTAAGAATCGTTGATGGGGGTTCCTGGTTGGCTTAGTCAGTGGAATATGTGACTCTTGATCTTGGGGTCATGAGTTTGAGCCCCACATTGAGCACAGAGATTACTTTAAAAAATGAAATTAAAAAATTATTGGAGAACACTAACATACTCTATAGTATTAACTGTGCATCTTCACCAGGTAAGTCCTATTGGTAGACCCATTTTCCAGACTGGGAAACTGAGGCACAAAGGGAAGTTGTCTGAGGTCAGTAGGGAGAGCCAGGGTTCAAGGCCAGATGGATCCGGACTCCAGAACCTGTGCCCCTGACCTCTGTGACGCATGGCACCCTAATAACTTGCATGGAGCCCTCCACCTGGCACTCCTTAGGTCCTCGAGACAGATGGTGGCTGTCATTGTCAATAATTGTTAATAGCTCCATTCATTTTATAGTCCATTTTTAGATGGAAGAGGTGGGACTGGTCACAACACAGGAAGAAGGACTTGAGAGCTGGAGGAGGGGAGAAAAGGGGAAAACAAGGAGGGGATACAGGGAAAGAGAGTCAAGACTGGAGGTAGGTGGGCAGAGGCCAGAGCTGGGCTGGGGCATGCACTGGCGAGGGCCTGGGAGGCTGCTGGGGGCAAAGCGCTGAGGGCCCCAGGGTGGCCATCTGGGCACTAGCCCAAGACCACCACTGGCTTCCCTGCTCTTAGGAAATGAAACCCCAGACTCCATCACTGAGCCTGCAAAACCCATTGTGGTATAACCCCAGGTCACCTTTCTTGCCTTATATCCCAACTTTTTCCCCCACAAATCCTGTGCTCAGCAACCCTACCCTGCCCTTCACCCCTCCATACATTTGCACACAGTATTCATCTGCCTGAAATGTCCTTCATTTCTTCCGGCCCTGATGGACTCCTGCTCATCCTTTGATACCCAGTTCAAATGGCCCCTCCTCTGAAAAACCTTCTTCGATATCCCAAGCTGATCATATCCATTCTTCCCCTTCTTGAAGCAGACTTCAAGTCTAGTGTCTTATTCTACTCTGTGCCGAGCTGCACACAAAGTCATTACTTAGGAAAAACTTGTTGGGCTTTTTTTTTTTATTGAGTAAATCTATCCTCAAATCAAGGGTGGGCCCTAGTGAATCATCACACGTGATCACACATCTCCAGTGTCCAAGAGAGCTAGAACATGGAGGCAGAGGCTGAGCTTCAGGACAGAACTCATCCTTCCCAGGGATCCAGACCAGAGAATGTTCCAGGGCAAGTGGGGCTCTGGAATTCTGCTGTGGGCCTAGAAAATGCTGCTGGGAGAGTTCATACCAGGGACCCCACTCCGAGCACCTCCCGCACAACCCAGAGATGGCTGCAGATGAAAACAAACAGGAAGCCAGTCTGCTGTCACTCACTGGGCCTCCATAAAATGCGGAACTCAAGACTGACCCTGCCTGAGCAACAGGAAGGATGCTGGGCTGTCAGTCTACTTCTACTCTTACAGTCTAAGACCACATTGGCTTTTTCAGCAGCTTTTGGCTTGTGGTCAACTCAAACCCCCAGATCTTTTTCACTGGGATGGCTGCCAAGCCACATCTTGTGCATTTGATTTATGGCTTGGGTTAGCTAAGGCCCACTCTTTCTCCCCAGAAGCCAACAGGAGGAGGTGATGGTTTCTGTACCCCTAGGAGGGAGACCGATTGCAGGCCCCCAACCTAAGAACCTCAGTGTGAATGTGGGTTAGCTCCCCCTCTCCCTGTTTCTAAGCCCTTTTCCTCGAGGCAACAAATGCCAGGACCTCTTGAGTGGGATTTTCATTAGCATTAAAGTCACAGGCCACCAGGGCTCAAGCAGACCAACTTTGGGTTCCTGGGATAAGTGGTGGTTCTGGAAAGCCCCCAGAAGGCTCAGGGAGAGAGAGGCAGGTATTAGAGGCCCGGGCTTCTGAGCTTGCTGTCCATATGTCCTGGGAAAGGCCCTTCATTGCTCTGAGCCTCCATTTCTCATCTGCAGAATAGGGATGACAAATCCCGACCTCATGGCATTGTTAAGACAGAGGTGCCCAGGCCAAGTGGGCATCAAGTGCCCAGTAATGTCCAGCTATTCTCCCATTACACTGAATGAGAAACTGAGGCACTGAGCTTGTCCACCTTTGCAAATATTGCTCCTGCTCAGCCAAATGTGCTTCTCCCCAGGGACTGTCTTTTTACATGCCACCACTCAGAAAGGCCACAGTCCCTAAGGTGACCCCTGTACACCTGCCTCAGTCCCTGGCGGTCCCCACCGTAGCCAACACAGACCGCGGACAGTGTTCATGTTTGCCCGGCGCCTCTCTCCCTCCATCACTGTCCTACACCCTCAGCTCCACGAGGGCAGGGCCCCCGTCTCCCTCATTCCCTGCTTTTGCATCCCAACTTCAGCACTGCCAGGACTTGGCGGCATGTGAAGAGTGACTGGGAGGGTCTTCGGAAGCATTCCTTTGGACTCGGGACACAAATCCAAATTGCGTTGGAGAGAAGCGTATTTATTTCCCTGTGCCGCAAACAAGGTCACTTCCCCTCCCCGGGTCTCTGTTTCCCCAGCTGTAAAATGAGGTGTGAAATGAGAGACTGAACTAGATTTTCTCTAAAGTCCTTCTAGCCCCGAAGACTCGAAGTCGGCCCAGAAAGGGGGAGAAGGCTGTATTGAATTGTATTGCCTATTGGGTTGGGGAAAAAAAAAAAAACCACACAGCTTCTGCCAGGAAATCTCTCTCACTGTGTCACTTTCTCCACGAGCCTGGAAAACACTGTCCCGCACAGGCCCAGGCCTGTGGAGCCCACATTGAAAAAGTCACAGGCCTCCCTGCCCTGGGCTCAGGCGAAGGGGCCCCCGAAAGGTGTGTGGTAGCTGCTTCCCCGGGGGGTCCGGGGCTTTGTTGCCTTAACCGAGCACACAGAGCAGGTAAAAAATTCCAGACATGTTCTCCGCTGACAGCTAATTGTGTCCTTTATTAATGACCGTGGCTTTCTTGGGGCAGGTGGGAGGAGGGAGGAGGCCCGTCTCAGCCCGGGGGGCTCCCTCAGGTGGAGCTGATGACCACATTTCTGGACCCCATAGAAAGGGAAGTGCTACATGAGGTGACCCCAAAAATCCACCCCCCCTGCTGAAGAGGGGAGGGGCCTTTCCCGACTCCCCAAGCCCCAGCAGGGGTGGCTGGCGCCAACAAACCGTTGTAGGGGTTTTAGAATCTGGCAGACTAGGTTCTGGGTCCTAAGTTGGCCTCTTCAAGCACAGCCACCAAAGTACAGCGGGTGGCCCGAAGGGGACCGGCAAGAGGCCGATGGCCCGTGGGCAGCGTGGGAGATGCTCCCCGGCTCCATCCGGCCATCCGCCCCCCCCCCACCTCGTGGTACTGGGACTGGGCCCGCCAGGCCCTTCCTCAGTGACCCACAGCACCACCTGTCAATACAGCAGCCAGATGTGCCGGGGGACTAGGGCTGGCCCTGCCAGATGTGTCAAGCTTTCCAACACATCCGGCTTCCCCTCCAGCACATCGTGATTATTATTTAACACTTGCTTTCCCGGCATCTGTGAGTCCCGAGGACTGCAGGCTGGGAGGCTCCTGCGTGTCGATCCAGCTTAAGGTCTGGAGGCCTGGGGCCCACTGCCTGCATCCAAGGGCCTGTCTTCTCAAGGACCCCGTGAGGACCTTTACAAGCCCTCTTGCAGGGAATAGCCTAGAGCTGGAGGGAGGGACTTTGTGGAGCTCTCTCTGTTCCCCACTCTGTCCTCAGGATCCCATGTCAGCCTGGGGAGAAAGGTGGGGTGTGCAGCATTAACCCCAATTATAGATGAGGGATGTGAGGCTCAGAGAGGGACATAGTGAAGAAGTAGCTGAGCTAGGACTTGAATCAGGCAGCGGAAAGAGCACGTGCAAAGGCCCAGGGGTGAGAGGAAGCCCGATGGGCTCCAGGATAGCCAGAGGGCTGGAGTGGAGTAGACAAGAGAGAAAGCAGGGGGAGGTGAGTTCAGAGAGGTGAGGGGGATGCAGTTACATCACAAAGAATAAAACACCATGAGTAAATTTAACCAGAGAGGTAAAGGGGGCTTTGTAGGCTGTTGGTTTTTACTCTGAGGTGGGAGCCGTTAAAGACCTTTGAGCGAAGGAGCACCACACAGCTGATTCCTGTTCGGCAGGATCCCTCTGGCTGCTATGTTGGGAACAGATTGCAGCCAGAGGCAAGTGGAGAGGTAAGCAGGCAAGGGTGGGAGGCGGGAAACCAGTGATCTGACAGCCTCCACTCCTCTGCCCCGCTAGCTTCCCTTCCAACATGGGCGTCGGGATTCCTGGCCTGCAGCCCAGGCTCCATCAGCCACTAACTGGCCATGTGACTTGAGGCAAGTCACTCTTGCCCTCTGGGTTGTGTATTCTCTAGTCATAAAATGAGGAGCTGGGACCAGAAGATCGTGAAGGTTCTCCTGACTTCCGGTGACCCAGACCCCACATGCCTCCCCCGCCTCGAACTTCATGCTTCAGTGACCCTGAACTATCTATAGCTCCCCATACACACACCACGCCACCTCATGCCTCCGTGCGTGTGGGCAGGCTGCCCCCTCTGCCTGTGACACCCTTTGCCACCAGCCCCCCCACCCCTGCACATGGAAAGCCCATGTTCTTCAGCAGATCCCAAGCTCAGGTGGCATCTCCAAAGTCTTCCCCTGACCCGCCCCCCTTTCTCAGTGACCCTGGGCACTCTGACAGGCCATACCAATCTCCAAGAGGCAATAGATGAAGTGGTTGTGGGCTCAGAGCTGCCTTCAAATCCCAGCTGCATCTCTGAAATGCTGTTGAACCTCTGTTTCCTCCTCTGTAAGTCAGACAGAATTCTATTTCTGACTCTAAGGGTCAAGGTGAGGCGTCAGGGAGACCCTAAAGCATCTAACCCAATGCTTGGCATGTCACCGGGTGGGACCTGTGAAGCCAGATTCTAGCTACAGAACATGGCGGGTGGCCCTGGACAGTGTGGCCCCAGATTCCTGCAATGGCCCTGGCCGGGACCCCAGGACGGCCTCCCAGCAGCCCCACGGCCCGAGGGCATTCCTGTCCACTCCTCCTGTCACCAGCCGCTCCCTCCACTCACCTCCTCTGTCACGGCCTGGTCAAAGCCGCCTCCCGGCAGCCACTCAGCACTTGAAAATGTCCTTAATTGCTTCACCAGAGTGGGGAGTCACCCTGCAGGCAGATAATTAAAAAGTTCAGAGCTTGATTAATTGGGAGGAAATTGGAGGAATGGGGCTGCCTGCGGGGCGTGCGGGAGCTCTCAGCCCCTGCGTGGGGACGGGCACGGAGGGAGACAGGCCAGAGCCGGGACCCGGGCCTAAACCAGGACCGCGTGAAACCTGCCTGTGCAGGTTGTGGGGTTCAGGACTGGCTCCCCGGGAGACTGTGAGCTCCACCCTGCTCCACACACACACACACAAATCCAGCTGGGGGGCGCCTGGGTGGCTCAGTGGGTTAAAGCCTCTGCTTTCGGTTCAGGTCATGATCTCAGGGTCCTGGGATCGAGGCCCGCATCGGGCTCCCTGCTCAGCGAGGAGCCTGCTTCCCCCTCTCTCTCTCTGCCTGCCTCTCTGCCTCCTTGTGATCTCTCTCCCTCTGTGAAATAAATAAATAAAATCTTTAAAAAAAAAAAAAACAGCTGTGGAGTAGACATCGAAAGACCCAGTGGTCATGAAAGTTCTGGTTCCTCTGGCCTTGGGGCTGAGGCACCTACAGGCCTTGTAGCCTGTCATTCAGGGAGGTGTCCCAGAGGGCCTGCCCTGTGCCAGGCTCTGCATGGTGGCTGCCCTGTGATGCTCACAGTTGGGCAGGTGAGAAGGGCAAGGTGGGAGGCAGAGATAGGTTATTAGCCAAGTGCCAAGAAGGTTGAGGGTGGCATGGCTGGAGCCCCATTCCTGGGGGCGCAGGGAGGAGCCCTGGGGGCTCTGACGTGGTCTAGGGGGGCTCCAGAGGCCTAGAACCAAGTCTCCAGTCCACATACCAGCTGAGTGACCTTTAGCCTAAGATTCTATATTTCTGAGCGTCAACCAGTCAATCAACACACACATCCTGAGGCCTCCTGCCCATCACGTCTCAGCTGCGGGGGCTGGGAGGTTCTAGACATTGCCGGTACCTGCTGTCCCCAGGCTTACAGCCAAGTGCAGGAGGCAGCCACTCAGAACCATGTAATCACACAGCGAGAGAGGCAAAGCGCAGGTGCTTCGGGAACATGGGCAAGAGGCCCCAAACCGGGTTGGCGATGGCATCCCAGGAGAAGGTCAAAAGGTGATTTGGGTGGATCCGAGATTGGAAGGATGAAAAGGAGGGAGCCGGGCTGGCGCTGGGGCAGAGGGAACTGCCTGAGCAAAGGCCCAGAGACGAGAGATGGAACACAGCCGGTGGGGGAGCTGGAAGCTGCCTCCTGCGGCCGGGGCCCAGGCTGCAGCTCAGAGGTGCTGAGGGCTCAGGCTGGCAAGGTGGGCCATACTGGGGAGGCCAAAGAAGGCTGGGCTTGCCACGGGTGCAAGCGAGCCTTTGAAGGGTCTTTGAGCCGAGGAAGGAACACCACAGATGGCCAGTGTGGAGACTGGCTTTGGGAGGCCCTGGGATCCCCCCTCAGGCAAAGGGGAGACGTGTTAACACAGTTCCTGCTGCTGCCTTCTGACTTCTGTAGTTCTGCCAGCTGCTAGCAAGGATCCACAGAGCCTGGGACCCGTCAGGGGCAGGCAGGGGTAGCCTGGGCATGTGGAGGAAGTAGGGGGGTGGCGGGATGACTGACATCCCCTGGGTGGTCCCAGCAGGAGCTACCACAGCAGGGGAATGAGCCTGAGGCGCTCCCCAGACTTAACCTGGCCAGGCAGTGCCCGCCTTCTCAGGGGGGAGCGAGGGAGGACCGCAGAAGGGCAGGGTGGGACACACTGTCAAGTTAGAACACTGAGGGCTTCAGAGGCAGGAGTTAGAAAGAACATGGACTGTGGGGGCACAGGCTTTGAGTGACTTTGGACAAGGCATTCTTCTCTATGGGACTCAGTTTCCTCATCTCTAAAATGGGGACAACGCCTCCTATTACACAGGGAGATGGTGAGGACGGAGTGAGGTTATGAGCAAGGGAAGCTGCTGGCCCAGCACCGGCCAGGCCCATGGCAGGTACACAGTGATCGGAAGCTCCTCCCAGCCCAGAAGCTTGCCACCTGCTTCCAGCATAGCTGTGCCCATGACTCAGAGGATCAAGCACCCTGCCCAGCTCTGACCAGGGCAACTGACTCCACAGGTTTAACCTCAGCAGCAAAAGCAGAAACGTGAGAAATGCAAAAGCCACTTTGCATGAGGAAGGGCCCCCCAAGCCCTCTTGCTCAGTTCAGATGTACTCACAGCTCAAGGCCCTGAAAATAAACGAATCAGTTTATCCACAGCTCAAGGAGAACATGGGACTCGGGGTTGGATGCTTGGTTCCATAGCCAGAGTCCCACGGGTGCCAGAGGCCATAGAGATGGTCCAGCCATACCCAGAATGGCCGGGAAGGGACCCAGGCTCACAGAGCAAAGAGAGCAGGGAGCCACAGGGGCAGCTGAGCCCAGCCTCCCCTTTCTGGGCCCAGGACTCTCCTCCACCCACTCAAACTCCTCTCCCCAGCCCAAACCCAGAACATCCTGGAGATCCCGAGGCAGAGAAGTGAGCCAACTGCTCATCAAACCCAGCGCAGCTGAGCCGGGAACCCACTCCCTCCGCTCACAGTGGCCAGCAGTCAGGCCTGGTTAAAGGAAGGTGTGCCAGCCCCCTGCTCAGTCATGGCCTCTTACAGGCGGGACCTGGGCCTTTGTCTCCATGTCACAGTGCCTGACACATAATCGGGGCTTAATACATGCCTATGGGATAAATTCATAACTCAGCATCTCTCCAACTGGAGCCACGAGCCTGAGGGCAGGGATCACAGCTTCCCTGTCTCTGCATCCCCAGGGCTTAGCACACAGCAAGTGGTGGGCCAGGAGTGAATGGAGGTAGTACAGCGGACATTTGTGTCATGTTCAGTGTCACCCAGGCAGGTGCTGACGCACGTGCTTTCTCTAGATTACCTCACGCGATCTTCCCACCAAATAGAGGGTTGGTGTGAGCCTTCTCCCCGTTACACAGACAAGGGAACTGAGAGCAAGGGACCTTGCCCCAGTCACACTGTTAGCGAGAAGCAGGCCCAAGATTCCAATTCCAAGGTCCACTTCCGTCGAACCTCCTGCTCAGGTTCCCAAGAGCTAGACGGCAAGGCCGCCTCTGCCCGGACAGAGCCCTCCACTCCACAGGACCCCCAGGAAAGCAGAGAAGCTTCTTCCTCCCCAGCCAAGGCCTGGCACACGGGGCCTGGAAGAGCACTGGATTCCACTGTGCCCTCAGTGGTTTGGGGATTAAAGCCGCGTCTCTGGGAAGAGAGGGAAGAACAGAGTAGCAGGCCTGCCAAGGAGCCGCAAGGCTCACCCACTGCCAATTAGCGGCCCCGCCGTGCCAGGTCCAGATGGAGCCCTGCCTCGGCCTGACTCAGGGCTCACTCGGTCAATTATCACCTATCCCTGGAGCCCAGGGGGCAGGTGGGGAGAAAATCTGTTTCCCCGTAATCCTCCCTCCCTCTCCCGGCTGGCTGCCATCCCTGCCTTGGGTTGCCTGGCCAAGGGCTCTGGGAGTCTGCAGAAGGCGGGTGCTGGCTGGCCACTTCGGTCCCAAGGCCTGGGTTTGGGGGTCAGGCTTTGCCTCTGTCTTGCTGAGTGACGCAGCAAGCCCCGTCCCCTTGTAGTCCTGACAGCATGGTCTCAAGCCAGTCGATCATTTCTACGTCCGGGCGTACCTGGGAATGAGGTCTTCGGAATCACAAAGCCCTGGAGTCAAACCTCGGCTCTGTCATTTAGTAGCTCTGCGACCTTGGCACAGTCATTAGGCCCCCTCGGGGCCTCAGTTTCCTCTGTAAGATGGGGGTATGAAAATGGTACCACTTATGTGGGTAGTCACGTAGATTTCATGAGAGAATCCGTGCAAGTCACCTGCACTGGGCTCGGCACCTGGAGAGCACGTGACCAGCGGGAATTGGGATTGTCCTTGGCTGCTGGATGAGTAATAACAGCTGACATTTACATAGTGCCTGCTGCGTGTTCCGTGTGCAGATCAGCCCATCAGACCCACAGCCCCAGCCCTTGAGTCCCTCACTATCCACTTGGGAAGATGGACCTGCCTTCATTTAGCAAACTGAGCTGATCGCACACTAGGGGCTGGGGAGGTGGGGATGAAAGGCCCAGCCCCTCCCCCAGCAGGGTTCCCCCACCAGTGGACACACAGAGATGAGTCGCTCAAGGGTTAGGTCCATGGTAGGATGAAGCCGGTTGGTGCCGGCCTGGCTGACAAGAGCCGACTATTCTCATTTCTTTCCATCTCAATGCTCAGTTAGATCAGATGGGCAGCTTGAAATTTGCCCTGGTGGGCGCCTTTCCGCCACAGGAGTCGGCAAACAGAACAAATCACGGCTTCCCCGCTCCCCGCCGCAGACAGCCGTGGACCAGCACACCGCTGCCCAGACCGTGTGTCTGGGGTACTGAGCGGAGGTTGGAGGCGGGCCTCCCGGGAGCATCCGTGTCAGATGGCCATCCCAGGAGGCAGCTTGATGAGAAGAGCATTCAGGCAAAGGACCTGGGGCGGGGGGGGGGCAGGGCATTTAGGGAACCGCAAACAGGTGAAAGGGGAGACAGGTAGGGCCAGCGACGTGTACCGGAGGCTTACCAGAGACTGAGGGCATTTCCGGGACACAGGACTTCCAGTCTGAAAAGCAGGATGCGTTGTCACCATAGTGGACAGTCTCCTGGGACGACCTGTGGGGAGCGAGGACGAGAGGTAAAAGAGGGTCTGAGCAGCTCTGCAGCCGGATGAAACTGACATGGTAATGGTGGCACTGAACGTGGCATTTGCTGGCCACGCATTTTCTTAGGACACCCATTAGGGGCATATTCGTTCATCCAACAAACGTATGTATTGAGCACCTATTGTGTTCCTGCCAGTCGGCCAAGAGTTAGGGAACCAATGAGAGCCGGACCAATCTGGTTTCTCTTTCCCTTTGAAGGCTCTTCCAAAGCAGGAGAAAGACAGCACACACATTTATAAGCTGTTTTCTAATAATATGACAGCTGTGACAAAGGACAACAAAGGAAACAGAGCCTGAGACAGAGTGTCATGGGAGAATCCCTCTGGTCAGGGTGGTCAGGGAGGGCCGCTCTAGGAGGTGACATTAAGCGGGGCCCTAATGGAAGAAGACCAGCCACGGGAAGCAGGGACAGCGCTCTTGCCCACCGAGGGGCTGGAGCCCAGTTGAGCAAGAGGAGTGTCCAGCAGCAACAGGAAGACCACAGAGCCAGTTTGGTGGGCCTCATGGGCCAGGGCTAGGTGCGGGGTAGTTCTCAGGGCAGCGGGGAGCCCCGGGTGAGTTTAAAATAAGCAGAGTGTGGAGTGTGGTGAGTCTGATTCATTCTAATCAGAGCTCCCCAGCAACCGTGGGAGGTTGGAGGGGAGGCCAAAGTCGGGCAGGGAGACCCCCTCAGAGACTCTGACCACACCCACACCTTCCTGGTGTCATCAGCCTCCTTTCCAGAGGAGGGGACTGAGGCTCAGAGAAGACCCCTGCCAGGGGGGCAGCTGCCAGATCTGTTTACTTCCCAGTTCTGTGCCTGAAACCCGGATGTTGGCAGGACTGGATGCCCTCCCAGCTGAGAAATCAGAGCAGCCCGGACCCTGGGGCACTGGGTCCTGAGGGCAGGCAGCTGTTCCAGACCTCTCTGGGGGCAAAGAGGCAGCTGACCGGAGGCCCCTCACACCCCACAGTCGCACAGGACACCTGGGATCAGAATCGGCCTCTGCCACCAAAGAGCCGTGTGTGTCTGCTCCTCTCTGCGCCTCTGTTTCCTCAACTGTCACACAAGGTGATTGAGCTGGACACTTCTCCAGCTCATCACTTCACCCTCCCACCACCCACTAGGTACCCGGCATCCTGCTGGGAATTGACTGTCCAGCCAGGCACTTACAGATTCGCGAGTAAATAATTAAAGCAAGCACCTGGATGGTGGCTTAGGGAAGGCTTCCTGGAAGAGGTGGTACCTGCGCCAAGTCTTAAGGGGTGTGGGAGTTTGATGACTGGAGTGAGGGCAGGACGGACAGCGGTGTGGAGCTGGGGCAGGCACCATACATAGTCAATGGCGTGGAGCAGCAGGCACGAGGCTGGGGTCATGGGCACGGAGAGAGGGGCAGGTGTCCATCCTGAGGTTCTGGAGGCCCTGATGCATTTGAGGAGCTGTTGCGGATTATTTTTTTTAACAGTTGTTGTGTTGTGACATCACTCACATCCTGTAGAATTCAGCTATTTAAGTTGTACAATTCGGTGATTTTTAGCGTCGGTCCAGAATTGTGCAGCCATCACCACAATTTTAGAATACGTTCATCACCTCAAAAAGAAACCCTGTTACCCATTAGCAGTCACGCCCCATTCTCTGCTCTCCCCGGTCCTTGGCAACCACTAACCTACTCCTGTCTCTAGATGACTATTCTGGACACTTTTCTATAAATGGAAGCATACACTATGCAGCCTTTTGTGTCTGGCTTCTTTCATAAGCACAATGTCGTCAAGGTTCATCCATGTTGTGGCGTGTAGCCATACTTTATTCCTTTTTATGGCCGAATAATATTCCATTGTGTGCCATTGTGGGTTTTTAAGTGACACAGCAAGGTGTGTACTTTAGAAAACTGGCTGGGGGGGGGGCGGGGATGGGCAGGAGGAGGCCAGATGGTCACGCGAGGCTAAGGAGTCGGTAGGAAGAGCTTCCTGGATGCCCACAGGGGTAGAACAGCAGCAGAGAAGAGGCAGAATGGGGCACAGCTGTGGCATGGGAGGGGGGAGGACCTGGTAATTGGCAGCAGGGGGTGAGGGTAGGGAGGACGCATCCAGGGTTCCTAGTGACTGGGTGGAGAGTGGTATCACCTTCCCAGATGAAAGAGAGGTTTTTGTGAAGCACTGTGCTGATCGATCCAGAAACCATAGGTGCCCAGGGAGAGGGTGGAAGGGTGGCTGGGCAGCACACCTACTGAGGGAATCTTCTGGAGGAGGCAGCCTGGGGAGTCTGAGATGGGGCCAAGACATGGTGACAAGCGAGGACAGCCAGGAAGATGGCCCAGATGGAGGGGCTGGCACGGCATGGAGGGGAGAGCGGGCAGCCACCCACTAGCCAGGCCCAGAGAATTGCCAGCGGATGGAAGAGATGTGCTAAGCTGGGCAGGCTCTTGCTGAAAAAGACCCAGGAGGGTCCTGATCTTAGGACCAAAACCTTTTGCCATCTATTAGGATGATCCTAGATCCCCCAGGAGCCCTGCACCCCCATTCTACAGGAGAGCAAACTGAGGCTCAGAGAGATCATCTGCTTAACTCGAGCCAGAGCTGCAGCCTGGATTGTGCCAAGGTGGTGGGCTGTCTCTTCAGCCGGCCAGCAGGGAGGGTTTGGTGCCTGAGAGGGAAGAGAGAAGACAGAGGGCAGGAGCACTCAGGACCCCAAAACCAGTGCAGCAAAGTGGTGAGAGCCCTGGACTGGCCCCTATAACTAGAGCTGCCAATCCCCGCCCAGCCCTCGTGGACCATTGACAAGAACGCGGGGTGCACAGGGCCGTGTCGTGTGGTTCGGGAAGCCTCTAGGATCAGACTACCTAAGACCGAGCCGCTCTAAGCTCCCATCCTAGCACACGACTTCCATCTCTGTGCCTTCACACCCCCATCTGAAAAAGGGAGCGATAACCTTCCCTGCATTACAGGCCTGGGTAAGGACTGGATGGGACTAGAGGCCAAGTGCTTAGAACGGTGCCAGGATTTCATACGAACTCAATAAATGTTGGCTGTTTCATATTTATACTCTGAAGCCCTGGTTTCCCCATCTGCCCAGTGGAAGCCTTAATAAGCCCCAGAGCACTCGTCGCCATCCTCCTTGGAGTCATGAGAGCCTGGGTCGTGGGTCCTGACCCTGCTCTTGCCTGTAGTTCCTTAACGCCAGGACTGGAGCTGGACTCGAGATCCCACGGGGCCTGGTAAGGGTGACATCAGCCAGTGTCTTTGTTAAGTTGGCTGCCACCTTCTGGAAGCCCCCTCTAGAAGGCAGGTAAACTAGGGCCCCAGAGAGGCAGGCTGTTTTCTAGCACCCCCGGGGGAATTGTCCAGGGCGTACGTACTGAGTACTTGTTTCATCCAGCAAGCCCTGAGATTATGACTATAGCCTCTCACCGCCCCACGCCAGTACCGTCCATTGCGTGGAGTCCTCATGGCCACTTTATGGGGTAGATGGCATCATCCCAATGAGAAAAGTTCAGCCCAGAGAGGTTGAACTACTTGTCTGAGGTCGCCCAGCGGATTGGTATTTGAACCAGATACAGTTCAGTAATGCCAGGAACTGTTCTAGGCCTTTTTGCCTAAATTTAACCAACATAATCCTCACCACAATTGTAGGAGGTGGATACTATGTCCCCATTTTGCAGATGAGGAAATAGCTCTAGTGACTGGCCCAAGGTCACACGCTGGCACAGGCAGAACGGGGATTTGCCAAGCCGCCAGCACACTAACCACTATTCTTCACTGTCTCTCTGTTTGCATGATCCCCGAAGCCCAAGCCCTTCCCACTTGAACAGGCAGCTTCAAGGTGTTTGGAGCATTTGCTGAGTGCTGGGCTCTGAGATGGGCTCTGAGATGGGCGCAGGGGAAGGAGCTGTGCATTAGACGTGGCTCCCATCCTGAGAGAGCCAAAAACATGGCCAGGGACCCCCTGATGGATCATTGTGGCAGGGGAGTAAAGCTTTCTGAACTCAAGTAATGTAAGCACCAAGGAGGGCAGGGGCCTCTGAGGCTGGAGCTGGTGGAGGGCCGAGGGGAGGGCAGTTTGCTAAGATTCGAACACGGAGGAGAAACTTGAAGACGGGGACTGGGAAAATGATTTAGGGAAATCGATGTTAACCATTTACATGTGAGAAGACGGACACTCCGAGCGATGGAGCTGCTTCCAGAGGTGACACAGCACACAGGCCTGGAATGCGATCCAGGTGAGCGCCCCTGGCCTGTACGTGGTTTAGCCACTTTTGACCCCAACGAGGAACTTGCCTGTTGCAAAGCTCTTCCCTGTACGCCTTCTCACCTACCCCTTAGGTGATCTCCCCTCCCCAGGCTCCGGAGCAGAGCTGGGATAATGAACCCCAGGAACCAGCAGAAGAAACTGAGGCTAGGAAAAGGGCAGGGCCTGGACCCCAGGTCTCCTGATGCCCAGCCCAGGGCTAGGGTAGGGTAGACTTGCACACGGGTCTGGTCAGTGCTTGTAGAACCTAAGCCCTGAGCTGCAGGGCCTGAACCCACATCCTGAGCATCCCCTCAGAGCAGGGAAGAAGGCCAAAGCCCCTGGATTGCCGAATGCCCATCAAGTGCAAACACTTCCCTCCTCAGGCTGTCCCGGGTACTGCAGGCTCCCTTTGGTGGGATAAATTGATCCAACACCCACTGTACTAAGAGCTACTATTCACTGGGCACCCCATACTGTGCAAGACCAGGAGGTCTTGCCACGTGCCTTACACACTGGACCGAATTCCCCCAGTGGCCTTCAGAAATGGGTCTTAGAATCATAATTTTACAAATAAGGAAACTGAGTCTCGGCATGGTTCAGCCGCTTGTCTGCGGCTCCACGGCTAGTACAAGGCCAAGCTGGAACTCAAACCCAGGTCTGTCTACTTCCAAAGACAGCATTCTTTTCTGCTGTATGTCTTCACGTTTATATGTGGCCTGCACTGCGCTAGGACTTTTCCACTGTAACGTAATCATCGCGATCCCCTGGAAGCCAGGAATCTCGTTACAAGAGTCAGGACTGAGCCAGGCATCAGTGAGCAAGACTGGGCCCTGGGTCCTGGCCCAGACCTCTTCAGAGTCTTCAGAATAAGTCAAGATTGACCCTAGAAGCGGTGTCACGGCCAACCTGGGAAAGGTGAAGAGGGATTGTTAGGGGCCCCTGCTGAGCCCATAGATAGCTTCCAAGACAAGAAATCAGGTAGCCTGGAACCTTCTGGGCACAGACAGGACTGCCCTGTTGGAGCAGGGAGACCCCCGAGAGCATTTTAGAAGATGGGGTTTCCCAACAGTTGCCCTTCATGGCCCCTCCGTGATGCAGTGCGGCCCCTCCAAGAGACTACTTGGTCTCCCCATGCCTTGTGGCCCCTGAGTCCTCATCTGGATTCCCCAGACTCTCCTTGTCTTCTCTCCCAGGTTGCCCGTCTGGAACGTTCAAGGCCAACCAAGGGGATGAGGCCTGCACGCACTGTCCCATCAACAGCCGGACCACCTCAGAGGGGGCGACCAACTGTGTGTGCCGCAACGGCTACTACCGAGCCGACCTAGACCCCGTCGACATGCCCTGCACAAGTACGCTCGGGGCCCCTGGAGGGCGAGGCCCCACTGCGTCCCAAGTCCCCCTGCAGAGAGCTCGGAGCAAGGGGTGGGCGGCTGCCCGGTTCCTGCCAGCCTCTCCTGAGTGGGGAGCGGCCAGGCACCTGGTGGGAGGGGAAATGAAAAACTGGTTGGAAAAGGACCATCCTGGGGTTGCTGCGCTGCCAACGCACAGCGACCGTGGAGCTGGCATCTGGCTCCATACCTCCTCCTGCCAGTCACGTGGAGGATAAAGTCAAGGTCTCGAGTCACAAAGGGACGGTGAGCGGGAGGCTTGGCAGAAGGAGAACCAGCACAGGTCGTGTCTGTGACAGAAAAGGCTGCTCAGTGTTCTGACCTGGCAGCCGCCACCTGAATCTCAGGCCAGGGTTCTCTAAGAAAGGAGTGACGAGGAGGGCAATCCTACCAGCCCTGTATAGACAGGAATGGAATTCAGCTGCAAGCACCAGGGAGCTGACCCGGGTGGCTTGAACCGTAGGACTTTATTCTCTCACGTGGCAGCACCCCGAAGACAGGCAGTGCTGGGAGATTGTAGCAAATCCGTGGAGTTCTCTGGAACCCGGCTCGCTCTTTCTG
This sequence comes from Ailurus styani, assembly GCA_002007465.1. Classification (NCBI taxonomy): domain Eukaryota; kingdom Metazoa; phylum Chordata; class Mammalia; order Carnivora; family Ailuridae; genus Ailurus; species Ailurus styani. Next base: position 6,849,217 of record LNAC01000030.1, read on the forward strand.
GGCTGCCATCCTCCGTGGGCGGCTCCTGTGCTCGCTTCGGCAGCACATATACTCCGTGGGCAGTTCCTGTCCTTTGGGTCACTTCATAGTCCAGCATTGCTGCTGAAGCTCCAGCCATCACACACATTCTAGACAGAGAAAGAAGGAAAGGGACAAAGGGACATTTTACCGCGGTCTCCTTTTAAGAGAAAGTCCTGACCGACAACTTCTACAGTGTATCAGTGGCCAGCCCTTCTTCACAGAAGGCTAGCAAATTAGTCTTCTAGCTGGACATCCTGCGTCCCTGAATACAATTGGGTTCTGTTGGAAGGAAGAAGGGGAAAGAGATCCGGGTGGGTATGATCCCCAACACACAAAGACCAGCCCTCGTAACAGACACCAAGGAGGTTGGAGTCCCGGGGAAGAGCGTTAAGCAGATGTGCAGCAAGATGAGAGTTATATTCTAGAAGCATCTCTCAGGGGGATGGAGAGGAGAAGGGATTTGAAGGAAGCCTTTGGGGGCCTGGGCAGGAGCCAGGGCAGCGGGCAGAGAGCCGGCTCTCGGGAACAGACCTCCGCAGCCCCCACTGACCCACACCTCTCCCCCCACCCCCAGCCATCCCCTCCGCACCCCAAGCGGTGATCTCCAGCGTCAACGAGACCTCCCTCATGCTGGAGTGGACCCCGCCCCGCGATTCAGGGGGCCGTGAGGACCTGGTCTACAACATCATCTGCAAGAGCTGTGGCTCGGGCCGGGGCGCCTGCACCCGCTGTGGGGACAACGTGCAGTACGCGCCGCGCCAGCTGGGCCTGACTGAGCCGCGTATTTACATCAGCGACCTGCTGGCCCACACGCAGTACACCTTCGAGATCCAGGCCGTGAACGGCGTCACGGACCAGAGCCCCTTCTCACCTCAGTTCGCCTCCGTGAACATCACCACCAACCAGGCAGGTAAGCACTTCAGACGCCACTTCGCGGGAGCCAGGCCGTGAACTTGAACGGGCACCCTGCCGGTCCCAGTCCGGGCCTCCGTCCGCTCTGCGGAGTGGCTTCCACTTCTCGAAGGCCTTGCTCCCCTGGGAGAGGACGCGTTACCTCCCTGTTGCCGTGTGGTTGTGGTCATTGCCGTCGTTTGGTGAACGTGTGCTGTTGAAGGTAAGCCCACAGCCGCTCGGACAAAAAGGCCCAGTGTTCAGTGGCTTAAAGAACACAGAATTCAGGCCTCTCTCGTGGAAGAACCCAGGGTGAGCAGTCCAGGCCCATGGGTAGGTCGGATCCACTTGGAGTTTCGGGAACCCAGGTTCTTCGGTCGGCATCAGCCACCCCCCTGCTCCCCGGCTAGGTGCGTGGCGGAAGCTGAGGCACGGGTGTCTCTGTCTGCAGGAAGGGTGGGAGAGAGAGGACCCAGGCAAGCAGGAGCCCATCCCTTCTGTGCACGGCCCCCTGGAGAGGACGTGGTCATGCGGCCTCACCAAGCCACAAAGGAAACTGGGCCATGTGATCCTCTCCCGGTGGGCGGTGGAGAGACCGTCAGTAGATATCTAGCACTTTCCACAGGTGCCTTCTGGGAGCCTTCAGCCCACCCCAGTCCAGCTCCAGCAAGCTTTTCTCCCTCAGATCACTTTTCCTAATCCTTTCTGGGGCCCCACGTCACCCTCCATCTTCTGCCCTGCTTCCTTTGTGGCAAAAAAAGCAGCCAAACGTTGCATTCTCACTACTACTGCTGTTCCCTCTTCAGTCCATTCCTCTAAGGTTTCTGGCCCCTTCTCTCCATCGAGACCACTGTGCCCTGGGTCCCTTGTGACACTTCCCAGCCTCATCCCCCAACCAAGGGCCACAGGAGATTTTCAAGGACCTCACAGTACCTGTGGATTAAAAACTGTGAGCGTGCCCCTCAGTTATTCATTCATCAACCCTTGCCAAGCCCCTGCTGTGAGTATGGTCTGGGCGCTGTCCAAGGAAGACCCAAGGGAGGCCAGGCTCCAGGAGAGAAGGTGAGTGGGCTACCCACCTTATCTTTTGGATGTCAAGTGGGGCCCACACTGTCACTGACACTGACTTACTGAGTAAGTGTTCAGGGGATCTATAGATGGAGGTCTAGGAAGGCTTCCTGGAGGAGGCAGGATTTGGCCTGCAGTTTAAAGGACCAATAAAATGTTTAAGGGAGTGATAGAAAGAAATGTCTTTTGAGAGTGAGAAAGGGCATGAATGAGGACATGGAAGGAGAGGGGTCAACCAGCTTCACCTGGTTGAGGGATACTGTCTATACATGACCTGACTGTATACCCCTGGCCTCCTTGAGTAGAAGGCATCCATGTCCCCATTTTACAGATGATGCTCAGAAAAGTTGAGTCACAAAGCAGGAAGGGTAAGGGACAGGAATTAACTAGGTCTACCAGATTCCGGTGCTCGGGCACAATCCAGGGTATGTTCAAGGAAGCTTGAGTGTGACTACGGGTCTGATGGTGCGTGTGAGTGAGCGTATTTGTAAGAATGTGTGGGTGTGTCATTATATGTGTTTGGGTGACCATGTGTTTATGATTGGGATCGCATGTTCTGCGGCCGTGTGGCTTCTTATTTATACATGCATTCATGAGCATGGGTGTGTCTGAATCCGAAGGGCTTGGAACAGGGTGTGTTCAAGCATGAATTCGTGTGTCTGAACATGGCCTGCCTATCTGTGTGTTTGTGTACGAGAAGGAGTGTGGTTTTGTTTGTGAGTGTTTGCGGTATTGCTGTGGCCGAGAGGACGTAGTTGTGAGCATGGGCCTGCTGTTCTTGCAGGGTCATGGGTGCATTTAAGCCCCTGCTCAGAGTGGGTCTGAAGGGAGTTGACTCAAGGCAGGCAATCTGAGAGAACCCTCAAAAGCCAACAGCTGTTGGCAAAGATACCTCACAGATTACGAAGCCTTAGCTGGGAGGCTCTCCAGCTTGCCAAGGCCCCGAGGTAGGGAAGCCCAGTTTCCCTATGCCCCCCCATGCTGCAGGGGTGGAGGCGTGGGAGTTATTTTCCTGGCTCTAGGGACCTCCTCCACACCCATGCGAGAGCCCTGAGGGAGGAACTATCTCTTCAGGAAGCCTCAGCTTATTAGCAGCAAGGGGCAGAGTCCGGGCTGCTTGAGCCGGACCCTTCCCTTCTGGAGCTGGATGTTCTCAAGGAATACAGATGCGGTGGAGTGGAAGTGAGGGGTTTCCAGAACGGAAGGTATGGGGTGGGTGCGGAGCCCTCAGGATTGAAAGTCAGAAACAGTGAGAAACAAGCACTGGATTCAAACACAGGTCTGAATCCCAACTTTGCCATTCATTCGCTGTGGGACCTCAGTGTATCAGTCAGCTATTGCTACAATAATGCTGCATAACAAACCCCCAAAACCTTAGTAGTTTACAACAACAAATATTTCTTTTCCCACTCACTCGTCTGTGGGGCAGCTAGGGTTTAGCTAATCTGCAGCAGGGCTCGCTGAGCTGGGCAGGACTCCAGAATGTGGGTTGGATTCAGTCTGTTCCATATGTCTCCCATTCCTCTTGAACTAGTCGCCACCCAGGCTTGTTTCTGGCATGGCGAATGCTGGGAGCACCAGCGGCCACGCCAAACCATGCCATACAAACACATGTCTCTCCTCTGCCTGCGGCACAGTCACCCACAGCAAATGAACCCCGCAGAGTGATGTGGCAAGGGGTGTGGGTACCTAGTCCTGTTCCGAGAGGTGAAACCAAGAAAATGAATGCAACCCATCACACTCGTGGAAATCACTGCCTCCCTCAGGGCCTCGATTTTTCCACCACATTGTGCATTAGAACTATGTGAGAACTTCTCCAGAACATAGGTTCCTGGACCCCACCCCAGACCGGTGGAATCAGAATTCCAGGAGTGGGCCCTGGGAATCTGCATGTTTAACAAGGAGCTCAAGTGTTTCTTACCATCGGACAGATTTGGGAAACTCAGGTCTAAGCCCCTGTGTGCTCTCAAAGCCCTGAGGCTTTCTGGATCATAAATGCCCTTTCTCCCTCCTCTTTGTTTGAAGCCCCTTGACAAGCTGACACTTACTCAGATGCTCAGAGCCCAGCTGAGGACCAGACAACCACACCACTCCCTCACCACCTTCTCCCCCTTTGCCAGTTGAGGAAACAGAGGCCCAGAGAGGTGGTGCCACGACTAAGTGTTCTCAACTAAGATTTAAACCCAGCACTATGGGACTGCAAGTCTACTCTGAAAAAGACACAGTTCTTGCCCTTGACAATTTGTGCCCTGGTTGGGAAGATGAGGCATGGACACAGCATTTACATAGAAGATGGCGAGAATGAGGGCCCACGGAGTTAGAAGGGAGGGGAGAGAGATCATAAGCAGGAGAGATCATTGCCTCCTGGGGAATGGGAGAAGGGCAAATCTTGGAAGGCTTCCTGGAACAAGAGGCACTGAGCTTTACTTTGGAGAATGGAGACGCTTGTAAGAAACAGAGATGGAATCATGTTGGGAGAAAGGTGTCCCAGGGGAGGGAAGTGCAGGAGGCAGGCTGGAGGAAGAGTTCTTTCTATTCCCTGAGCACAAGGTGCCTTCACACATTATCCTTCTGCCTGGATTGCTTTTCTCCTCACCATTTTCACAGACCTTAGCTCATCATTATTGACCTTCCTCACTTGGTCACACACCCCCAGCACCCGGGCCCTCAAGCTCCCGGGTTGGAATTTCAGCCTTCTGTCTTTGATCGTGTCGTCTGGCTGACTCCCCCGCCATCGGCATGTGGTGGGACACAATGGGTCTGCTTTTCCTTGCTTACCACGGTTTTCCCAGCACCTGGCCAGGGGTGCACCGCAGCAAAAGCTCAGTGAACGTTTGCAGAAGGGCTCAGAGAAGCGTGGAGTGAGGTGGGGTGTAGAGAAGTACGACAGGCTGGAAAGCAAGGCTGGGGGACTTGATTTCCAGACAAATGCATTCAGTGGTCGGTTTTAATCAGACCCTAAAATTCAATATATAAATATCTAGCTCATTGCCTTAAAAGGAAAAAGTATTCCTTTTGGGCAAGTGATTGGGCCTTGCTCACACTCCCTTGGCATTCACCGAGGCCAGAGCTGTCTTCTGACTTCATAAAGCCATCAGGCCATCTCCGAACCACACTCCGCCATTCCAGAACACCTTTCCACCCCGTATTCCTGCGTCCTCTCAGGGGCCCCTTTAGAAAAGAGGCCAGGCTGGGCCACACATCCCCACTTGACAGCGGAGGAAACAGGCGTGGGGAGAGGTCAAGCACGTGCCTGGGCTCACTCAGCTGGGAAGGGGCAGGCCCACGATTCAGTCTCCTGTCCTGAGTCTCTGGTCCTTGACACAAACCAGCCAGACAACACAGGGGATGGGAGGGAGGAGGGCGAGCCTCAGGGCGGGCATCAGAAGAGAGCCTCTCTGAGGAGGTGGCACTGAAGCCCTGACCGAAATCACAAGGCAGAGAGGGCCATGCAGACCAGACGCGCGTGCGGCATTTCAGTAACGTGGGGCTGGTCCTCAGGGCTGCGTCCAGTCCTCTCGGCCGCCCTCCAGGGCTGCGCCAGACACGGTCTCCCCCGGAGCTTGCATCCCAAAGAGCCGCACCTCTGCCCAGTTCCAGCAGGGCTGGGGAGGGTCTGGGTTTGGGAATCTGGCAAACAAACCTGGCTTTGAATCAAGCCCGGCTGCTCACTGGCACACAGCCTTGGACAAGTCACTTAGCCCATGTCTGAATGCATCTCCTCGTGAGCGTCACCACCCCTCCTCGCGGGCCTGCTGGGAGGCTTTGAGCTCATGTCTCAAGGTGCCTCCCGGGCTGCCTGGTACATGCAGGCGGTCAGAAAACAGAGCTCGTTCTGTATGCCCCCGAATCATAACGACGGCTCCTGTGTAGCAGGTGTTTCCGACACGCCCAACATTATCCCCAGTCCTTGAGGTGCGTCTTCACGACAACGCTATGGGGTGGGTCCTAGTATCCTGTCTCACGGGGAAGGAAAATGAGGCCTCGAGGGTTAAGTGACTTGTCCCCAGGCACCAGGCAGGCAGTGGCGGAGCCTGAATAGTTCTAGCACCGCATTCTTGGGGCCCCGTGCTGGCCGGACGCAGGCCTTCTGCAGAGGTGAAGCAGGCCGTGAGCCAGCCCCACTGGCAAAGGCAGTCCTTGGCATCCCCCCAGGAGACTGACTGGTTAGGAAGGCCCACTGTTGTCCCGTCCTCGTGCAGCGTGTGGGCTCAGCCCTCATCCAGCACGGGCCTGTCTTCGCTGTGTGACCAGGCTGCGTGGGAGGCTTCGCCTCTCCCGGCCTCAGGGTCCTCGCCTTCGGAATGGGCATCCATCTGTCCTTCTTGCTGTGCCGGTTCGGCAATAATGTAGACAGAGCACCCAGCATGTAGTTCATGGGTGAGACGCAAAACCAGAAGGTGTCTTCGTTCCCTGTTGCTGCTGTAACCAAATGCTACAGACTTAGCAGCTTAGCCCAAGCCACGGTTCCTGCCGCCCGGCTCTGCAGGGCAGAAGCCTGGTCTGGATCTCACGGGCCCAAATCACGCTGTTGGCAGGGTAGCATTCCTTTCCGATGGCTCTAAGGGAGGATCCGCTTTTCTGGCTCGTTCAGGTGTCGGCAGAACTTGGTGCCCTGGGGTAGTAAGAGTGAGGTGTCCCTGTCCTTGCCAACCAGCCGCTGCCCTTCACCCACAGGGCCCTCTTTCCAGTCCTTGCACATGGCTCCTGAATCTCAGGAGCTACAACGGGGTCCAAGCCCTCTTCACGCTCTGGCCCTCTGGTTCTCTGAGTCTGGGCTGGGAAAGCTTCTCCTCCTTTAAGGACTCAGTAGATTGGGGCCCCTGGGTGGCTCAGTGGGTTAAAGCCTCTGCCTTCAGCTCAGGTCATGATCTCAGGGTCCTGGGATCCAGCCCTGCATCAGGCTCCCTGCTCAGCAGGGAGCCTTCTTCCTCCTCTCTCTCTGCCTGCCTCTCTGCCTACTTGTGATCTCTCTCTCTCTCTCTCTCTCTCTGTCAAATAAATAAATAAAATCTTTAAAATAAAAAAAAAAAGGACTCAGTAGAGTACACTGGGTCTACCTGGATAATCCAGGATAATCTCCCCATCTCAAGGACCATAACCTTAATCACATCTGCAAAGTCCTTTTGTTCTGTAAGGTACCATATTCGCAGATTCTGGGATCAGAACATGGACATCTTTGGGGGTCATTATTCTGCCTATTATAGAAGGTAACATAAGCCAAATTAAAGCACATCGGCATTGTCAGGGGCCCTGGAGTGCAAACCTCTTTTTTAATAGAAAAGGGAAACTGAGGCCCAGAGAGGTTCCTAAGTGGCTGTCCGAAAAGACACAACAGGTCATGGCAGAGTCAGTCTCCAACGCCCTGGCCAGGCCCGGTCCAGGACTCCACTCTGCATGACTTTCCCATGGAAAGACTTTCAACTTTCCAAAGCCCCTTCCGCCAGCGTGTTCTTCTCTGATCCTCCTGCCCTCCTGGGGGGCAGGCACACAGTGGCTCAGTCTCTAGAACTCACATGAGCATGTACTCACCTACTTCTCGCCCTGGAGGCCAAGAGGATCAGAAGGACATGGGCCAAGAGAGCCCCTGGTGAGACCCAGGCCGGGAGAAATGAAGAGAGGGGGAGAGGGCACTTTCCTCCCCAGGCCAAGCCCTCCACACGCATCGGCCTCTTTGATCCCTCCAAGCTTTCTGCAGGGAAGGCACTGCCGGCCTAGAGTGTCAGCTAATATTGAGTTTGTCTGCGTAGAACAGGAAGAAAAATAACAGATAGCAGATGCCACAGTAATGCTCTTGGATAATCAACCACAACATCAACCGAAGAAAAACAAGAAGAATTTTTCTAGCACACGGGTCTCCGGATCAGCCGGGCAGGTTGTGGTGGGGATGCATTCATGGGTTTGCACTCCCATCTACTCTGAGTCACTTGGCAGATCTTAGGGTATTTGGGGGGCTTTATTGCATGTTTGGGGTTGGCTGCTGGCAGATGGCCAGGATGGGCCTGGCTGGGACCACTAGGGCAACAACTCTGTTCTGCGTATCTCTTCTTCGGCAGGTCAGCCTAGGCGTGTTCTCGCGGCAATCACAGGGAACCAGACAGCCAGCAGATACACGCAAGGGCTTGTCAAGTCTCTGCTCAGATCATGTTTGCCAATATCCCATTGGCCAGGGCAAGTCACATGGCTAAGCCCAGAGCTGGGGGCCAGGATGACCCAAGTTATAGGGCAAAGAGTGAAGATACAAGGGGGTGATTAATAATACAACTAGTCTACCATAGTTGCTTAGATAAAATGGAAGCTTCTTTTTCTTATACGTCAAGGATGTCAGAAGATGGGAGTTTAGGCAGCTCTGTGGAATCATTGGGGATCCAGGCTCCCCGGTACACAGCTTCTTGTCCTTATGGACCAGAATGGCTGGGAGAGCTCCAGCTATCACATCCATGTCCCAGGCAGCAGGATGGAAGAAGGAGAGTGAGAAGGCCCTTCCCTTTAAGAGAGACTTCTAGATGTCCCACATATTACATTAGCTTTATATCTCATTGGCAATCCTATTGTCACATGGCCACTTGTAGCTACCAGAGAGTTTGGGGAAAATGTAGTCTTTTATTTGGGCCTAATGTGCCTAGGTAAGAACCAAGATTTTGTTAATTTGAGAAAGAAAGAATGGATATTTGGGCAGGCAGTAAGTTGTGTCTGCCACATCCCATGTTACAGGTGAGAAAACTGGGCTCAGAGAGGAAAGTAACTTGCCTGAGGTCCACATGGTCACCGGGGCATAGGGAAGCTGGGAGCTGAACCCTGGATGGCGCATCTCATCCCTTCCATCACCACCGTCACCACCACTTGGCTCCTCACAGTGCTACTTATGGGTCTGAGCTACAGACGCCCGACTGGCTCCGTCGGAGTATGACTCTTGATCTCAGGGTCGTGAGTTTGAGCCCCACATTGGATGTAGAGATTACTTAAGATAAATAAGTAAAATTTAAAAAAAAAAAAAAAAAGATTCAGAAGTTTCTGAGCACCCCAGACAGCTCCATATGGCACACATCCCCTAGCCCCCGACTCTGGACCAAGGCTTGTGCTAAGCATTCGACATGCAGGTTTTCATTTAACCTCCCAGCATCCATGCCCTCTTCCCCATTCTATAGAGGAGACACAGGCACTGAAGAGTGAGATATGCTTCCTGGGCTACCTGATTTGACGCTCAGGTTCTTATCACCTTGCTAGTCCAGGTACTGGGGTAGAACTGAGTCCCATCCAGCAGCCACAGGTAAGATCAAGGCTGTCCAGCATCCCACAGGCAGGTGGGCCATTGGATGTATCCGTAGTACCAAGCCCAGGGCCTGGCCTTAACCTGCTCTGCTCATGCGCATGACTCAGGCCAAGTAATCAGGGAGAACAAACCAACTCAGGCTGTAGAGTCAGGCAGGCCTGAGTCCCGATCCCACCCGTGAGCTGAGGTACCTTAGGCAGGAGACTTGACCTGACTCTCACTTTCCTTATCTGTAAAACAGACGTGATTAACCTCACTCCATCTGATTGTGTAGCCACCAGAAGGTGCCGGTCAATCTAGCTGAATCAAGGGAAGAATGAATGAGCAGATGAACAGCCACCCAAGACAGGAGCTTTTCTCCCGTTCAAGGAAAAAGACAGTATCTCCTAGACCTGATTTTTGTTGCTTTGGGGTTCCCCCCGCCAAAAAAATGGCCCACAAATTGCTACTTCCGAAAGACATTAATAACTATTATGTGAAAAGGGGTTTCTGAAGCCGAATGAGACCTCAACGGCCAGGTTAACTGGATCTCTCCCCTGCAGGACTTCTCAGAGCCTTGAACAAAGGAGTGCACAGGGTGGGTCTCACAAGCAGGGGTCTAGGACTCTGTGTTTCTCTACCTTTCTTGGCCACAGAACTCCTTTTCTTCGTAGCAAAGCGTCACCTTGACACCAGTTCTCAGCTTTTCCTTTTTTTTCCACCCACAGCGCACATTTGGTCCAATCAGAAGGAAACAAGGCCCATTTTCTGGAAGCATTTTATTTGTGGAAATTCTACTGTGATAGTTATGATCAGGTCACCCAGAATTGCAGCTGGATCATCAGGAGTTTACTGTGTTGCTAACAGTCAAAACAGCGACCTTTTATCAACCGGAAATTCCAGGAGTCTTGTCTCGGGGAAAGTGCTCGTATCGTAGAACCTGAAGCATACTAGTGAGGTTGGGAGGCAGTGTTGTGGTATCGTGGGCTGGCTGGTCGGCAGGAGGCTCCAGCCCCCACAGCAGGTCATGTCACAGGTGGGCTCGGGGTCCGAGGAAGAGCGAATGGTTAATGCCCTTCATACAAGCTGCCCTGCCTTCCCCCGGCTCCTGCCCGAAGCCGCTGCTCCACGTTCCAGCCCCCAGGGTCCATGACTCAGCCAGGTTCCCAAAGGTGCTAGAAAAGGAGAGAGCCTGTCCTTCTTCCTCTCCTTCCTTACTCCAGTAATGTGGGTAAGCCATACGCTGCCACCCTGTGCCAGGCACTGGGGATGAGGGATTGAACAAGAGAGATGAGGTCCCTGTGAACACAGCAAAGCAAAGAAGGCCACTGTGGGGTGGCAGGGGACGGGAGGGGGTGGGTGGTCCGGGAGGGCTCTCTGAGATCTGGGGGAAGAGGCGTCTGGACAGAAAGACCGTGGGGCCAAGGCCCTGGGCATTCAGAGAATGATGACGTTGGTGTGATTGGGAACAGAAAGGTGGCCAGTGGGGACGGCACTTGGGAGAGGAAGGGCGCATGCACAGAGGTGGTGGGTGGCGGGCAGGTGAGCCCAGAGGCCATGTGGAGCGTCTGTGCTCCACATTCAGGGGGCAGCAGAAAGTCACGGCGGGCTGTCGACAGCAGGGAAGTTGTCACAGAGGCAGCGGGATCTGAGACTGGGGCTTGGGGTGGGGGTCTCACACTGCCAATGCCCAGCGACTTCTCCCTACCCCTCTAAGCTCCTGGGGTCTTCTGATGGTGGAAGGGTGGAGGCCGAGTACTCTCAGGGGTCTCGTTCCTGCCTTGGAGCTCGGGGCTGCGGAGACGAAGCTGAGCAGAACCCAAACCCACAGCCTCTAGAGGTAGCCAGGGTCCCGGGCCTCCTGTCTTCCTGCCCGTCAAAGGCTCCTAGTCCCAGAAGGCCCTGAGAGACCTCCTCATTCAACCCCGTCATGCCCAGAGGGGGAAACGGAGGCACAGGCGGAAGGCTACTTCCCCAAGTCCCCGCTAATGAAGGGACTGGACACTCCCCCAGGGCTCGCTGGGGGCAGCAGGGCCCCTGACCACCTGCTCCAGCCAAGCAGGCCCTGCCTGGCCAGCCTCCCCTTCCCCTCTCAGCCACAAGCCTCTTTTGTACTTGCTCCCTGGGGCTCTATCTCCTTGCAGGGGTCACGGGGCACCACTGACCCCAGCCCCCTGCCGGCGTGCCCGGCTGGTAATTGAAAATACCAGAATTCCCTGAAGACCAACTTACAGGGAAACCTGATACCCCAGGGTGGGCGGTGGACGGCAGGAGGGATGGGAGAACATCCAGCTGTTCCCTTTTCTCCTCCATTAATCCCCCCGGATTCCAGGAGAAAGGCCAGCCCTGCTTGGCCCCCACGGGCCCGCCTTGATCATCTTCCCAGCAAATGCCGCCTCCTTGCCACGCCCAGGGTTCCGGGGCTTATGGGATCAGAGCCCGGGTGAGCTGCCTGTAACCCAAGCCTGCCAGCTAAGCCCACCGAGCCCAGACCCCCACGGCTGTGTGGGACCTGCCCCCACCAACAGCTGAGCGCCTGGAGCCGAGGCGGGCTGGGTGGCAGTGGGCGAGGTGAGTCAGCGGGAGCGGGGCGGAGTGCGCTCTGCAGCGGCAGGATGGGAGCCGGACCAGGGTGTCCTCAGAGGCCCTCTGATGTCCACTGGTTTCCAGACCTCCCTGCTCAGCCTGTATCAGCTGCAGCCAACGAAGGGAAGGATGTGTTGGACTTGAGTGGACCAGGGTCCAAATCCCAGCTCCGCTGCCTGCTAACTATGTGACTCTGGTCGAGTTGCCTCATACCTCAGTGCCTCCATTTCCTCATCTCTAAAATGGGTATAAGAATAATACCAGCCTCATAGGGTCCATATGGGTGTCAAAGGAGCTCACTACGTAAAGCATCTGGAAGAGCACCTGGCACAGAGTGAACAAGTAGGTGTTAGGGGTTGGCCTTCATTTTGTTTTTCCACTGGGCACTGTGGGGCATACAGGTGTTGTCAAGATGACAAGCTTTTTATCTGAGGAGCAGGTTGCCTTCAGTCCTTCTTTGGCTCCCCAGGGCCTTCAGGACAGGGCAGTTTCCTGGGTGACCTCAGCCCTGCGCCTCCCCTACAACTTCTTGTACCCCAACCGCAGGCTCCAGAAGTTTTGCCTGGGTAGATGAGAGGGCCAGTCTCTGCAGAAGCCAGACTGTGAGCAGCAGTGTGGGGGATGGAAAATATACTAGGCCAGGATTCAGCTGGTGTAGGCTCTATGTGCCAGCCCCTAGCTGCTGTGTGACTTTGGACGAGTCACCTTCCTTCTCTGGTCCTGAATCCACTACTCCTCAAAGTGTGGTCCACACACCAGCAACATCGGCGTCACCCTGGAGCTTATTAGAACTACAGATCCTCGGGCCCTACCCAGACCTGTTGAATCAGAATCCTGGGGAGAGGGGGTGGAGTGCCCAGCAAAGTTCGTTTTAACGAAGTCTCCTGGTTATCTCCTCATGCCCCCTCGAGTCTGAAAAGTGCACTAATCTTTAGGGACATGTTCTACCAATTTTCTTCACTGTTGGGAGGTGGAATCACAGAGAGAAAAGTGAAAGGAATGGCATGGCCCATTTTTAGGCCTGGATCACTTTGGCGGAGTCCTGACCTGGGGGCTTGGACTCCGGGGCTCCAGCCTGGAGAGGCAATCATTGTGTGAAACAAGTATGCTTTCTCCCGTTAGACCCCAAGCCCCTGGAAGGCAGGGACCTGAGAGGTTCCTCTCTTGAGCCCCAGAACCCAGCATCATGCTGGCCTCCTACCCACTCTGTGAATTGAAATACTTTTTCCAGCTTTATTGAGATATTATTGACAAATAACATGAACGTTTAAGGTCTACGATGTGATGTCTGGACACACGTATGTATTTCAAAATGATTACCGCAGCAAGGTTAGTCCGCACCTCCCTCCTTTCACATAATTACCATTTTGGGGGGTGTCATTATAGCATTTAAGATCTACTGTCTCAACAACCTACAATTATACAATATGGCATTGTTTCTTACAGTTGCCATGCTGGAAGCTTGTACCCTTAGACCAGCATCTCCTCCTTTCCCCAAGCCCACAGCCCCTGGCACCATTCTACACTCCTGAGATGGTCTTTTTTTTAAAGATTTATGTATTTATTTTGGAGAGAGAGAGCAAGAGTGGGGAGAGGGGCAGAGGGAGAGAGAGAATCTCAAGCAGACTCCCCGCTGAGCAGGGAGCTGGAGGCAGACTCGATCCCACGACCCTGAGATCATGACCTGAGCTGAAACCAAGAGTCAGACATTCAACTAAGTGAGCCACACAGGCACCCCCTCCCCCCTTGAGATGTTCTTTTTTTTTTCTCCTAAGTAAATTCTACGCCCAATGAGGGACTCAAACTCACAAGGCCAAGATTAAGAGTGTCATTCTCCACCCACTGAGCCAGCCAGGCACCCCCCGAAATGTTTCTAGTAGGATCTCCCTCCTGATGGTGCCAGGCACCATGGTCAAGCCTTCATATGCATTTCTCCTTTCGTGCTCATGACATTCTTGCCAGGGAAGGGTCTGCTTTGGACGCAGTGGGGAGTGCAGGGGACAGGTGGACAGAGTCTCGGAGGGGTTGGGAGAACCTGCTGAAGGCCACAGCACTGCGGGGAGGGGAGCACTCTGATTCCACCCTCTGGCTCCCGCCCGCTGAGCTGGACTGCCTCTCGGGCCAGGCTGAAATCTTCTCACCCGACGGTTCAGTTCCCTGCAGAAAGGCCCAGCTGACTGAGGTCACATCACTGTGGCTTGGCGGCACACGGCTCACCCATGCTTGTGGGCGCAGCGTGTGTCCGAGACTCCCAGACACGCAGCGACGGCACACTCTGCCCGTGGAAGCCGCCCACAGCAGGCGGGAGAGGAGGGTGGACGGCCTGGACTCACAGAGGGGCCTGGGCTCCGGCAATCCGGAAGAACGGAGCGCTCAGCTCCGGAGGGAGAGACCGGTCTGGGCTGGAGACAGGGTCACAGCGTTAGGGCACGGTGGCAGGGACTGCTCTGAGGGCTGGCTGGGAGCCTAGCTGGGGCAGGATAACCTGGCTCCAGGCCCAGCTCAGCGCCTCATGAGCTGTGTGACCTTGGAGAAGTCACCACGCTTCTCTGAGCCTGTCTCCTCCTCTGAAAATTGTGGATATTAACCCCCATCCTGCATTGCTGTTGAGAGGACTGAAGGAGGCGACATGGGCCAGCTGCTCAGTGCACAGTGGCAAGTACCCAGTGACACGGGCGAACGCTTCCGGCGCCGACCACCCGCCAGATGCCGCACTGAGCAATGGACACGAGTTCCCACGTCTGCTCCCCCCAACAGCCGTCAGGGCATGTTACCCACAGGCTCATTTTACAGATGAGGAAACTGAGTCACAGAGCTCTCGGACTGCCCCTCCACTGGGTTCTAGTAGTTAACCTCACTCACTAATCCCTGGGGGGCATTTCCCCGCAGGCAGGTGAGATGCTCGTGAAGAGCCGGAGCTGCCGGGTTCAAGTCTGACCACCTTGCTGCACCACCCTTGAGCAGGAGCAGCTCCAAGCCTCAGTTTCCCCATCTATAAACCGGTAATGTTAGGAGCCCCCAGCTAATGGGGCCATTGTGAGAATTCTCTGTGACACCCATGTTAACATGTGTAAAGAGCCTAGAACAGTGCTGGGCACAGAGGAAGGGCTCAGGCAGTGTTGCGTTCGTGGCTTTATCATTGGTACTCTTATACACATGTGCACAGCCCTGAAAGTCCTTCCAGTCACTTCGTGGAGCCTGAGAAATGTCACCTCCCGTCCCCAGGCATCTGGTGAGAATGTATTGTTTGTGCTGCACACTTACTCTCTGTATAGGTTCAGGCAAGACACTTTCCTTGATACTTGGCTTCCCCATCTGCAAAATGGGCTGAAGGAGGTGTGCTTTTGAGGCTGTGGTAGGAATTAAATGGGTTAATGCATGTCCAGGAAATAGCACGGTGCCCAGCATGTAGTAGGTGCTCACTAAACAATGATTAGTGGGGCTCCTTTGCTCACATTGGGGTCTCTTGATTCTCTGGGAGGCAGTAAGGAAGACAAAGTCTCCCTGTTGGAGGAGGGAACTGCAGGGAGCAGGGCCTGATCTTCCCAAGATGCAGGGCCAGGAGCCAAGCCGAGAACCAGACAGTGCTCCTTCGGGCACAGAGGAAATGAAGGCTTGTCAGGGACACCAGGACCAAGGTCCAAGTCCTTCTTGCTGGTGCTGCCACCCTGTCTTGGGTGTCTTGGGCCAGTATCTCACGGGTCCTTGGGGTGCTAGAGGGTGCTAGAGGGAAGCCAGACCTGCTCAGGCTCATGCTGGCCTCTGGGCTGATCCAACTCCAGGCCAAAGGCTGCCCAGGAAGGACAGGCAGGGAGCATTCGAGCTGCAGGACCTCAGGGATCTTGCAGCCTGCCTGTGGTGCAGAGGATGAAGCTAGGTCCAGAGGTGGGGGACAGCTTCCCCAAAGTCACACAGTCAATGAGCACCAGGCCAGGGAGAACAGTCTGGGTCTTCTGAGCAACACAATGTTCCCTCCACCCTGAGGCTGATGGGAAAGAAACAGCAAGGAACAGGTGAGTCATTGCCAGGCTTCAAGTCCCGATGGGCTCCTACCGGCCCCCGTTCCACGCTCACATCCACATGGAACACCTGGGAAGCCAGATTTGGGTGAGGAGGAAAAGGGTCCGTCTCAACCTTCGGACACCCCTGTGTGGGCCGAGACAGGGCTCCTGCTTGTCACAGACCTGCCAGGAGCCACGAGAGACTGTAGGAGGTGCTCCCTTCACCCTGCTCAGTCCTCAGCTGCTCCTGAGACCATGCACACCTCGGGCCCAGAGAGGCAAGGAGGCTCGCTGGAGTCACACCATGGGGAGTCTACCCCCGCCCCGTCCAACTCACACGACGAGCCCTGCCCCAGCAGACCTGGGTTCAAATCCCGGCTGAGGATGGGGGGGGGCTGTGTGATCTCAGGAAACCCCTTGCCCCTCTGAGCTTTAGTGTCTTCGTCCTGTCCCCTTCCTTTAACCTCTGTGACAGCGCTAGCGGCCCTGGGGGGAGGATGGAGGGAGGGATTTTACCAACATAGAATTCATATACGATTAACCATTTTAAGGTGTACGATTCAGTGGCATTTAGTGCATTCACAGGGCTGGGCGACCATCACCTCTGTCTAGGCCCAGAACATTCTCCAGTCCTCCCTATCCTCAGCCCTGGAGACCACCAACTGCTTGCAGTCTGTGGGTTTACCTCTTCGGAATATTTCATACAAATGGACTCATCAAATATATGAGCTCTGTGTCTGTCTTTCACTTGGCATGTTTTTGAAGTTCGTCTACATTGTACATTTGTCAGTACTTGATTTACTTTTATGGCTAAATAAGAGTCTATGGTATGTGCGTAGCATAATTTGTGTGCCCATTCATCCGGTGAGGAGCGCCTCGCTTGTTCCCGCCATTTGGCTATTGCAGTGTTGCTATAGACATTCATGTACAAGTATTTGTCTGAATACCTGTTTTCAGTTCTGGGTGATATAAGATTAGGAGTGCAAATGCTGGGTCATGTGGTAACTCTATGTTTAACTCTTGAAGGAGCTGCCAAACTGTCTTCCATAGGAGCTATGGATTTATTTGTATAAATTTATTTTTGGCAGTCATTTTTATTCAGTGCCAGATCACTGGCACGTAGTAGGTACTTGGTGCACGTTTGCAGAAGGAAGGAGGAATCTCCCACCCTCTCCCGGAGACCCGTCATCATGTCTTGGGTCTGTGAGTTCCCTAGTCCAGCAGGCTGTAAACTCCAGGAGAGAATGAACACCTTTCATGCAGCTGCTTTGGGCCAGGCCAGAGAAGGATCCAGGGCATCTAGTTCTCACTTGGTGTGGCTTGAGCTCACCAGGGACGGCCAGCATGGTCTGTGTCTGAAATCTGCACGTGTTCCACGAAAGCAGGAGCCACAATCCTCCCCAAGTCCCTGTGGCCCCCTTCAGCCCCCTAGGCGGGCTGTGTGGCCTCAGCCAGATGCCTTCTCCTCTCTGATCCTCCCCTCTGTCCCCCTGGGCACCTCTAAAGTGGGAGGCTGCACCCCGTTCTGCTGCCCCAGACCCCTGACCGCTGACCTCTCTTCCAGCTCCATCGGCCGTGTCCATCATGCACCAGGTGAGCCGCACCGTGGACAGCATCACCCTGTCGTGGTCCCAGCCTGACCAGCCCAATGGTGTCATCCTGGACTACGAGCTACAGTACTATGAGAAGGTACCCGTGCTCCAGGGCGTGCTCCCCACCCCCACCGCCCTGGGCCCTGGGGTTCTACCATCCCGTGAGACTGGACACAGAGCACTGGCCTCCGAGTCGGGCTGCCTGGCTCAATTCTGACTCTGGTCCTCCCCAGCTGTGGGACCTCAGGCAGGTTCCTTGACCTCTCTGAGGCATGCTTTTCTGGTTGGGGGCACCAGGCCAGCAATCCCAGTGAAAGACAGTGGTCACGGCCCTTTCCTCACTGAGACCCTCCTTCCTCTTGACTTCAGTGGGCCTGAGGTTCTGAAGAATTGGTTTCCTGAAAAGCCAAGATTTAAAACTGCTCAAGAGAGCTTCTGTCCATTTGTATGGGGAGAGAGTGATTTCTCTTTGAGCTTTTTAATCAGACCCCTGTTACCCCCTCAGGACCCTCTAGGACCTGAGGATCCGGGTTGGAAGCCACTGCTGTTGTAGGGGAGCATTGGACTAGGAGTGAGAAGCCGTAGGTTCAGATCCCAGCTCCATCCAGAGCCAGCCGTGTGACCTTGGGCAGGCATCTTACCTCTCTGAGCCTCAGTTTCCTCCTGTGTCGAGTCCAAAGGAGATTGCCTCCCTTAACCGGGGGCTGCTCAGGTCAAGGAGAAAAGGCAGGTTCGGAGCCCAGCACGGCTCCTGGCCCTAGCAGAGTGCAGTTTCCCTCCCTCCTGTCTGCCCTGCCTGCTGCACGGTGGGCAAGTGCTGCCTACACCTGTGAGGCCAGGTGAGGCCCGTACATTTGAACACGGGGCCTGCTCCGTGTAGGGGCCCGGGGGTGGGTAGAGCTGCCCGACAACAGAGATCCAGGAAACTCTCTGCGACTGGACACTTTTCTAACCTGTGTCCTGAGGCACCAAACAGCCACAGAGCCTGCAAGGGCCCCTGGGAAAGGTGTCATTGGGATCACGTTCAGACTAAGGTGTGAATGACTATAGGAAGTGCTTTGGTTGAGGGTTGGGAGCTGGAAATGGATTGGAAGTCTGTCCCCTCATGGCTGAGAGGAAGAGAGAGAGAAACAGTTCCGACCACCCTGGCTGGAGCCCTGCCTTCTGAGGCCCAGCCCCACACTTCCACTCTGCTCACTGCCGGCTCAGCCCAACTCTGGTGAGTCTCAGGGGGCTGCAAACTCCTATCCAGCCTCCCCCAGCTGGCTTAGGATTGCTTGTGTCCTTGCTTGTCCCTTGCTCTAGGCAGTGCATTCGGAGAAGCCAGGGGCCACATCTGTCCCATTCACCGTCTCCCCAGCTCCCCGGGCCCGGGACCAAAGAGACACCTGGTTGAAGGAATAAGCAAATGGATCCCTTCCCAGGGCCTGCTCCTCCAGGGTGGAAACTTTGCCTTAACCTCTGCTGTTTCCCCAGCCTGGCACACAGTAGGTGCTCAAGCGGTGCTGGTGGATGGCCTGAGCTGAGGTTAATGTGAGGGAAGCCACTCCACCCCTCGCTGGGCCCTCGAGGGCCTTGAACGAGCCAGGCGTCCTATAGGCTGAGCCACACCAGCTGGTCCCAGGCCCAGGAAGCCCCAGGCCCTGCAGGAACCAGCATCTCCACCCCCTCCGGCGGGGACAGCTTAGCAACTCAGAATTCAAAAAAGAAAAAAAAACCTAATTAAGAAGCTTTATGATTAAACGAAACCGAAAGTGTTTGTCCCCAAAGACTAGAGAGGAAATGAGGAATCCCGGCGCGGGTCCTGCCTCCGACCCATTTCCTACCGAGATGGGAGGGGCTGGGGAGGCTGCCGCAGGTGTGAACCAGGAGGCCGCTCTGCCCTACTTTCCGCTGCGGCCCGGCATCCCCAGGCCTCTGACGCGGTGGCAGGACCGGCAAGCCCTGCCTGCAGCAGCCGCGGCCACCACCTGCTTGCGTGTCGTGAGCGCACACCGCCTCCATCCTCTCACTGCCCCTCACAGCAGTGCCATTGACCTCATTGGATGGGAGGGGAAACTGAGGCACAGAGAAGTTGTGCGACTTGTCCAAGAGCACCCAGCCGCTTGCTGAGTGGCAGCGCACAGATTCGGGCCTATGTCCTCGCTCTTCGCCTGGCTCTCCCGCCTTCTGGTTTTCTCTCGGGTATGCTTCTGGGATGACCACTTAAAGGTGGACAGGATCAAGATCTGAAGGAGAATCTTAGGTACAAATGGTGAGAGAGGGACAGGCCCGAAGCACAGCTGTGGTGAGACAGGGCCCTACTCAGTCAGCCCCTCCTCCCCGGGCCTGGGGTGCAGCGAGGGGCAGTTTGGCATCTGTCAGTGGGAGATGGACACTGGTTCATTCGATATTCACTGTCCCCAACTTTGGGCTGGGACCTGGGCTAGATACTGGGAATACTCCAATTAGCCAGACATGCCCAGAGGCCTCAGGGCCTTCACAGTCCAGGGGAAGAGACAGATCCAGACATAAACAGCCATGAGACCAGTTGTGACACAGTCATAGAAGGGCCAGCAAAGGTCTTTAGGGGCACTAAGGAGGGACCCATGATCTGGGTATAAATGAAGGAAAATCTTCATTCCAGTAACATTTGAGCTGAGACTCAAAAGGTGCTAGGAGTTCACCAGACAGACAAGTGATGAGAACGGTCATTTCAGACAGCAAGAACAGCACATGCAAAGGCCCTGGGGCAGGAGAAAGCAAGTGTGGAGAAGTAATATGAACAAGAGCGAGATTAGTAGGGAAGGAGATGGAGAAGGAGACAGGGCTGGGTCGTGGTGGGCCTTCCATGCCTTTGGAGTATGGATTCAATTTAAAGTACTCCAGGAAGCCATTGGAAGGTTCTGGAATGATGTGATCTGATTCTGATTATGTTTAAGATCCCTGTAGCTTGTAGTGTGGAGAACAGACTAGATGGGGTTCCTGAGGACACAAACCCTTTAGAGGGCTCTCACAGGACACCAAGTGAGAAACGATGGTGGCACAGAGTAGGGGCTGGCAGCAGAGATGGCGAGAAGCCAACAGATGCAGACGGTATTCTGAAACTCAGGGGACCAGGGAAGTGTGAAGGACAATCCCAGTGGATGATGGGGCCTTTCCTGAGGCCACTGTGGGTTTGTGATGTGGAGATACAGGTGCGGAGCTCACCAGCGGTGGAAAGGCAGAGCCAAGAACAGACAGGAGGGTGTGCAGAGGTAAAACGGAAATGGATGGACAGAATCAGGAGGATGGCAGGTCTAAGGAGAGAAAGAAAAAGGAGTGATGGCAGGTGTCAGAGGAGATGGCCTCGCAGGGGCAGGAACAGTTTCGAAGCCCAGGCTCTCAGGCTTCCATCAGGGAGGGACAGCCAGAATGTGGGTTGGATTTCAGACAAGTCCACAGCCAGCTCTTCCCTAACACTTCGGAATCCTCCCAGTGCCTGCGATTGANCGGAATCCTCCCAGTGCCTGCAATTGATTTCTTTAATGAAGGCTGCAGATCTTTGCAGGTAGGGAAGTTAGGCAGCGAGCCCTGCGGTCCCGTGTGGGCCCCGCCCCCACCCTCTTTCCCACTCCTTTCCTTCTTTAGANTAACACTTCGGAATCCTCCCAGTGCCTGCGATTGATTTCTTTAATGAAGGCTGCAGATCTTTGCAGGTAGGGAAGTTAGGCAGCAAGCCCTGCGGTCCCGTGTGGGCCCCGCCCCCACCCTCTTTCCCACTCCTTTCCTTCTTTAGAAAGGGCTCTTTTTGGAGCGGGCTCTCCGTTTGGCCTTTCCCCAGCTCCACTGGGGATTTCCCAGCCTGCCCGGAGCCCGGAGCTAAAAACCACTTTGCTGGAAGGCTTCTGGATGTGACTGACGAATGGTGTTGGCCAGCCCGGCACTGGCTCTTTCCATCGGCTCCGGCATCTTGGGGGAGGTGGCCTCCTTTGGCAGCTGTCCCGGAGCACGCAGGTTCTTGCTCCCTTTGGCTCCGCCAGTGCTCCAGGAGAAGATTCCTTTGTGGGGCCACCTACGGCCGATGGGCCCCTGTAGGCCTCCTCGACTTGTGTGTATTCAACAGAAATTTTTCCTTGGCAGAGCTGAAGGGAAGAAAGGTTGGGGGCAGTGGAGATGAGCTATGAAGGCCCAGGCTACCTCGGTTGTTGGCCAGGGTACGTGGAGCAGTGTGGATGGTTGTCCAGTGTGGACACGGAGAGGCTTGTTCTCACACTCGTTCGCTTTTGTATTCATCCATCCATTTCATGAACACCGGTGAAGGCTTACCCTGTCACAGTGTTGATAACAATGAGGGTAAGGGCCAATATTTATTAAGTCCTTATGTGCGCTGGAGACTATGCTAAAAGCTTTACCCATTTTTTTTCCCACTGAATCTCCACACCCACTCTGCGTGGCCTATGGTGGTGTTAGCCCACTTTCAAGATGAGAAGACCGAGGTTCATAGGGCTTAAGAAATGCACCTAGTGCCTCACTGGCCCATAGTCTCCAGATAAGGATTCAAACTAAGGACTAGCGGATTTCTCTCTTTTTTTTTTTTTAAGATTTTATTTATCTATTTATTTAGAGAGCTCAGAGAAGTGTTGGGGAGAGGCAGAGGGAGAGGGAGAGAGAGACTCTCTAGCAGACTCCATGCTGACCACAGATCCTGACGTGGGGCTCCATTTCACGACCCTGAGATCATGACCTGAGCCGAAATCAAGAGTCCTACGCTTCACCGACCTAGCCGCCCAGGTGCCCCAGGACTAGTGGATTTAATACTAAATTTCTTCCCCTAACTTGTTGATGCTTAGTCCTTATTCAGATAAAGGGGCTCCAGCCCCGGAGGGACAGGGAGGCGAACTGAGATCTCTAGCAGCTCCTTTGGGCCAGATACTGCCTGATCACAACATCCCTGAGAGGTTGGCATTTATTGTTCCTTTTCTGGAGTAGAAAACAGGGGCCCAGGGGAGTGAAGGGTCTTTCCCAAGGTCACAGTGCAAGTAAGGGGAAGAATCGACATTTGAAATGACTTCCAATCCCCCCGCTCTGTGCTGTTCCCTGCTTTAGGGAAGCAATCCACGAGGTTCGCTCCCCATTCTCCTGAGGCACCTATGCCACTGGCATTACCTCCCATCTCCATCCTATAACCAGGAACTTAAAACCTCCACCCTCTCTAAGTGGACACCCACCCACGCAGTCTGTAAAATCCGTCCCCTTTTCAAACCGGAGCAGGTTCCATGTTGGCTGGCGGCACCTAGTGTACAATCCTGGTACTGCAATCTGCATTCTTCATTTGTTTTTCAATAGTCTACAATGTTCATTCATTTGTTACTGGTGGTAGTTAGGGAGCGCTTACTGTGTGCTGAGCCTGCAGTCCCGGAGATAAATTAGACAAGGTCTCTGGCCTCGAGAAACCCAAAGTTCTTAGAGAAATCACATGCATATCAGAACAACAGGTGGGAGAGGAGACAATGGACTTGCAACTCTTTCTGGGACATCTGAGAAGTTTCCCCAGCAAAGGTGGTTCTTGTACTAAGTCCTGATGAACAGGCAGATGGGGAAAGGGTATTTCCGATAGGGGAAACTGCACTTGCCAAGGCTCAGAGTGTCCAGGGAAGGTAGGGTTGCCAAATAAAATATAGGACGCCAGTTACATTTAAATTTTTTAAAATAATTTCTTAGTATAATTGTGTTTTAAATATTGCATGGGAAAAACTTATACAAAAAAAGTATTCATTGTTTATCTGAAATTCAGATTTAACTGAGCATCCTGCATTTTTATTTGCTAAATCTGGCAGCCCTACCAAGAAAGGGAGGGGAAGCCTTTGGGTATGACTAGAGCCTAGAGGACACTGGGGATGTGGCAGGCAAGACTGGCAAAGGGCGAGTCATGAAGGGTCTGGAATGCCAAGCTGAGGAGTACAGCCTTTACCCTGTGGGCTTTGGGGCAGGTCTCTGTGTGTAGGCCTCTGTGCTTAATACAGGGAAATAAAACACAGCCGATCCCTTCGGGAGTTTACGGTCAAGGTTGCGTGATCAGCATGTGCCTAGGATGAGGGGATGTAGCAGAACCCCCCCCCCCGGGGCATCCACGCAAGTGCTCCAGGGCTCAGAGGAGGGGAGGCACATCTAGCTGAGAAGTCAAGCAGGCTGCTTGGAGAAAGAGGCAGCTGAGCTGGCTCAAGAAAAGAGATTTCCTATGTGCTGCTGCTCCCTGGGAGGTGTGAGCGGGTGGGGAGGAGGCACGCACACGTGAGCCCCTTCTCTAGCCCCCATGTCCCAAGTTTTCTCACCCCCTTGCCTTCACATCTGGTGCTCCTTGCCAAGCATGCCCTCCCTCTTTTTGACCTGGGTGACTTGTGTTCGTTCTCCAAAATTCCACAACCCCACTCTGAGAGAGCGTCGCTTGACTTCCCCTGATACCCTCCACCCCAGGCAAGGTCACATGCCCCCTGCACACGGTGCTTACCCTACCGGTATCAGTGCTTTATTCACAGTAATGCATTTCATCCTCTAAACAACCCTCTGAGGGGGCTGTGACCATTCTTATCCCCATTTTACAGATGATGAAACGGAGGCAAAGAGAGGTTAAGAAACTTGCCCAAGGTCACAAAGGTGATAGGAGAGACAGGCCTTGAACCCGGGAAGTCTGGCTCCAATCTGTGATCTTAACCTCTAGGCTATGGTGCCCATAATGACACGACGCACGCTGAATTTAATTGTTTTGAGAGAGTTCTCAGGGACTCTGTGCAGCGCACTTGCACGTGACTGGCATGCACAATCAGGTGTGCATTTTTCTACACAGAGGCTCGTAGCTTTCATCAGCTTCTCAGAGGTATTCGTGATCCTCCAAGGGCTGAAGTCTCCACACTGTTTGTTTTTCTGAACTGAGCTCTCTGAATCCAGCGCCCATGCCTTAGTCCCTTGGAGTCTCCAGAGCCTTGTGCAAAGAGGGTGTTTGGGGAAGGTTGGGGGGTTAGCGGACAGCTGTCTGCACAAGCGTCATCTAAACTGACAGGCACCTGCATCCAACTCAACCACAGCTCCATTCCCACAGCAACAGCTCATCTTTGTCTTGTCCCGTGCTCCTTGGGTCACCCTGGGCAGTCCGCAGGTCAGAACTGGCATTCTGCAGCTCTCAAAGGAGGGAACATTAGGTCTTGGGTATTTAACCCTCGGACGTTAGAGGTAGCTCCATGTAGGAGCCTGGTTTTGAGTCCCAGAGCAGCCGCCAGCTCATACATGACCTTGAGCCTCATTTTCCCCATCTGGCCCTTAATTCCTGCCGCACTCAAGTGTGCTGTACCCGAACAGAGGTCCTTCCACGTAACCTATCAAGGCATGGGGCAGGGAGGAGGATGCAGAAGTGGGTAAGGTAGGCCCTCTTCCTACTGTCTCCAGGAACTCACAGCCTAGACTTCAGAGTCTGCACACAGTGGCCATTCAGCATGTGTGTACTAGTCAGCTATCACTGAGGATGATGCAGCATGATAAACAGTCCCCAAAATACAACGGCTTCCAAACGCCTATTTTCTTGGTCATTGGTTGGAGTCTGCGGGTCAACTGGGCTGGCCTAGGAGTTAGGTCAAGGTCTTCCCTACATGTTTCTCATTCTGGAACCAGCTGCTACCCATGTTCAGCCCCATCATGGCCGAAGGCAGGAGCACAAGAGGCCAAGCCAACTCAACAAGCACCAAGTAAAGCTTCCACTTGCATCATGTCCTCTAGAATGTTCCAAGGACCAAAGCAAGACACGTGGATAAATTCGGCCTCCACAAGGTGGAGAAATATACTCTGCCTTCTTTTGTGGGAGGTCCTGGGAAGTCACATGCAAAAACTATGGGTGTGTAATTCTGTGACAGGGAGGGAGGGAAGAATCAGGAACCACAGATGTTTATCCAGTGGCCAATCCTGCCCCTAGTGTCAGGAGTGGGCTCTGGGCCTGCTGTGGGCAGCAAGCTTGCTAACGGTCTTCTCTGTTCCTCGGCAGGAGCTCAGTGAGTACAACGCCACAGCCATAAAAAGCCCCACCAACACGGTCACTGTGCAGGGCCTCAAAGCCGGCGCCATCTATGTCTTCCAGGTGCGGGCACGCACCGTGGCGGGCTACGGGCGCTACAGCGGCAAGATGTACTTCCAGACCATGACAGAAGGTGAGCGACATCCAGAGGGCAAGAGGAGGCCACTGGCTCCACCAACAGAATAAACCTGAAGGAACCCCCATTCCTTCCAAGTGCCTTTGGACAAATTAGAAAAGGTGCCCCCTCTTCTAGATGCCAACCCTCCTTGCTGGTTGGGAACGAGCCACCCAGAGAGGCCCCTGTGTCTGTGGCTGGAAAGCACGTGGACTCCCCCATTGCCATCCCGTCAGCCAGGCAGCTTCCTCTCGCAGGACTGTCAGGACCTCAGCCCTAACTTGCAGAGACACTCTGAGCAAGTCACTTCCCTTCCCTGGTCCAAACTTTCCTCATCTACAGAATGAAAGCATCATATTCAGTCTTTGAGAACACACCTAGTTTATCCGTGTGCTACTCCAATGACTTGCTGTTGGATTGAGAAGAATTCTGAAGTTCAGCAGCAAGAAGTGCTGGGATGGATTAGTGATGTCTGCCCTGGGCAAAAGAAGGGGAGACGGCAGTCCATGTGCTGTGTGTCTCCCAGTCTGGGACCCCATGGTCTCTAAGTACCCTTCCTGCTCTAATAATCTTTGAGGAACAGCAGAGTTAAGAGAATGGGCTCCGATGCCAGATAGACAGAAATTACAGTGCTCATTCAGCCTTAACTCTGTGGCCCTGAGCAGCTCTGAGTCTCCATTTTCTCATTTACACATGGGGATGGTGACAGCTATCTCATTATCATCATCATCATCATTATCAAACTAATGTGAAGATGGGGGGTGAACATCTAGAACCTGGCCCAGAGTTGGCACGAGGTCTCACACAGAGTTAGCGCTCGCTGAATAGTGGTTAAGGTCACAGTTGTCGTTCCTGTGAGTCTGGTAGCCCTTTCACCAACCAGCCAAGCTCCAGGGTAGCTTTACTTACGACCAGACTCCGGCATCCCCTCTTAGCATCTGCTTTAACCACTGGTCATGGGCCTTGGCCTTTGCCTAGCTGAGCATCTCAGAGGTCCCGAGACCCATGAGTTCTTGTCTTATCACAAACATCCTCCCTAAGGCTCTACTGTCTCTGCCAGGATGCTAACAGCACCTCCGCTGTAAAGCCCCATCCCCTTATGTCCAGCATTGTCACCTTTCTAGGCCCTCTTGCATGTTGGATGGGTGTTAATGACCTGGGGCATGGGGGACTGTTGCAAGATCCTTTCTTTATTAACTCAGCTGGTGCTGAGGATCCAGAACTTACCTGGTCCCTGACTTCAACAAGCTCTTGTTTGGTCATGGAAGCAAACGAGAACTAATAATAATTACGTTAAAAAAATGATGGTGCTGATGGCACTGAAAATGTGCTGAGTGGTTTCCAAGAGCCAGGCCAATGCTGAGTGCATTCTATGCATTATCTCTTTTAAGCCCATGCACAGATCTGGGTTCGCATGCTGGCTTTGGCCACTTTCTACCTGTGTGACCCCAAGCTAGTCATGGCATCGCTAAGCCTCAGTGCCCTCGTCTGTACATGGGGTGATCATAGACACTGAATCATAGGAGGATTCTGAGAATCAAACAACATACAGAACATACTTAGCACAGTGACCAAAAAATAAAATACTCAATAATAATAGTTCATATTTACTGAGTGGTTACTATCCTACGCCTGTCCTTCTGAGTGCTTTACACAGCAACCCTCTGAGATGGGGACTATTCTCCCCACTTTGCAGATGAGGAAACTAAGCCACAGAGAGGTAAGTCACTTTTCGGAGGTCCCAGACAGGAAGGCACCACCGGGATGCAAACCCAAGGAGTCTGGCCTCAGAGTCTGGGCTTACAACGGCCTCTCTGTATGTCAGCTTCTTCTTGTTGGTTCTCCTGTCGACATTGAGGTATCATGCCCATGTTATAGATGAGAAACCAAGGGTTGGCGCAGAACACGGGCTTGTCCAAGGTTACCCGTGAGTGAGTACGGGCTCATTCTCCATCTGGGCACGGGACAGACCCTCTCTTAGGTGCAGGAATGGAGTCTGGGGATCCCGGGAGGCCTAGCGGGCTGTGAGGCACTGGGACTCCCAGAGCCAAGCTGACAACACTCCACGCGCTTCCTCCCCCAGCCGAGTACCAGACAAGCATCCAGGAGAAGCTGCCGCTCATCATCGGCTCCTCGGCGGCTGGCCTGGTCTTCCTCATCGCTGTGGTCGTCATTGCCATAGTGTGCAACAGGTGGGTGGGTGTCCCCAGCCCCGTCCGGGCCCGGATGTCCATCTAGTCAACCATTCCTGAACAGTGTCTGTGAGCCGAAGGGATATTCCCATCATTCCCAGGGACAGGGAGAAGCCTGGGCAGGCCTGGTTGCTCTCCCACCGACCTAAATGGCCACCATTAGCTACAGTCCATCCCTTTGGGCTAGAGTTGCCTTGACAAGTTGCCTTGACTATTTGTGGAGGTGACGCATAGAGACTAATACTTCAGCATGAAGAAATGCTCTTCTTCCTTAGATGCCCACTCTAGAACAGACAGGGCCGTGAGGTCAGATGGACAGAGGCCCTGGGAGGTGACTTTGAAAGGGGCTTCGCTGGAGAGGGAATGTGGAAATGGTGAGCCTGCCTTTGAGGTGGGAGAGGTGGGAAGAGATGCGGGGCGGAGTGGCCAGGAAGGTTGAGGCTGCTAGGCCGGGGGGCAGACAGGGAGCCCTCTGGCAGGGGTGTGGTTTTGAGGGCCTGCCCTCCCTCTCCCTATCACCTACTGTGGCTCCCAGTTCCCCGGGAGCTTCCAGGTGGCTCCAGCCCTTTGCTCTTGTTCCAGAAGACGGGGGTTTGAGCGTGCTGACTCGGAGTACACGGACAAGCTGCAGCACTACACCAGCGGCCACAGTACGTACGCCCCAGCGGGGCCGGCACCTTGGACCCTTTGCTAGGCATTTCCCCAGAAACCTCTCCAGCCTCCTGCCTCTGCCTCCCACCCTGCTGCAGCCAGACTGAACATCGAGCTGCTCCCTGAACGGGCCAAGCTCACTCTCCCCTCTGGGCCTCTGGGCCTCTGGGCCTGCTGTCCCCTCTGCCTGGAGCATTGCCCGCTTTCTCTTTACCCATGTGACTCTCCGTTTCCCGCACCCCCATGTATACAAACCACTCTGAGCAGCCTCCCCTGTCCCCACCCCACCCTGGCTTTAGGGCCCCGTCTGTGCTTGCACAGCGCCCCCTTACTTAGCTGCATTGTGATGGCCGTGTCCTTGTCTCCCCGACATTTTGGCAGGAGCACCCGAGACATGAAAGTGGGTCTGACACTCACCAGGGACCCCAATCGCCAGTGCGCTGCCTGGCACTTAGCAGACCCTAGATCCCTATTTATACAGTAAATCCATGAGTTGTGTGAGATGCTGAGGACCCCAGGCTCTGGCCCGGGAGGTGGCGGACCCTGTGGCTCCTCCCTGGTGACCCCTCTGGTAACCACTGCCCCCCACCCAGTGCCCCCATTTCCCCCACTGTCCCATCCCATCTCAGGCCAGGGCAGGACGCATAGGTGCTGCATACCCAGAGCAGACAGCCCCTCTCAAGGGGCCCAGCAGAGACAGAGCAGAACATAGATTCCTCTCGATTTTACCCTGGCAGAACCGACATGGGGCGGCCCCGGGGGGAGGGGGCGGGGAGAACCTTCATGCTCACTTCCACTCGCACAGCAGACGGGAATTCCACATGGGTCCAATATAGCTTCTCAAACTGTACTCAGTGGGGTACCCTAGGGCTTCTGAGATGCCACTGGGTAAGAGAGGCCATCGGCGTTGCCCGTCACATGTCACACAGTCTTTGTGACCTGCTGTGTATGCCTGGCTCTGTTTTAGGTAGCTGGGGATGCACAAGTAAGCAAACCACATGTCCCCAGCCTTGTGGAACTTAGAATCTGATGGGAGGGATGGGCAACAAAAGAAATACAGGTAGTAAATGAGAAACGCACGTGGCCTGCTAGAAAATGACAGCGCTACGGCAGAAGGCAAAGTAGAACAGGAGGATGGGTTGAGAATTGCAAGGTCAAGTCAACAGAGTTGCCTGTTCAGATAGGCCAGTTGGGGTGGGCCTCACTGAGAGGGTTTCAGTTAAGCAAAGGCGTGAACGAGCTGGGGGGGTGAGCTGCGTGGACAGACCTGAGGGAAGAGTCTCCCCAGCAGAAGGAAGAGCCAGTGCAAAGGCCCTGAGGCTGGAGCGTGCCTGGCAGGTTTCAGGACCAGCCAGGAGACTCATGTGACTAGAGCGGAGTGGGGAGACAGGAGGGGCAGGTACGAGGGGCCCCAGCAGGCAGATCCTTGTCAGCCATTGCGGGGGCCTTGGTTTTTATTCTGAGTGGAATGGGGAACCTCTAGAAGGGCCTGAACCAAAGACTGACACGGTTTTGACAGGACTTCTCTGGCTGCTGTGGGGAGAGTGGAGTGAAGGGGCTGCAGGGCACGAGGCAGGACAGAAGCAGGAAGACCTGTGAGGTGGCGGTTGGCATCATCCGGGGAAGACTGGATTCTGACATGTGCTGGAAGTTCTAGATTTGCCGCAGGATTGGATGCGGGGTGCGCAGGAAAAAGCGGAGCCAAGGCGTTCTAGATAGCAAGCCTCTGGGTTAACAGTCAATTTGAAGTAAAAGTTCCTGAGCTTAAAAAATCACTTTAGACATAAATGTAAAAAATCATTAAACCATTAAAATTTCCAGATGACAATTTAGGTAACTATTTCACTGATATTCTAAGCCTAAAAGCAATGGAAGGCTCACAAGAAAAAGGCGGAACAATTTAACTACACCGAAATTTAAAAAATCACCTGTGTGCTTAAAGTCCTAAATTACGTCACCCCCTCCTATTCCCCAAGTAATGAAATCATGGTTATAGATAGAGGCTGACTGTACTGCATTCTCTGTGGCCAGACCTGTTTAAATGCTTTACGTGCATTTGTTCCTTTAATCCTTAAAATTACCCTTGTAATATCATTGAGTATGAGCGTACCAAGGCCCAGAGAGGTCACACAGCAGCTCAGGGCCAGAGCTGAGGTCCACACTTTGCCACACCATGTTGTCCACACCCGACTGAGCTGGAATAAAGTGGGCTCACACGCTCTGTCACCTGGAGCCATGTGGGAACATCACTGTTGAGCGTGTGAGTCACTAACAAGGAAACAGGGGACAGCAGGGATTTATTTTTAAAATAGAGCCCAGGATTTGTTCGTGGATCAACACATTCTAAAGCCCAGGCTCCTACTCCCTACATCTAAAAAAGGGCTTTGGTTTTTTCAAAGCACGGCCGGCCTTGTGGTCCCACACCCACCAGCAGCCCTGAGTGGCTGGGACAGAGGAGGAAGCTGAGGCCCAGAGATGTGTGTGACTGGCTTAAAGTCACCCTCACCAGCTCACATGTTCTGTCGTCCAGCAGGTGCTGAGTGGGGACCAAGGTCTATGGTACCCAGATGGGGCCCAGAGGGCCCGACCTGGTTTCTCATCCCTGCTCTACCACTGGCGAGCTCTGTGACCTTGGGGGGGTCATCGAACCTCTCTGAACCTTGGCATCTTTACATGGGAAGTAGCCAGAATGATGCTTCCTTCACAGATTTGTGAGGATTAAATGAATTAATGGATATGAAAGTGCTTCCTAATAATATTTAAGAATAGCCAACTTCTCTCTATACCAGCTAACAACTATCCAGTGTTTTCTATCCGCCAACTACTATACTAAGCCCTTTAAAAAGATTCTCATTTAATCCTCACAGTCCCCTTATGAGGTAGGTGCTGTTTATTGGCTCCACTGTAGATATGGAAAAAAGCGAAGCACAGAGAGGTTAGGTAATTTTCCCAAGGGCACACAGCAGTATCAAGACTGTGGTTGATCCTCAATTCGAACTCCTAAACCAGCTTATTTGTGATTATTATTACCAACAGATCCAGAACTCAAACCAAATCTCTGAATGTCTGGTTCTTCTCCCTCCTTCATCCTGAATTTCCCCTCTGGGTTCAGGACAGCAGGTAGTGGCCCTGACAGTCATAAGTCATCCAAACGACAGCCCAGTATTTTCTGGAGACTCTGACTGCAGAGATCCTCACCCAGCTTCAATGCAGCAAATACCCATCCTGGGAGCTGGGCCTTGAGCAAGGCTTAGCTGCAAGGAACTCCCCTTGCATTCCAGGATACAGGATGGGGAAGTATCCAGAAAAGAACAGTAGCCTGGCAGTTGAAGGCGTAGACTCAACAGACACACGACCTGGATTCAGACCTTATGTCTGCCACTTATCAGCTCTGTCCATGTCACCTTGCGCAGATCATCTAACCTTTCTTAACCCACAGTGTGATCATCCAAACAATGGGGATAATATTAGGTTGGGCCAAATGAAATTGCCTGTTTTGTAGGTCAGAAACAGTCAAATACTAACAATTCATAAGACTCAGCCTAATAATGGCATTTACCAGGTAGGGTTGTCAGGAGGGTTAATTGGATAGAAACCTGTAAAGTACCTAGACCAGGGCCTGGCGCCTGGCAAACCCACACTGAGTTGTGAGCAGATTGTGATATTAATGGTGAGATGAAACCAGAGGGTCACAGAAGCAGGGACCGCTCAGAGCCATACTTTCAAAAGTGTTTATTAAGCATCTACTAAATACCACCTTCACATGTGTACTCCAGAGAAGACATTCTAGAGCAAGTCTTCATAACTTGGGGTTCACAGACCCCAAGAGCTTCAAGGGCCTGTGAACATGCCAAAATTATATGCTGAATCTGGGAGTATGACACACACGTGAATAATTTTCCAAGGAGCAGATTCATACCTTCTTTCAAATTCTCGAGGACATTCATGACCCCAAACAGGCAGAGTGAGAAAAAGAGAACATTCCAGTAGGCAATGCTGCTACTCTTTCAATAAGCATTTCATGAGCACCGTCTACATGCCAGTTTCTAGGATTTAGCATGAACTAGACAGACGTAGCCTCTGTCCACCTGAGGGAGAGAGTGGAAAGCAAGTCCATACAGGCAGTGGAGTGTTCCAGAAAGGGGAGGCAGGAGGCTGTGGGCATGCATATGGGAAGCTTAATACAAAGTAGGAGAGCCATACAGACGTCAGGGCTGTACAAGTGGCTGGAGAGACAGGGCTTCAGAGCCTAAAGAGAAAGCATCGATCTCCACTGGAAGGATCCAGGCAGGCTTCCCAGAGGAGGCGGCATTTGATCTGGACACAAAGAGGAAGAGAAGGGTATTGCAGGTGGAGGTAACCACATGAACAGAGCACAGAGGCAAGAAATTATACGTTGTGTCTGGGACCTCTGCACGAATAATTCTTTTCAGTGGTGTTATAGAGGGGCAGGGAGCTATAGCTGGGGTCCAACACGGAGGGCTTGGAATGCCAGGTGAAGGCACTTGCCTTAGTCCTGCAAGCAATGGAGAGCCCTCCTGGCCAAGGCTTGGGGATGGCATCTGAGTGGTTGGCAGTGCCCGAGTCAGCTTTGAGCTCCTGCTGTGCTTCTCCTCAGCTCCCGGAGCTGACCCATTCCTGTCCTCCCTCGGAAGCTGGCCTGACAGAAAGGGCTTCCCCCAGTCCTGTTGGAGGGAGGCTGAAAGTCAGCCACCAAGAGCCACGGAGCACTGAGTTTGAGCCAGAAAAGGAGCATCTCCCAGGGACTGATGTCCCCGCTCTGAGGAGTGCTGACTGGGGAAGGAGTCGTGGCTGAACAGCCCAGGAGGAGGAGGCCTGGGCCAGATCTAGTTGGATTGCATGCAGGAGGCCATGAACCTGATGATTAACAGTATGGCCCTTGGCTCAAGTCTGACAGTCCTGGGTTCAAGTCCTGGCTGTGCCATTGGCTAGCTGTGTGGCCTTGGGCAGATCACTTAGGCTTTCTGAGCTGCAGTTCCCCCATGCATGAAGTGAGAATAATGATTCCCTTCCTCCAAGAGCTGTTGCGTGCAGATGAGATAATGCATACTAAGAGCCTGACCCAGTGCTGGGCACAAGGGCTCGGTCAGTGGTAGCTGCACCCCTTCTTCTTTTATCTTAGTCGCCTGGATTCTGCTCAGCTCTGCAGACATTGAGTGTGTATTGCATGCAGAGCTTTGTTCGAGCCCCACGTTGGGGGTTGAGATTACTTAAAAATAAAATCTTTTAAATAAATAAATAAAATGAAGGGCTAGACAAACACCCACACAAATAATCCAAAATAAAGCTAATGTATTAGAGCAGCAGTTGGCAGACTTTTCTGTAAAGGACCAGAGAGTAAATATTTTAGGTTTTGATAGCCATAAAGTCTCTATTGTATCTATCAATTCAGTCACTGGAGTGTGAAAGCAGCCACAGGCAAAGGAATGCAGGCAGCTGTGTTCTGATAAAACTTTATTTATGAAATGGTCAGTGGGCCAGTTTGACGACACATGTGTTAAAGGTTCCAACTTTAGACTCTTGGAATGTCTGAAGCAGACACTGCGAGTGGTCAACTAACATGTCCAAGGTCACACAGCTGAGCAGAGTTAGTGGCCCCACTCAGCAATCATTCAAGCCTTACTATGGCCGAGGAACTCCAGCTCCCTACTCCTAGAGCTAATGCCTCCAAAGTCATGGCTCCCGGAGCAATAAGAGAATGTGGGCAGGGAGCTGGGGGAGCCAGAGGGAGGCTTGGGCAGCAGCAGACCAGTTACCTTGGAGGGAGAAGGTGGGATGGATTATCCTTCCCTTCCTTCCAAGTGTTTTGCTGGCTCAATGCTAGGGTCAGAATTAGGTGTTTGGCATCCAAGTTACACTCTTAATTTATGCATCAAATAAGTTTAAAAGTACATCAAATCAAGAGTCAAATTAATCTGCCACATGTCCAGCCTCATGTTGATCACCAGGGAATTTGAGATCTAGAAAGATTTAAGACCTAGCTAATGAGGGACCTGGGAAGTGGACCCAGAAACAATTGGTCCTCAGACCCTGGTGATTGGGCAGCCCCTCCAGGCTCTGGGCCTGCCTGGGAGAGTGGAGACAGCCAGGAAGTTTCCTAAAGGGAGAGGTCACTTAAATTAGGCCTAAAAAGAGGGAGGTCTCCTTAGCAGACACCCAAGAACATGGGCTATTGCCTGCTCTTTCTGTATTTTTGTTCCAAATCTCTCTCTTCCTTCTTGACTTCCTCTTTCTTTACTTTGCACCCCCTGATTCTCTAACACAAGAGTGACAAACCTATCTATCCTTTTATGCCCACACCCATAACAGACATTGCTAATCAATCCTGACATTCCTTTACCTTCTTTAGGAAGACATTACTAATCAATTAGAGCTGGAACCTATTTGTTCTCCTGCTAAGCTCTCTGTTCTCCTCACCCTTCTACTCAGCTCAATGCCCATCTGCTCACTGAGGCCCAGAGAGGCTAAGTAACCTGCAAAGGGTTGCCCAGTTCTTATGGGGCCACATGGGTGTGTATTTCCCTCCACAGAGGGACTAGTGCTAGCCTTTCCATCTGTCCACATCTTGAGTCTGTGCATGTGACCAAGCCTGGTCTTATCCCCCAGTGACCCCAGGCATGAAGATCTACATCGACCCTTTCACCTATGAGGACCCCAATGAGGCAGTGCGGGAGTTTGCCAAGGAAATTGACATCTCCTGTGTCAAAATTGAGCAGGTGATTGGAGCAGGTAGGTGTCTGGTGCTCTCCCAGGTACCATGGCCTCAGCCATGAGTGGGGAGTACTCTTGGGGCAAAGGGTAGGATGCGGGGCAGGAACCTCAGAGGATCCTCCAAGACCTGAAGGTTCACAATACCGAAGGTAGAAAAGTCCTCCAAGGTCATCCAGTAAAATAACCTCATCGTCATATGAGGAAACTGAGGCACAGGGCTGGGAAGGAGCTTACATACCATGTCGGAGATTGACCTAGGTCTAGAACCCCATTCTGGACTCAGTCTAGTGCTTCATCCATCCCACCATTCATCCAGGTCCCTCTCTCCATCTCCCCAGGTTCCCCTACAGCCTTGCCCCATGCCCGGCCAAATACCGGGGGACAGCTGTGAAGAGCTTACTCTTACTTCCAGTGGTGGCTAGGACCTTTCTGGGCCCCCACACTCTACAAAGGGGTTCTTTGTCTAAGAGAATAAATTGACCAGTGGGGAGAAAAAGCTCCTTCAGGACCCAGGAGTGGAGGTTACAAGGAGTGGGAACTGGCACTTCCACCTGGCAAGTGACATCCTGCCTCTCTTGGTGTGTGTGTCCCAGGGGAGTTTGGCGAGGTATGCAGTGGCCACCTAAAACTACCGGGCAAGAGAGAGATCTTTGTAGCCATCAAGACGCTCAAGTCAGGCTATACTGAGAAGCAGCGCCGGGACTTCCTGAGTGAGGCCTCTATCATGGGCCAGTTCGACCATCCCAACGTCATCCACCTGGAGGGTGTTGTCACCAAGAGCACGCCTGTGATGATCATCACTGAGTTCATGGAGAATGGCTCCCTGGACTCCTTCCTCCGGGTAGGGGAAACCAAGAGTGCAAGGGACCCATGAATGGGAAGGAAAAGGAGCAATGGACATAGCTTCATGGCATCAAAGCCTGATGGGGTCTTGGGAAAGATCTAAGTCAGGAATGGCTTGCATGCTGCCTCTTTCCATTCCCTTATCCGTGGCAGGCATTGCTAATCAATCCCAGAACTCTGTCCCACTAAACCAGGAAGCCATCTCAAAATCCTTTTCATTCTAGGAACACAACCAGTCAGTCAGAGTTGGCATACAACTGAAATCTGTTTCTGTCTCTGCTCTTAGCCAGCCTTCTCATTACGCACAAAAGAAAAGTGAGGCTCAAAGACAGGCAGAGTTTGCCCGGGCTTACCTAGAGGGTCAAGATGAGAGCCAGGACTGGAACCTGGTCTCTTAAACCCTGGTCCAGGGTTTTCACCAGATTTTGGATCTCTCCAAAGCTATATGTGCTGGGGATGAAGTCTAGAGCACAAGGTCAAGAGAGGAAAGTTCCCAGACCCACCCACCCCCCAGAGATCACAATCAACCTGAACCAAGAGCATGGAAGCATGTAGCTAGACTAGTTGCCATTTAGCAAATACTTATTGAGCATCTAGTATGTGCCAGGCATCTTCCACGCACCTTCTTATTTAACTCAGATAGCCCTGGGAGGTGGGTGTGACTTACCCCCATTTAACACCCAGTGGGGGAAACAGACTCAAGAAGTCAGGTCACTTGTCCAAGGTTGCACGGCCAGCAAAGGGCAGAGCCAGAGTCAGACCAACTGTGTCTACTCTAAATCCCATGTCGTGTGGATGATCCCGCGCTCTGACTGATGCCCTTCCATTTACTGTGTGTTTTCTCAACTTCTTCCAAAGCAAAACGATGGGCAGTTCACAGTTATCCAGCTGGTGGGCATGCTGCGGGGCATCGCGGCGGGCATGAAGTACCTGGCAGACATGAACTACGTCCACCGCGACCTGGCCGCCCGCAACATCCTCGTCAACAGCAACCTGGTCTGCAAGGTGTCCGACTTCGGGCTCTCACGCTTTCTGGAGGATGATACCTCAGACCCCACCTACACCAGTGCACTGGTAAGATGGAAGCAGAGAACCGTGGGGATGTGGTGCCAGGCAAGAGGGCTTAGATGTCCCTCTCTCCTTACAGTATGTTTTCACCAACTCCTGCTCATGCCAAGCACCATGCTGGGCCCTGGCAACACAGAGACATAAACCACAGTCTCTGCCCCCTTGGAGCTCACAGGCTGTGTGGGGACACAGATGTGCAGAGAAACATGGAATAACAGAGCTATGAGTCAGGACACCTGTCTGGGGAGGCCGAGGAAGACTTGCTAAGAGGGGTGATGGCTGAGCTGACAGCTGAAGGGCTAGTGAAGGGTTGTCAGATGCCATGTTCTCGAGACAAGATGTGACCAGTACACAGACTGTAAGCGGGAAGGCAGTGGGCAGTAATGCGGGAGAGGCAGGCAGGGCTGATCTTGGAGACCCTCGATGCCAAGTTCAAGACTCTCTCCTGCTGAAGAGCTTTAAACAGAAAGGAATAGGACACAGCCCCTGCCCGTAGAGCTCAGATGGAGTCCAAGCAGAGCCAAGCATGCAGGCAAATGATTTGAGCACTGCTCTGTAGAAGTGCCTCCTTGATGGAGAGATGGGGGCACGGGTATAGGATTAAAAAGAGCAGGCAACGTTTTGGGACTTAGGGAAAGATTTTCAGATATGTAAAGGATGAGAAGAGGTTTCCAGATGGCAGAGTGAGAGAAGGCATTCCACACAGGGGGGACCGTTAGGTGCAAATTCCCAAGGCCTGAAGCAGCATGGTGAGTTCGAGAAAGAAGGTGGTGCTNTATGTAAAGGATGAGAAGAGGTTTCCAGATGGCAGAGTGAGAAAAGGCATTCCACACAGGGGGGAACGTTAGGTGCAAATTCCCAAGGCCTGAAGCAGCATGGTGAGTTCGAGAAAGAAGGTGGTGCTTCCTGGGATTGGTACAGCACAGGGCTTCGGGTGAGGAGTAGCCCTGAGAGCGGAGGCCAGACGGGTCAGCCTCCCACCCGTTAACCCTCCTCATTCTGTTCCCCAGGGTGGGAAGATCCCCATCCGCTGGACGGCCCCAGAAGCCATCCAGTACCGGAAGTTCACCTCAGCCAGTGACGTGTGGAGCTATGGTATCGTCATGTGGGAGGTGATGTCTTACGGGGAACGACCGTACTGGGACATGACCAACCAGGACGTAAGTTGCCAAGGGGGCTGGGCCCGGCCCAGTGTTGGCTGATTCGAATGTCTGCACAGGACTCTGGACTCCCCAGGCGTCAAGAGTAGGAAAGGCCTACACATCCACAATTCAGCCACTCTTCAAGATGCGTTCACCTTGTGGCCAACCCCGAATGAGAACACATCTGCCCTTGAGGTGTTTTCCACATAACCAGGGGGCAAGGCGATTATTCCAGGAACCAGTTGTTGTTATCAGGAACTTTACAAATCAGGTGCTCAATTGGAGAAGGCAGGTGTCGAGTCCTGTAGGTGTTGAGGCCAGGGCCACGTGAACACGATCAGTCAGGAAGTCTTCCCAAGACAGGGGAACACACACAGTAGGAGGGCTTGGGACGTGAGGACTTCAAAGGGGAAGAATAGCCTGTGCAAAGGCCCAGAGGCAGGATGCTGAGGGAGCATGCTGCGGAAAAGTATGGAGGAAAGATGGTCAGAAAGGATGATAAGGTTCAATAATGGGGCGTTTGAAAGCCAACTCAACACATTTTGATTTGCAACAACACAGAACAGGAAGGACTTAAAGAAGCTTCTTGAGCAGGGAGGGTGACCCACAGTCCAGCTGGGGAGGTGAGTCTGGGCCTGGTGGAGGACAGACTGAAGAGAGGCGTGTGAGCTCCTTTTCCTGACAGAGGAGCCAGGCAGGGCCATGTACAGCCATGCCGTGGGGCCTGCCCCAGAGACAGCTCTCACCTGGAGCAGTAAATGGCACCGAAAACAAGAGTTGTTGTCACCCTGGGGTGAAGGGCCAGAGAGAGGATAGTCCTAGGGAGGGAAAAAATGGTCCACAAGAGGGTCAGCCTGGTAGACCCTGAGGCAAAAGTTACCTCAGGGTGCCGGCTTTCCCGAGATTGGCAGAGGGGGCAGGCACACACACCCCAGGTCAGACTGAGGCCATAGATGGTGGGAACCCAGGTGAGACGCATCCCTGGGGCTGCATCCAGGAGGCGGAGGCAGTTGCCATGGCAACCAAATAGGTCTGCCCTGCGCTACAGAGGGCAAGGGGAGAAAGAGGTCAGGTGAGAGGCAGATGCCCTTTACCCCTCTCGGCCCCCCGCACTCTGGCCCTGTGTCATCCCCAGGTAATTAATGCCATTGAGCAGGACTACCGGCTGCCGCCGCCCATGGACTGCCCCAGCGCCCTGCACCAGCTCATGCTGGATTGCTGGCAGAAGGACCGCAACCACCGGCCGAAGTTCGGCCAGATCGTCAACACGCTGGACAAGATGATCCGAAACCCCAACAGCCTCAAAGCCATGGCACCCCTCTCCTCTGGGTACGGCTCTGGTCTGGCCCCACCCCTCCGCCCAGTACATCTCCACCCTCGTCCCCAGCCGGCCTTTCCTCTCTCCAAATCCCCACCTGCCCAGCCCCATCCAGCCTCCCCCTGCTTCAGGCAGGTGCTCTGCACTGCAGAGGTCAGGGGTCAGGGGTCAGGGAAGGCCAGCATGAGCATTCCTTGGGCATTCGCCCTGCCTTGGGGCACAGAGGAGCCCAGGACACAGAAGAGGAGAAGGAAGTGGTAGAGATGGTGAAGGAAGCACTTTTTAAAGCATGGTCCGAGAGGATGGCATTTAAGAAAAATTACCAGAACCTTGGTTGGTGAACAGATTGACTGGTCCCTGGGTTTCCTTCCTAGCTCCCTTCGTGTTCAAACCTGGACCCTCTAACTTACATCTTCGTCCTTCCCAGCAGAGCCATGCACATGCGTGCACACGCGCGCGCACATGCACACACACACACACACACACACACNGTCCTTCCCAGCAGAGCCATACACATGCGTGCACACGCGCGCGCACATGCACACACACACACACACACACACACACACACACAGGCATGCTTACACAAATACAATCCTACACACCGTTAGGCACAAAAACTCAAGCTTATGCTCCCCCCCCCACAGTCTTGCAAACATGGATAAGCACCCATTCGCAGGCCCTCACGCCTACCCTCCCTAGGCACCCAAGCACACACATGTTCAGAAGTACATACCACATATAAACACGCACACAAACCCACGCTCAGTCACCATCCCCTACTCAGAGGGACGAGTGTTAGCTCCAGTGATCCGGAGGCCTGCCTTCTCCCAGTGGTCCCCGGGGCATATGTTCCATCAGACCTGGGGCCACCACCGCCTTGCTTAGGTGACTGCCCCAGACCCCTGTCCCTCCTGGCCCTGCACACTCTTTCTCTTTGAGATCCTATCAGAGTTTCTGAGGGGCATCCAGCCAGGGGTCCCCAGGGTCCGGGGCTGGCTCTGTCCAGAGACTCTTTGGGCCCAAGTCCTTCACCTGCCAAGTTTTTGTGGCCCCCGGTTTCCATCTGCCTCTACCTGTCGCTCACCACCATGACCCCATCAGCCACTCCTGACTCTCCGGATGAAATCCCTCTGAGCCTTGAGCCCCATGAGGGTCATTTCAATTTTTTTTTATTTATTTGACAGAGAGAGAGATCACAAGTAGGCAGAGAGGCAGGCAGAGAGAGAGGGGGAAGCAGGCCCTCCGCTGAGTGGAGAGCCCGATGCAGGGCTCGATCCCAGGACCCTGAGATCATGACCTGGGCCGAAAGCAGAGGCTTAACCCACGGAGCCACCCAGGCGCCCTGCCTGTGAGGGTCATTTCAATCCCACCCTGCTCCCATGAGCACCAAAAGCCTCATCTAGACTCTGAAGGTGCAACCCACAGGTTCCTAGAACACACCCGGGGCGTAGAAGGATGGAGGAGGCAGCAAGTAGTAGCACACTTAGTCCAACTAAACTCCCTCCTCCTGACCATCAGAGGCTTGGAGAAGCATCTTGCTCCTCACACTGTGGGCCAGTCTCCCAGCAGCCCAGGGGGCCTCCGTGTTGAGTCCTGNTGGACTTTCCAGGGGGCCTCCGTGTTGAGTCC
This sequence comes from Ailurus styani, assembly GCA_002007465.1. Taxonomy (NCBI): domain Eukaryota; kingdom Metazoa; phylum Chordata; class Mammalia; order Carnivora; family Ailuridae; genus Ailurus; species Ailurus styani. Next base: position 6,890,341 of record LNAC01000030.1, read on the forward strand.
TGCACACACACGCTCGCATACTCACGCACATACGTGTGCTCGACATACGTGCAAACGCACACCCACTCCCACGCAGAAATACATACACTGACACTCACCTTTGTCCCTGCAGATGGATACACACGTGCAAGTACAAACCCCGCAGCGGCCCCCGTGCTCACCCTCACCCCCCCCCCCCNCGACCCCCAGCAGCTGCCCTAACCATCTCTCGCCCACCCCTGCCCCCAGAATCAACCTGCCGCTGCTGGACCGCACCATCCCCGACTACACCAGCTTTAACACGGTGGACGAGTGGCTGGAGGCCATCAAGATGGGACAGTACAAGGAGAGCTTCGCCAACGCCGGCTTCACCTCCTTCGATGTCGTGTCGCAGATGATGATGGAGTAAGTGCCCGGCTGTCTCCGCCCACCGTTACCAGGACTCCTCCCCAGTCGTCCCACCAAGCAGGAGGCTCTGGAGGGCGAGGAGTCACATTCAGATCGACCCCCGGGTCTGCCTGTGGCCAAGGGCAAATCAGAACCTCCCTGTGCCCCAGCTGTCTTCTGTAAACCAGGTCGTTAGGAAGATCAAGAGGGATATAAAGTGAGTGGGTACTTCATAGATGCAAGTTCCCGTCCCCTTCCCTGGAGCAGAGGCGACCCGTGCACCCGAGTGTCCTGACTCCCAGTCACATGCTCCTTCCATCCCTACTAGTCCCTCCAACACCGGGAATCCACCCACTCACCCCTTCCCTGGATCTCTTCAGCCGGAAACCCCTGGAGAAGCCCAGGCTGCTCTCCACCTGGCCCAAGGTCCCCCCACCCCCACATTTCCCTAACACCCATGCTTCTCTCCCAAAGGGACATTCTCCGGGTTGGGGTCACCTTGGCTGGCCACCAGAAAAAAATCCTGAACAGTATCCAGGTGATGCGGGCACAGATGAACCAGATCCAGTCTGTGGAGGTTTGACGTTCACCCGCCTCGGCTCACCTCTTCCTCCAGGCCCCGCCCCCTCCGCCCCACACGCCAGCCCCCTGGTTCTCCGTCCACGTCCACGTCCACCGCGGGCTCAGCAGCCTGCCAGGAGGCCACGGACAGCAGGAAGAACCGAGCAGCGCTCCAGCCACGAGACGTCACCAGGAATATGTGCAACTCAGATGATGGAAAAAAGGGAACGGGGACAAAAGAAAACAGATCCTGGGAGGGGGCGGGAAATACAAGGAATATTTTTTAAAGAGGATTCTCATAAGGAAAGCGATCATTGTTCTTAGGGAAAAATTAAAAAAAAAAAAAAAAGGGCTTGGGAGATCCACGCGATTAGTCCCAATCGGAGACCAAAAGCAGTTTCTCTCCAACTCCCTCTGGGAAGGCGACCTGGCCAGAGCCAAGAAACACTTTCAGGAAAACCAATGTGAAGGGAGAGATAGGGGCCACCCTTCTCTCCCGTCCCTGGGCTGCTCTTCCAGGCCTCACTCAACAGCCACAGGCCAGGCAGACGGGGCAGCCACCGCGGGAACCGTTCCCACTGCCACTGGGCAAACGGAAGAATTTTTCTGTCTTTGGAGAATATTTCAGAAACTCCAACGAAAAAGACTTGTTTCTCCTGCCGGCTCGTGGGGCTGAAAGGGGGCTTTTGTCCTCATCAGTCGGGGACACCGTGGGGACACCGGAAAGGTCAGCCTTCCTGAGGATGACCGGCCCCCCCAAGACTGCCGCGCCACGTCCCTGTCGCACCCGCGCGGTGCCCGGCAGCCCCCGCCCGGAGGCCTGTTGCTGCGGTGACTGCCATCAGCTACGACTGCCACTGAGAAGGATTGCTCCTGCATTTGGGTTTGTTTACAGCAATTCGTGGACTCGGGGGTATTTTGGTCAGGGGTGGATTTGGTTTGGGGGGTTTGTTTGTTGGGGTTTTTTTTTTATGACAATGAAGTGACACTTTGACATTTCCTACATTTTGAGGACTTGATCCTTCTCCAAGAAGAAGGTGCTTTCTGCTTACTGACTTAGGCAATACACCAAGGGCGAGATTTTATATGCACATTTCTGGATTTTTTATATGGTTTTCATTGACACTCTTCCCTCCTCCCCATGCAGAGAGCTCCCCCCTGCTGCCAGGCCTCACCAAAGCCAACTGCCACAGGGCCATCTGGGCCATTCAGAGACTGAGTGAGGCTTGGGAGGATGAGGGGCTGGGGTGGAGGAGCCCCCCACCCAGGACTACTTTTGAAAGCACCAGATTGAGAAGGAAGCGGGCCCTAGGGCTACAGAACCACACACCTGGTCCACTTCTCCACCCTCCTGCTCCAGTCTGCCCAGTGCTTCCCGGGCAAATAGGCCCCTTTGAGGTTCCCAAGAGCCCTTACATAGGCCCCTTTGAGGTTCCCAAGAGCCCTCGGGTGGCCAGAGCCCAGTTCCGCCTCGGGGAGCCTAAGCCGGGCCCTGGATCATTCACTGTGATATCCCAAGCCCTCCGGAGTGTCACCCTGAGAGACGTGTGCAGACGCACCTTTCCTCCCCTCAGGGGAAAGTGTATGGTTTCTCTCCAGCCCCCTTTGCCCATGTCTGAAGGTCTTAGCCGGGCGGGGGGAGAGCCATCATCTGTGGGGTCTGGCCACAAACTCCCTCCTGTGAGCAAACGCAGGCACCTGAGCAGAACAATCGGTTAGTGAATTGAATGGAAATAAACATTTTAGTTATAAAATGACCCCTGTTCTCTGTAAGTTCCAAGAGAGACCCTGGTGCCCTGGGACATGTCAAGTGACCCATGATGCTCTTCTAAGGGACCCTTCCTTCCCCGGGGTTCTAGAAGGCCCAGGGCTGAGAAAACGCATGGAGGATACCAACGGTCTACGTGGCCCTCCTGGCTCTGGCTTGGCAGAAGCACAGGCAACAAAAGAAGCAAGTTGAAAGTGGCTCAGAATTCAGCGTTCAATGCCCTGCAAATTAGGGTGAGCCTCTACGGGAGGTACCAGGGGCAGGGAGTCGACAGGGGTGCACTCAGCCCTCCTGGGCCAGAGGAAGGGGGTCAAGGTGTTACGTAAGCTGTGATGGTGGTAGTGTGAGGGTCCTGGAGTACCCACGGACTCCCCCCACAAGTCAAAGCCGCAGGTAAGATCACCTTATCCCGGTCAGCGCTAGTCTCTGTAAATGCCCTCCTACTCACATGTCATCAGGAATCTTTGTGTGGAAGGAGGAGGCCGGGGGCGGATGTGCTGTGGATGTCAAGTCCAGGTGGGGAGGGACAGGCAGAGGCTCCGATCTCGGGACCTTCCCCCTTTGTCCATGGGAAACTGACCGATGGGAAGGACCCCGGCCGCAGGTGGCCCGGGGGGCAGCCTGAACCAGCCTGTCGTCTGTCACTCACCTGTTCTCCAGAAGCCAAGACGCAAAGGGAAGGAAGGGATTAAGAGGGGAGCAGGGGCCCCTGGGGGCAACAGCAGAGTGAGCCACAGGGAAGGCATTGGCTGGCTGCCCACCAACCGGCCAGCCTTGGCCCAGCCAGCCGCCCTTTGTGCCCCAAAGCTGCCCAGCACGGGTGGCAGCTGTCCTAGCACACAAGGTCACCTTCTGGAGGGAGCTGCCCTGATGCTCTTCAGATTAACTCCATCTCCCCAGCCCGCCCCCCACCCCTCGGGGGCCCCACAGGGGGCTGGCACTCGGTGCTTGCTGTCATATGGCTTCCTGTCCTAAGCTGCTAGGCTGCTGTCTGCTAGCCAGCTCGTTTGCCCATCCACCCTTAAGGGCCGAGTCCTCAGTGGGCCTGGGCCCCCTCGTGCCTCCTTCTCAGAGTACGGGTGCCACCCAGACTGCAGGGGAACAGATCCACTGGGACCTTCTCGGCTGCGGGCGCGTGCCGTCCTCTGCCTGCTGCTGGGGGAGCTCCCCCCAACACCTCTTGCTCGCTGCTCTGCAGGGAGGGGCAGGCCCTGCTGCCCACTCGCCTGGGCACACAGCTCTGAGCCTCCCGCTGCCTGGTTACTAATCCTTTCCTGGCTCAACCTCCCCAAGTGCCAGCCCCCACCTGCCCAACAGTGTCAGAGGGGTTTCCGGCTGCTCTGCACACAGTTGGTGCTGGAGGGAAGAAAGCTGCCTTGTAAACACGGGCCAGGGCACCATGGAAATGGGGACCAGCTGCTCTCAGAGGGTGTGACAAGCAGATTTGTGGAGGGCCAGGCTGGTAGTCCTCCTGCCCCCGGAGCTCCCCCCAGATGGGGTTATTGTTGATCAGCAGGCTTCTTCCTGGGGGATGATGTTCAAAATTTCTATCCCCTGGTAAGATGTGGGCAGATCACTCAGAATAGAGGATGGTCTTAGTGCTAGACCAGAAGGCCTTGGAGTAGGGGGTGGGTGGCGAGGCCAGTCGGGGACACTTAAGGCGCGGTGCTGTTTACTAACCAGCGGTGCCTCCTGCTCAGATAGCATCCTCTGGACTTTCCCTACCATTTCTGCTTTGTCCCCATGCTGCCACCTCTCAGGGAGCTCTCTGCCACCCCCTTGTGTGCAGTCACTAGCCTTGCACCCTCTCAGATCAGGGGCTGGTCCCAGAAGACTGGGAAGTCCTTCCTCTGCCTGGCTAAAGCACAGGAAGGACCCAGGGCCCAGATCACCACCCACCCCAGTGCTGGGCCCTCAGGCACTCCTGGCTCTCTCCTGGGCTCCTGTGGTTCCCAGACTGTACTAAAGGCTGGAAGATTCTTGCCAGAGAAAAGAATGTAAATGCATTCAAAGGACAGGTTGCCCGTGATGCTAGGGAAGAGGCATCCTGACCCCAGAGTGGCAGTCTAGCTCCTGTCACTAACTTAAGATATGGATCTGGGTGAGCCATTTGTCCTCACTGAGCCTCAATCTCCCATCTGTGAAATGAGAAGATTGGACTGGATGCTCCAGGCATGCAAAACACTTTGTACATCACAGTCCTGTGAGGAGGGACTATTTCCTCCCATGGGTCCGGAGGAAACTAAGGCTCAGAGAGGGCAAGTAGCTTGCTCAAGATTGCACAGCCAGGAAGGGGCAGAGCAGGGCTGTGTTCATCTGTTCCCGATACCCACTCCCCCACACTCAATTAGAAGACATAGACCACGCAGTGTCTGAGGCTGGCTGGTAAGTGAAGAGAGAGCTCAGATGGCCTGGGGTTGTCAGGGAGGGCTTCATGGAGGAGGCTGTCTTGAAAATGGCAGAAGCTGAGAGAGAGGTCATTCCAGGTGGGAGATACAATGTAACCAAAGATACAGAGGTCAGAATGGTCCAACCATGAGAAGTTGTGTCTGGATGAGCCAAAGGAGGGGTGGGAAGTGGGGGTTGATTGAAGAGGGGGATAAGGTAGCTTGAAGGTGATGCCCAGGCTAGCCACAGCCAGCTCTTGAGCAGAAGAGCAGCAGCAGCAGGAGCAGTGGGGCAGTGGGTCCTCGGAGGAAGAGTCAGTCCAGCCATCAGAGGGGGGCGGGATGCCTCAGAGCTCCCCCTCTCCTCCTGGAGGAAAAGCCCCCGGAAAAGCCCTCATTTATTCCAGGAAAACCCAAGCCCTGCCGCTTCACTTTGCATCCTCACTCACTGAGGCAGATAATCCAAAGAGTCACTTCAGCTGCTTGGAACAGCAGGGTTGGATTTGTGCTACCTGATTCTTAATTCAGCTGCGTTCGTTGGATGCTTACCCCATTTCCACTAGGCCTTGCTGCGAGCTGCCAGGCATGACCGAAGCTGAGTGGGTGTGCATGGCGGTGGTGGCATGGGAAAGCAGGCCGGTGATCGTGGTGGAGCCCTGGGGGCATAGAGCAGGGGTGAGCAGGGGCTAGGGCTTGGGTGGGTGGCATACACGTCTCAGGAAGCCCATCTCGGCCCTGGGAGGCCTGGCCCTGCTGAGATTACCCAGACTTGGTGGAAGGGTCTGTCTGGCGTCCTGCTGTTTTCAATAGTGTGTGATGCTGGGGCAACGCAGAGGGAGGCTAGGGCCCCACACTACGCATGTGTAGACCACTTGTGGGCCTTCACCCAGCCTCCCACGAAATGGCTCCTGCTGTAACACCGTGTAACTCCTCACAGTGGCCTTGGAGCTGCCCGGTTTCCCCTTCAGGGAAACCAAAGACAGTGACCTGGCCTCTGCCATGTGACGCAGGAAGGCTCAGGGATGCCTCCGTGAGAGGCTCGCCTCAGGAGCTTGACGCCACAGACATTGCACTAATTGCTGGTCCACATTCCAGGCCCCACATGTGGGGCTCTTACTGGTGTTATCATCCCCCCTAGTGAGGAAACAGAGTCCCACAGGTGATTCCCAGAGCATTCCAACCAAGCCATCTGCCTTTAGTGGTCCTTCCTTCCCGCCTCACGGGATCCCTCAACATGGCCGCCATGGCCGGTCTGTATTAGAATCTCCCGGGCCCTTCGTTCATCTTGCGGATTCCTGGGCTGCACCATGACCCCCTGAGTCAGAATCCCCAAGGCCAGCCCCAGGGCTGTCTACTTTTAACAAACTCCTCCAAGAGATTCCTCCAGACACAGAAATGTCTTCACTTCTCCCACAACACCCTGTGCCCTGATGTCGGCAGGGAGGGAAGGTCTGGCGTAGACAGGGATTTGCAAAAAGCAAGACATCATCAGATAAGATGCCCAAACTCAGACATGGATTAGGACCCATGAAGGGGGGCAGGGGGCTGGGCCGACCCTCAGGAATGTGTTTAGACTGAGCTAAGCTTTCAGGAAAGTTAGAAAGACCCCCAGACCCCACGTCTCTCTGAGTTTAGCTTCACAGCATGAAGGCTGTCACGGGAAAGCTGATACATTAAGAAGAAACGGGAACTTAATACTTCACAGTGGCCCACCAGCCCACCCAGAGCCACTCTATGGAGACCCCATGGCTCCCAAGGCTACAATCCAGGCCTGTTCACTCAATACCTGGCCAGGTGGGCCAGGAGAAGTCAGGGCAGGTCTTCCAGCTGGGCCTGGAGTGTCCTATACACCGCCCCCTTCAAGCTCCACTGCCCAGACACAGACATGGCTTTCCTGGGAGGGAGAAGAGCAAGGGAAGGACCCTGCCTCTACTCAGGGCCTCGCAGCCCCTGCTGGAGGAGGGGGACGGAAGAGGGAGGAGGTCAGAGCCAGGACATGCATGCTGGGGCCTCTGCTGAGGCTGCAAGAGTCCAGTCTAACATTCCACAAAGGAAAGACGCCAAGATTTTTTTTTTTTAAGATTTTATTTATTTATTTCACAGAGGGAGAGAGATCACAAGGAGGCAGAGAGGCAGGCAGAGAGAGAGGGGGAAGCAGGCTCCCCGCTGAGCAGGGGGCCCGATGCGGGCCTCGATCCCAGGACCCTGAGATCATGACCTGAGCCGAAAGCAGAGGCTTTAACCCACTGAGCCACCCAGGCGCCCAGACGCCAAGATTTTAAGCTTGCAAGCCCTGTAATTCTAAGATTCTAACAGAAGGATTTCACGTTTTTCAGATTCCATCACCATGTGATTCGAGACTGGTAGTTCTTTAACCTTCAAGTCCCATGGCCCATCACGGGTCCCTAAACCTCAGGTGTCACAAAGAGAATGAAAGATGGTGAGAAAAAAACAGCTAAAATCAAATGCTAGCAAAGTTCCATTCGTTGAGTCAGAAATGGACACTCGCAAGGGCCCAGGACGCTTCCTTTTGAGTGTGGTGCTAAATTTCTGTCCTGGGAGAGTGGCAGAGATGCCCACACCTGGCCCTCCTGGTGGCCAGCTGAGGAAAGCCCACACATGGGCTGTAGGGCCTACTAGGTGGTGGGCATGACAGTCCAGCTCAGAAGCCAAGTGGGGACCCCTGTGGGCTCCATTTGGGAAGAGACTTATTTGAGGCCGAAGGTGCAGAACAAGGGATTTGCTGAGGAAACTACCCCAAGCCCACCACCTTCCCATTCAGCGCCAGAGTCTTGACATTGGGCAACCACAGGGTCTTGCTATGAACCCCAGAGACAGGTGCCTTCCCACGGACCCTTGGGACGCAGCATTCATGGCCCCACAGCCCCCGCCTGATCCCAAGGACCCCTTCAGTCTTCCCAGCGAGGCCACTGCCTATGGGATCTGGGAGGCCAGGGAGGTGCCTCTGGGTTGGTCAGAACTAGTGGTCAGTCTGGCTGTGCTCCCTTCTGTGGACAGGGACTCCAGGGAGCGGGGGGCACAAAGTTGAGCAGGGCACACCTCTTTGGACTCCAGAGAAGAGTAATGACTGGTGGATCCTGCCCAGCCCCAGCCCCAAATCCTAATCATAGCTGCTATGTCTTGAGTGCCAACAACCTGCCAGGAAATGCGCTTAGCTTTTTATACACATTGTCTCACTTAACCCTCGCACAGCTCTGTAAGACAGGTACAGTTAGAATTCCCACTCCACGGACTAGGAGACTCAGAGACAGGCGCGGTGGCCTTCCCAGGTCACACAGTCAGCCAGCCGTCTCTGACCCCAGTTCCTGCTTCATAAATACTATCTGCTGCTACCAGTAGCCCCCACTCAGCCCCACTCCCCACCAGACCTTTTGCCAATCAAGTCCCAGATCCCCAGGAGGCACTCTGTTCAGGGCACATTTTCTTTGACCTTGGCCTCCTGGAGCCACTATCAGAGCCATGGGCAGTGGAGGTAAGCACGTGGTCTCCCCCCTCCTTGTCCCAGGTGTCCACTCAAGCCTGCTCCGTGCAAGCCAGAGCTCCCAACTGGAGGCCAGGGGGCCTGGCAGGGTTTCACAGAACCCTGTTTCCCTTGGTCGTGAACATGGGTTTTCCTGACAATGCTGGGGGGTTGGGAAGTGATGTGGCTGGGGTTCTGAGGACTGTGGTCAGAGCTGGCTCTTCCAGACCCCCACTGCTGTGACCAAGGAAAGCTCACCAGCTATGTCCATGAGCAACCCTGTTACTCCAATGCCTTTGTAGGAGTATTTTTAGCAGAACCTTTTTTTTTTTTCCAAAATAAATGTGAATTGTAAAAATTATCGCCTGGACTCATGGTTTGTGGTAGTTTGGGTTTTTGTTTTTTTTTCACTGAGGTTCCCCGGGGAACAAATGGGTGCTCCTAAAGGTTCTCAGCAGGGTCCTGAAGCATGACTAGGAGTTTTCCAGGGCTACAAATAGAGCCAAGGCTAGAACAGGAATTGGGGGTGGGATGGGATTTGGCCTGAGCTGGGGTCGGGTGTGGAATCGGAGCAATGTTAAGAATACTCACTCGTGTTTGGGATTTTGAGCTTTGCTGTCTGGGACCCTAGCCTTGGAACCGCAACTCTGCCACCTTTTAGTTCTGTGTCCTTGGAGAGGTCGTATAACTTCTCTAAGCCTCATTTTCATGTCTATAAAATGGGGCAATAATACCAAACACCTAGAGCGTAGATGAGGAGTAAATGAGATGGAGCACGTCAAGTCCTTCAGACACACAGATGTCAGCTCTTGGTATTTTGCTGGGCAGAAAGCAAGATCTGTGTCTGTCGTATGCTCTGCAGGACAATGTCTGACCCATAGTAGAGTCTCCATAAACATTTGTCAAATAAATGTCAGTTGAAGTTCTGCTAAAAGAAAAAAAAAAAAGCCTGGGAGGATTCAGAGAGGGTTCATGGTCAAATACATTAGGCAAATTCTGGACTTGACCAAGTTAACCAGATTTCTTCAGGATATTGCAGAGCCTTAAATATGCTAAAATGGCACGTCCACAAAGGTGTAATCGGGCCACCTGGGTGCCTCAGTCGGTTCAATGTCTGGCTCTTGGTTTGGGCTCAGGTCATGATCTCGGGGTCGTGAGATCGAGCCCTGTGTCAGGCTCTGCACTTAGCAGAGGGTCTGTTGGAGATTCTCACCCTCTCCCTCTGCCCCTCCTCTTGCTTGCTCTCTCTCTCTCTCAAATAAATAAATAAATCTTAAAAAAAAAAGAGCGTTATCATTTGCAGCATTTCCCATTCTAGAGAGAGCATCTCATGGGACCAGTGTCCCTGGGAGCAGATTCAGAGAAGTAAACCAGAGCAGGGCAGACGCTGAAGTCAGCCTGGGAACAAGGTGGAGTAGCAAGTCAGAGAGAATGGGATCGAGGAGGCTGTCTTTTGATTCATTCATTCAATGTTTATTCATGCATTCAAAAAGTACTTGCTGTATTCCTGCTACACAGAAGGTGAGGTATGAGATGTCATGGGGGACACAGAAGTGACCCATGTGTGCAGCCCACCGTGGAGAGCTTCTCAGGGCATTTGTACCACCTCACTGCACATGAACTGGGCACCCACAGAGTGCCAGACATGAGGCCGGTGTCAGGAACACTGTAGTGATTTACACACGTGCTCACTTACGGAAGTCCCTCATCAATGGAGGAAACCAACAGGTACTCAGGTCATTACAACATGCCTAGGAATTCTCCTGGAAGCTAAGGACAAAGCATTCCATGCAGAGGACACAGCAGATGCGAAGGTATAAAGTCAACATAGGTGTATTTTGTGAATTACTGTATAAGTAATGCAAATACAAACATGACTACCATATTAAACAGTAATAAATGATTCTTTATACCAGCTTGTATTTACAGACCGCGGGCTGCCAGCTCCTATCAGGGACTCAGGGCCCTGGGTGGAGGAGATTCTGAGAACCCACAGTGAGGTCAAATGGGTCACACAGCACAGTTAGAGCCCAGCATGCAAGCATAAGGCCCTCCTTCAACAGCCTGGGGCCTCTGACAGTTTTTGTCTGTCCTAGCGCAGTTCCTCTGAGAAGTCTGGATCCCCTTACTAGTTCCACCTGCCCCAGTCCCTGGTCCATCCCAGGCTCCCCCTAAACTCTCCTGCCCATTCCGAGATCCAGCACAATCTCATGGGGGTTTGCTCCAGCTCAGGGACACTGACCCAGGTCTCCTGCCTGCCCCCCCTACCCCCAGCTCCCTCACCAAACCCATGTTCCTCCCAACCCTCTTCTTTCCCACCCAGGGAGTAGCTGCAACCTCTCTTTGCCCGTCCTGGCTCTAAATCAGCACCCACAGTCTCGGTCATTTCAGACCTCTGTCCCTGTGACAAAATATGTCAGACCAAGGAGAAAAGAGAAACAGCGAAGGGGCTTTCCCCAGTAGACTGTCACTAGGTTTGGCATCATAGCCATGGAACCCTCTCCCCCCACACCAGGTGGGACTGTAGCAAGAGTCCAGCCCCACCCCCACCTCCTCCCCAATCCCCACCAATCCCATCTGCCTGGACCAGCCCTGCCCGAGAATCCCTGATTTTTCAGCACACGGAGTCCTGGGCTAGTAGCACCCCGCCCCCCCAACCCCCCTCCCCGCCGCCCTGTGGATGGCACAATGGTAAAGCTTAAGACTCTATTTCTGCGGCTGCTGCTGCCATGGCCCCTTCCCACCCCCACCCCCGACTCCCACTCCCTGATGGAGGGTCCTGAGAAATGAGTTGAAGCCTCTCCCAACCCCCTTGCCCAGACGCCACCCCTACATATTCACCCACATGCATGAGACTCCCTCTCACCCAGAGGCACCCATGTGTTTATACACACCCATTTTTGCCATCAGCTGCAAATAGGCACGCACCCACACATTTGCACGCACGCGCACACACACGCATTCACACACACACACAGGCACTCATTGCTGTAGGCTCACATTTAAACTCACCCCTTACCCATCAAGTCACGTATACACAACACTCACCCCCACGGCATGACCACAGGGAACCCTCAGAATCCTTCCTCTGTGCCAGGAGTGGTTGTGAGTACTCTACACGTATCGGCCTGCTTAATCCTTTAAACCCATGCTTCTCAAACTCTCTGTGGTGAAAGACTAGGCTTGTTTTTGAGGGGTTTTATTTGGTTTGGTTTTTAATTTCCAGTCTTTTGTGAATCAGTATGTGGTCTGACTGCAAACTCAACACCCAAACTTGTTTGTACCCTGTTCCACGAGACCAGTCCCTGATCTCACACTGTGGTGCGACGGCAGGATCACGACACCACAAATATTTCTGAAATTTCTGTGCCTGTCTTGTCGTAGACCAGAGACAAACAGTTCTGGGGCAGGCACGAGTCCTGTCACTATCTTGAGTAGCAATCCCCTAAAGCATGCCTGAAAGTGGACAACAGACATTATTCCCATTTGATAGATAAGAAAACTGAGGTACAGCACTTTGAAGATTGCCCACGGTTACGCCGCTAGTAAGGACAGGAGCCTGGATTAGAACCGAGGTGGTCTGTCCCAATACTGTGCTCTCTCATATCCCTACACACTTGGGGACTGAGTTATACTCACATACACAAAAGAAGACACACACCTGCAAATACACATAGGGACAAGCACTCCAGAAGGAAACACCACTACAGTAAACACATGTGTATGCACACAGAAATACAGGTCCAAACATACAGCTGTATCTATGCTAATTATTATGTCTCTGGTGCTAGAACACTGCCTGGCACACAGTAGGCACTCAGAAAATATTCGGAATGAATCAATACCCCCGTGTCCCATACACATTCCTTTCGTAAAGACCTATGAATAGGAGCATTTAGATTCTCATTCATGGAGGGACCAACGCCACAGGTTAAGAGCAGAATCTTTTGGGTTCAGGCAGATGACAGTTCATATTCTGTCTCTGCCACTAACGCTGCATGACGTGGGAAAGTTGTTTCACCTCTCTGAGCCTCAATATCATCATCTAGAAAATGGAGACTCATTATTTCCTGAACAAATATGTCTTGACTGCCTACAGCTGATGGTCGGTTCACCAGGCGCTGGGAATACAGCGATGAGCAAAACAGACCAAAAGCTTTGTCCACGTGGAGTTCTTATCCTGGCAAGGGCAGATAGGTGCTTAAACACCTGAATACAAATATGTTTGGTGGAGATGAAACCATGAGAAAAATTAGTGGGCAAAGGGTCTGGGGAGTTCTCAGGGCAGGGGGGCTGTGCTGTAATTTTAAAATAGAGGAGTAGGCACAGAAGAGTGCAAAGTCTGTGAATCTTGGATCACTGAAAAAATAAAATAAAATAAATGCAAAATATAATTCAATTTTATAATTATCGTATAAAAGCTCCATTGAAATATCATTAATTTAACATTAACATTTCAAATAAGAATGCTAAAAAAAGAGCGCAAAGTCTAAAATTTCTTTACTTTATTTTATTTATCTGAGAGAGGGAGAAAGAGTGCACAGAAGTGGGGGGAAGGGCAGAAGGAGAGAAGGAGACTTCCCGCTGAGCAGGGAGCCCAACTAAGGACCTGATCCCAGGACCCCGAGATCACGACCTGAGCAGAAGTCAGACGCTTAACCGACTGAGCCACCCAGGCGCCCCATCTAAGATTTCACTTTTAAAAAGATCAAGCAAGAACAGCCAAATCAATCAATGGTGGCAGAATTCATGAGTGGTTATTTCCAGGAAGTGGAGCGGGGAACCCCTGGAAGAGCTGGAAACGTCCCACGCCCTGATCTCGGTGGCAGTTACGCAGGTACAGACATAGGTTAAACACACCAAAAAAAAATCATCAGTTTGTAAGAACGGGGTGGAGGGAAGGCCTCGCTGAGAAGGTAAGGCTAGTAAACATGGAAGGGAAGGGAGCAGTGAGTGACTTGCTGGAGAAAGAAGGTAGGGGCAGAGGGGACAGCGGGAGCAAAGGCCACGACGGACACCTGGCGTGTTCAAGGAGCCGAGAGGAGGCCAGGGAGGCTGAGCCAGGGAGAACAAGAGTGGGAAGAACCCGGGTCCTCTGCAGGCCGTGATAAAGACTGCGGCTTTTCTTTGAATGAGATGAAAGCCCTGGAAGTGTTGAAGAACACAAGGGCTGTGATGTGACTTTTGAAAGGATCTGTCGGAGTGCTCTGGAGAACGATGTCTGTGAGTGTATTTGTCAGGGGTCCTCCAGAGAAACAGAGCCCCTGGGATATATATGAGGAGATTTATTTCGAGGAATTGGCTTCCACGATTTGGTTGGCAAATCCAAAGTCTGTAGGGAGGCTGGCAAGCTGGAAACTCGCGGGCAGGAGCCGATGCCGCATCCAGAGGCTGAAGCCTTCTTCCTTGAGAACCGCGGTTTTGCTTCTCAGGCCTTTCACTGATTGGATGAGGCCCACCCAGATCATCAAAGGTCATCTCCTTTGTTTAAAGTCCACTGATTATAGATGTTAACCGCATCTACAAAATGCCTCCACCGCAGCACCTAGGTGAGTGAATAACCGAGTGTTTACCCAGGTCACGTTGACACAGAAAACTAACCATCACAGGGGGCGGGGGTGGAAGTGGGGAGACAGGGAATTGCTATAATGATGGCTCAGAAAAGGCAGGACGAGCAGAGGTGGTGAGAAGGGATTGGATTCTGGACACAGTGTGAAGGTAAGCCAGCGCGACTTGTGGGCGGAATGGATGTGAGAGAGAGTGGGGATCCAGGAGTCTAGCCAGATAACTACAAAGACAGAGCTGCTGCTAACTGAGATGGGCAGACTACAGGAGGAGCTGGTCTGGGGTGAGACAGAGAGTTCCCTTTTGGACGTGAGGTAGAGATGCCTCCTAAACATCAAGTCGGCAGTTGGACTCATGAGTCTGGAGTCGGGGGAGCAATCAAGGGGTAGAAGTACAAATTAGGGAGCCCAGCGTTTGGCCAGGGAAGGATGGTAGAGCCAGAAAGGAATAAAGAAGAGACAATGGCAATGACCCAGGAGCCAAAGCTGTGCCCATAATGAGATACCACCACACACCTGTTAAGAGGATGAAAAGACAAGATGCAGACTAGGGACTAGTATCTAGAATATATAAAGAACTCTCAAAACTCAACAATTTCTTAAAAAGAGCAATCGGGAAATGGGCAAAAAAGCATAGACACATTTTATTGAAGAGGATATACAGATGGCAAAAAAGCACAAGAAAAAGAATTCAACCTCATTCATTACTAAGAAATTAGAATTACAAAAATAACAATAGTGACAATACCAAATGCTGGCACAAGTGTGGGGCAACTAAAAAAAATATACACACACACACACACACACACACACACATATATATATGCAGGAAACTGGATTACTCCTATATTGGCGATCGGAATATAAAATGGTATAGCCACTCTGAAAAACAGTTTGACAAGTTTCTTAAAAACAAAACAAAACGAAAGCAAACAACTCCCATTCAACTCATCAGTTGCAGTCCTGGGCATTCATCCCAGAGAAATAAAAACTTATGTTCACGCAGTTACCTGTAAACAAAGGTTCATAGCAGCCTTATTCCTAATAGCCTAAAATTGGAAACAAGCCAGATGTCTTTCATCAAATGGTTAGACAGACTATGGCCCATCCACACCATGCACCCATTACTCTACAACAAGAACAAAAAAGCTGTTGATACTTGCAACAACTTGAACAAATCTCCAGAGAATCATGCTGAGTGAAAAAAAATCCCCCCAAATTATATACTGCATGACTCCATACCTATAATATTCTTGAAATGGCAAAATTACAGAAATGGAAACCAGACCGGTGGTTGCTAGGAGTTAAGAAGGGGGATGGGTTTGGTAAGCAAGTGGGCACAGCCAGAAAAGGGCAACGAGATGGATTCTTGCCCTGAGAACATGTTTTGTGTCTTGACTCTACCAATGTCAATTACTTGCTTATGCTATTGTACTATAGTTTTGCAAGATGTTTCCATTGGAGGAACCTGGGTGAAAGGTACATTGGTTATTTCCTTCAACTGCATGTGAATCTATAATTACCTCAAAATAAAAAGTTTAATTTTTAAAAGGACATGCAAAAGACAAGCCTATGTTTTGTATTAGCTCCAATAGGCATAAAATTCATCAAGATTTTTTTTTATTTTTTATTATTTGCCCTAGGGGTACAGGTCTGTGAATCATCATGCTTACACCTTTCACAGCACTCACCATAGCACAAACTTTCCCCAAAAATTCATCAAGATTTTAAAACTTCAGCTCTTCACCAATTTCTCTCATTAGGAGAGAAACTGGAAAGGCAAACCAAAGACTGAAAGAAAATATGTGTAATACCAGCTCTGACAAAGTACTTGTATCCAGAGCATATAGAGAACTTTTACAATATGAGAAATACAATACAATTAAAACCACAGTGAGATAGGACTTCACAACTAAACTTTAGCATGCCTAAAGTTGAAAAGACTTAGAGAAATGAAAGCGTGTATTCACAAAATGACTTCTATAGGAATGCTTTTTCCTAATAGCCCAAATCTGGAAACAACCCAAATGTCCATCAACAGGTGAATGGACAAGCAAATGTGATACACCCATACAATGGAATGCTACTCAGCAATAAAAAGGAATAAACTATTGATACACACAAAGACATGGGTGGACCTCAAAAACATCCTGCTGGGGGTGGGGGGGTGTGGGAAGCCATACTGAAAAGACTACACTGTATGATTCCATTTATATGAAATTCTGGAACAGGCAAAACTAATCCATTATAATAAAAATAGATCAGTAGTTGCCTAGGGCTGGGTGCTGGGGAGGAGACTGACAGCAAAAGAAGTTTGGAGAATAATGGAAATTTTCCATATCTTGCTTATAGTGGGCATAAATATTTGTCAAAATCATGGCTAACGTGTGCATTTCATTCTATATAAATTATATAAATTAGAACTCAGTAGGGTTGATTTTTAAACGACAAAATACAAGCCCATGTTCTTGTCTTATACTCAACAGACACAAGCGTACTCTGGGCACGAGGGCGGCTCAGTCCGTTAAGCAGTCCACTCTTTTTTTTTTTTTTAATTTTTTTTATTTTATTTATTTATTTCACAGAGGGAGAGAGATCACAAGGAGGCAGAGAGGCAGGCAGAGAGAGGGGGAAGCAGGCTCCCCGCTGAGCAGAGAGCCCAATGCGGGCCTCGATCCCAGGACCCTGAGATCATGACCTGAGCCGAAAGCAGAGGCTCCAACCCACTGAGCCACCCAGGCGCCCAAGCAGTCCACTCTTGATTTTGGCTCAGGTCGTCAGATGGAGTCCCACCACCCCTCCGGCTTAGCATAGAGTCAGCTTGCGATTCTCCTCTCCTGCCCCTCGCCCTACTCACTCTCTCTCTCTCTCTCTCAAATAAATCTTTTAAAGAAAGTACTCTGCCAACTTGCTATGAAAGTTTCTAAGGGCTTACTCTAAATGTCTGTACTTAACTCTTCCACCCCCTGCAGAGCGAACAGTTCAAAAACGGGCTGTGGGGGCGCCTGGGTGGCTCAGTGGGTTAAAGCCTCTGCCTTAGGCTCAGGTCATGATCCCAGGGTCCTAGGATCGAGGCCCGCATGGGGCTCCCTGCTCAGCGGGGAGCCTGCTTCCTCTGCTCTCTGCCTGCCTCTCTGCCTACTTGTGATCTCGCTCTGTCAAATAAATAAATAAATAAATAAATAAATAAAAAACCGGCTGTGGCCCGCAGACCACACTTGGAGCAGCAACGCCTGTGCCACTTGGCCGACTACCCGGCTTCTCCAAGACCCACCTCCGCGGCTCCACCTTCCAAACCTGGAGCCGAAAGCCGGGAGGCGAGGAAGGGGGAGGCTCAGGAGGGACCGAGCCCCGCGTCACTGGGTCTGGAATACGGGCTTGCGCGGCAGCCTCAGCACCCGGTAGGTGTTAAGGCCCGGCACGTCGAAGCCGGGGGACAGCCCGTGGCGGTCCAAGGGGTAGAAGTTGACGAGCTGCCCGTGCTGCGCCTCCAGGGACAGCCAGGCGTCGCCGAGCGGCAGCGCGCACGGGAACTGGCGCGCCACGCGCAGCTGGAAGACGCGGCCACGCACGTGACGCAGCGTCAGCGTGCGGAAGGCGGGGGGCACCAGCGCCTCGAC
>LNAC01000030.1:6908542-6939877 GCA_002007465.1 Ailurus styani
GAACTCCCACGGCGTGCCCGTCTCGTTGGCGAAGTAGGCGCCCGAGCAGGCCAGCAGCGGCGCCAGCAGGGTCTTGGCCGCGTCGGGCCGCAGGAGCCGCCGGGACCCGCCGCCCAGGAGCACCATGGCCAGCTTGGCCAGGTCGGCGGGCGTGGAGTACATCTGGCCGGACGGCCGGTACCAGCCCAGGTCGTAGAGCGGCGCGGGCCGCCCGCTGCCGTAGAAGCCGGCCGCCAGGCGGGCGCGCACGAGGGGCGTGAGGTCGAAGCCCGTGTCCTCCATCCCCAGCGGCTCCAGCACGTTCTCCGCCACCCAGCGTTGGTAATCACCCTCAGCGGTGTGCGCTGCCAGGACATGGGCCAGAAGAGAGAAGGCCAGCGTGCTGTAATGGCACCTGGAAGAGGAAGGGGGGACACTGGGACGTGGCCTTGGAGGGATTATCTCCAGGCTCTGAAGAGCCCCGCGCCACCTGCTCAGGCTGTCTGAAACGCCACCGGAGTTTGAGTGGACTGGGTGGGGTTGAGAAGGAACCTGCGTCAGTGCATCCCAGGTGGTCAGACTCAGCAGAGACTCCAGAGGTCATTGGATACAAGTCACTATCCTACACCTGGGAAGACTAAAGCCCAGAGAGGGGCAGAGAATTGCCCAGGGGCACGCAGCAGCTTGGGGAAGAGTTGGACTCAGCGATGCACCTGGGAAAGTGGTAAGACAAATCTTATTGGATCTTTACACTTGAGTATGATTTACTTTATCGCGTGGAAAACTAAAGGCTTAGACTATTGTGGGGCAAAAATGACAGGGAGCTTGTAGCTCAAGGATAACAAGTAGGAGGCAGGATTTCACCCCTCCCTTCTCCCAAACCCTGCTGCTCCCAGAGTGGGGGTTTGTTCAATGGCCACCCCAGCTATCCGCTCCCTGTCTCATCAGCATCTCATTTATCTCCATTATGGCACTTGGCAAGATCTGTATTTCTCTCATTTATCTGTTCACTGATGAAAATGTCCAGTATTCACTCAGAACAATGCACACTTCACGAGGAGCAGCCTGGTTATATTTGTTCCCTGCCGTGTATCAATAGCCAGATGCTGTGGCTCCATTGAGTAGATGCTCAATAAACGCTGAGTTGATGAATCAACAGAATACGGGGTTCACACGGAACTGGATCTGGGTCCAGCTTCCCCCTGCCTTGTCATGCCCCCTGTCTGGACCTGTCCTCCCTGTGGGATTGGGGGTGCATTCAGGGATCCCTGAAGTCTGCCCTGGCTCCAGCTATTTAGGACTAGGTGACACAGGCTCTCTCCCAGGAGGGGTGTCACGTTGGGTGGTTCCTATTGTAGATAGGGCATCACACACACTCCTCACCTGGTTCCTGGGTCTGCCACCAGCACGTCATCCTTGAGCAAGCTCAGGGCCTCCTGGGTGCTGCCCTTCCACAGCAGTGAAGTAGAGCGGAGCCTTCTGGGCAGCCCTGCAGAGGAGCAGTAATCAGACCTGTGGGGCCAGCTGAGCGTGGGATAGTGGACCCCTGGGTGCGCTCCCTCCCCCACCTTCCATGAATTGAGAGATAAGGATCACAAAATACTTAAAAAAAAGTCAGGCACCTGGGTGACTCAGTGGGTTAAAGCCTCTGCCTTCAGATCAGGTCATGATCTCAGGGTCCTGGGATAGAGCCTTGCATCAGGCTCTCTGCTCAGCAGGGAGCTTGCTTCCTCCTCTCTCTCTCCCTGCCTCTCAGCCTACTTGTGATCTCTCTCTCTCTCTCTCTGTCAAATAAATTTTAAAAAATATTTTTAAAAATTTTTTTTAAATTTTAAAAAGTCTAGCATGGACTCTAATCCTGCCTGTGTTTTATTGGGCAAGTCACTTAACCTCTCCAATCCCCAGCCCCCCTCATCTGTAACATGAGGGAAATAATTTCCTATATCGTTGGGCTCATATGAGGGTTAGTTGAGATAAAATGCTTAGCAGGAAGCCTGGTCATAGTACCTGTTCAAAAAATAATTGTTATCATTCACCATAGAAGTTTGATTCCACAGAATTCTTAAGGTCAGTACCCAAACAGGTTTTGTGGAACTAGCTCCTCTGTCCACTTGGAATTTTTTGTTTATTGGAAGCGACAAGTATGGGAAGGGTCACAGGACTGGGATTCTTTCCATCCTTCCACTCAGTCATTTTCAAATATCCTTTGGGTTTCAAGGACTGTTCTGGGACCTGGGGGTTCAGTGGTGAGCAAAATAAGGTCCCTGTCCACATGGAATTTCTAGTCTAGTGGAGGGGACAGGTGATAAATAAATAATCATCCTGTGGAGAAAAATAATTGCATGTAAGAAGGGAGGGATTGTTATTTCATCCAAGGTGATCAAAGGAAGGCCTCAGAGAGAAGGTGACCCTTGAGCAGGTGAGAGCTAGAGGAGGTGGAGGGGGCCACAAAGCAGTATGAGGAAAGAATGTCTCCCACAGAGGGAACAGCTCGTGCAAAAGCCTTGAGGCAGAAATGCCTTGGCACGTTTGAGTGCCAGTGAGGAATAGCCAGTGTGGCTGAAGAGGAGTGTGAAGAGGAGGACTTTGGAGGTGAGAGATACGAGGGTATGCCACAGGGGCTAGAGGGCACTAGAAGGGCTTGGCTTTTTCTCTGAGTGTTATTTGACCACTGCAGGGGTTTTGAGCAGTGGAGTGATGTGATCTGACATGTATTTTATCAGGATTGCTCTGGTTGCTGTTTGAAAACAGGCTTTTGGGGCAGTGGCAGAAGCAAGGAAGTCTGTAAGGAGACTCGAAAAATCCATGTTTAATTGATGGTGGCTTAGACTCGGGTGCTAACAGCAGAGATGGTGAGGAGTGGTTGGATTTTGGATGTATTTTGAGGGGGGAGCCAACACAATTTGCTACTGGAGGAGATGCGGAGGGCGTTGGCAGTTGGAGGTATCAGGGTGACTCAGGCTTTTGGCTTAAGCAACTGGGAGATGGAGTCTTGAGTCCTGGGTTTAAGTTCTGACTCTGGCACTTTTTCCTTTTCCTTTCTTTCTTTTCTTTCTTTTTCTTTTTTTTTTTTTTTTAGAAGAGGAGGGAAGGGGATAGGGAAAGGAAGAGGGAGAATCTTAAACAGGCTCTATGCCCAGCACAGAGCCCAGCATGGGGCTTGATCCCAAAACTCTGAGATCATGACCTGAGCTGAAATCAAGTCAGATGCTCAACCTCTGAGCCACCCAGGTGCCCCCTCACTCTGACACTTCTTGCTGTGTGGCCACAAACCATTACTTTACCTCTCTGAGCCTCTACTTTCTCATCTTTAAATGGGCTGAAGCACCTGCAGTGGTGTCATGTTGAGGTGAGGTGTTGGAAGGCTTAACTTGGAGAAGGGATGTAAAGCTCCAGGAACGGGAGAAAGCTCCAGATTATAGTGAGTCAATCATAGAAGACATTGAGAGCCTAGAACAGAGTTATGCAGGCAGCCGTTGCCTCAGCTGGCCCCTTGGGCTGTAAGAGAAGACACGTGGGGTGTTTTAAAACTAACCAAGCACGGCATGCTGGATCCCCTGGGTATGGATAAAGAAGAAACCACAACACACCCCTAGAGGGAGCCCCGGAGTCAGAGTTCTAACCCCGGGGTGGATTTAACAAGAGCCTAAGCTTCCAGGCTCCTCACCTGCATGGCCCCTTCCAAAGCCTGTATCTAATTTTGAATTTGTAACAATGTATTCTTAAAGAGGGTCCCCAGGATTACATCCACATGAGGCCCCACTAAACGAACTCTAACCCTGGCTACAATAACCAAAACTACATCGATAAGCACCTCCTGTGTGCCAGGGGCTCTGCTAAGTGTTTTACATTCATTAGCTCATTTAATCCCCAGTAATAATGTAAAGCGCACTCATTTTGCAGAGGAGAAAAATAGGACTCAGAGAAGTTAAATGACTTGCAGAACATCACACAGCTGGGGGAGGGCAGAGCTGGAATTTCAGGGCTCGTGCCCTTAACCACTGGGCCACTCTTCCTCAAGAAGACTGATCCTGGGGTGGCTGGGCGGCTCCTTGGTTAAACGTCTGCCTTCAGCTTAGGTCATGATCTCGGGGTCCTGGGACAGAGCCCCGCATTGGGCTCCCTGCTCAGCGGAGACCCGGCTTCTCCCTCTCCCTCTGCTCCTCCCCCCGCTTGTGTATGTATTCTCTCTCTCTCTCTCTCAAATAAGTAAATAAAATCTTAAGAAGAAGGGAGAAGACTGATCCTGCCCTGCATGAGCTACTTCTAGTGGCTCCATCCTCTCGCTGAGCCTTGGGTACACCATCGGGGCTCGGGAGCAATAACCAGCCACATCCATCGACTGTGACCTCAGGCCCCTTGAAAT
This sequence comes from Ailurus styani, assembly GCA_002007465.1. Taxonomy (NCBI): domain Eukaryota; kingdom Metazoa; phylum Chordata; class Mammalia; order Carnivora; family Ailuridae; genus Ailurus; species Ailurus styani. The sequence continues at coordinate 6,912,888 of LNAC01000030.1, forward strand.
GATGGAATGGCAGGTATGTGGATATTCGTATAGTTTATATAAGTGTGTCATGTAACCTGTACATTATACTTTCTTACACACACACATTCGTACACCCTTATGCACTCTCTGTGGGTATATAATTTTCTCCATTCATATGGTAGCATGTGACATATGTTGTTTGGGCTTTTTTTCCCCACTTAAATTAACGTTGTATCTTATTCCATGTTGGTACATAAAGAACATTGTTACCCCTTTTTTTCTGGGGCTGCATCTGATTCGATTATATAGCTTATTTAGCCATTCCCCCATTTGTAGATATTTAGGTGTTTCCATTTCTCAGGCCTGGCCCAAGGAATGGGTGCTCGGGGAATGGGCGGTGCAGCCAGGCTGCATGAGGGCCTGCTGCTCAGTTCCCACACCTGAAATGGTCTGGGTGGAGCTGAAAAGTTCAGAGCTGCTCACCTGAGAGCTGGCTGGCCATCCTTCGAAGGGTGACCGACGAAGGCCTTGGGGCTGGGCCCACCTCCTCCAGCCCGTCCATCAGGCTCTGCTCAGGGGCTGACGCCATGCCCAGAGGGTTGTTAATGGTGAAGGTGCTGGCGTACCTCTCCAGAGGGTCGTCTAGGGAGGCCACGATGCCCTCCTCCCACAGCCGGTACAGCATGAGGACTGGAAAGATCTTGGAGATGCTGGAGATCCTGGACAGTGTTGAGGGCACAAGGGTGCAGAGGCCATGCAGTTGGCCCTACAACCCACCTCCACCCCGCACCCCCACCCCCCCAACTTTCTAGTCTTCTAGGAAAGCACCGAGTCCACCCTTACCCAGTGTCTCAGACGGAAATTCACCAACCTCTGTAAGACTGCCATTGGGATGCTTAAGAACATACCACAGTGGTGGAGCCTCTGTCCCCATGCCAGGCCTTAACACAGGCCCTTCCCATTCTGGGACAAACATGAGCTGGGATCATACTTCTGCCTCACACTGGCCAAGTGGTCTTGGGCAAGTACTAGATCTTTCTGAAATTCAGTTTCTTTGTCCATTTCATAGGTTGTAGAAAAGATTGAATGAGATTGGGCCTGTAAAGTGCTTGGCAACATAGCGTGCAGGTAGGCAGTATGCGTTCAGTAAGTGATAGCAAATGTAATTGTTGGCCCCATGCCTGGCACATAGCAGGTGCGGTGTGAATGGAACCCCTGTCATCCCCGTGATATCTCCGGGAGCGAGTATTTCACTCTGCATGGTCAGCTTTAAGGATCCCACAGGCAGCCCCTGGAGGGGAGACTCGGGCTGTGCAGCAGAGGGTCCCACGTTTCTCCCATCTGGACCAGTGCTGCCGACTGACAGGGACCTGGGGCAAGGGGCCAGGAACTGTTATAGTCCCTTTGTGGCAGATAGAAGGGCGGGGGGGACAGGATACAAGGAGCTTTTTTTAGTTAGGGGCTAAGGGCTCTCCAGAAGGGATTCCTTCCTGATCTGTTATCCTTGTGGTGTGATGTTGGGCACTCTCTGGTCCTCTCTGGACCTCAGTCTCCTCATCTATAAAATTGTCAGGACTTAATAAAGGGCCCTGGCAACTTGGACTCCCAGTCATGATTCTTTTGAGTCCTCCCACCTCCTAGGTCTCCCTTGTCCTCCCATCCCTGCCCCCCATCCAGAGGACTCTGGAGGTCACCCAGCTGACCGGTACATGGTGTACTCATTAGGGGGCCCAGAGGCTGGGTCTGAGCCATTCTTCCTCCCGAAGTTCCCAGTCCAGAGCACGGTGTCATTGTGGATGACCACGGCAGACATGGCGGCCAGGCCTGGGGCAGACAGCGCCTGACGCAGGATCCCGTCCACCTTGGAAGAGGAGGGCAGGAGGCTCAGAGTGCAGGCGCAGAGACACCCCCGACTCCTTCTGCCCGCTGGGCCCACTCCCACACCACCCCCTGCACTCAGCAGCCCCGGCCTGGCTCCTCTCTGTTCTCTCCCCACTGTTGCTGGAGCCTCCAGACCTCGGGTTCTCAGACCCCCTGGCATGGGACCCCCACCCTCTTGCAACCAGAGCCACTCCACTAAATGTGTTTTCTGTGTAGGGCTTCCTCGTAAGATTTTTGTTCAAAGAAACATTTCTTTGGCAAAATGTAAAAGGAGGGAGGGGCTAAATAAACTATGGGTGGAGTTGAACCCTGGCCTGAAGGAGGCCCATTCTGACCCCCTAACGTTGCAGAATTCACGATAGAGGGCGTGTAGGCCCTCTTTGGACACTGATTGAAAAGACCTTGTTTTCAATAATGAAATGCAGTGCGGGCGAGAACCCCTCTATCTGTTGGACACTTGGCATGTGCCCGGCATCATATAAAGTGGTTTTCACGCACTTAATCCTCCTAACAAGTCCGTGCTCACTTCTCCCCGTTTTACAGATGAGAAAAGTGGATCCGTGAGATCCGCAGCGGTCTGCCCAAGTGGCTGACGGCTCGTGCAGTCCGGATTTGAAGCCCAGGCGAACCCCAGCCCCCGCTCCGAATTCGTGGCCACACCGCCTTGCCGCGCGACCTCGCGGATCCGGAGTTGAGGTCTGCCCACTGGGGGTTCCCGCCCGGCGCCAGCTTTGCCTCCGTGTGCCTCCGTGTCCTGTAGACGGGGGGCTCCCACTCGCGGAGAGAGGCCACCAGACACTAGGTGCTCACTAGAGGGCGGCCGTGGGCATCACTGCTGCTTTGTTTCGTTTCCTGACTGTGACCCTGGAGCCCCGAGCACCCCTTTGCTCCCTCTCCGTCACTAAACTTTTCCCGTATTTGCAGGCCCTGGTGGTGTGTCTCTGCGTCGGTGCACGCCCTCTGTCGCGTGGACGTCCGTCTGCCCCTTGATCTGTCCCCGACGACAGCTTCACACCCCCGCGCCGTGCTGCGGCTCACTGACTTCGGGTCTCGTTTCGTCTGTGCGCGCGTCTCCTGCGATGAGTGCCCCAGGGGCTGGGCTCCGACCCGACCCTCCCGGACCAGCGCCGGCCGACAGCGCCCCCTAGTGTTGGCGTCGCGCGGCTCTAGCAGTCACGTTGTAGGCTGTGTGCTTCCGGATGCCGCCCCAGGCTCTGGGGCTCTGTCCTCCCCCCCACGTCCCCCTCTCCCGCCCCCACCTCTGGCCCACCGGCCTGACCTGCCCCGCGGCCCCCTGCGTGTGCCTTGCCCTCACTCCACTCCCCTGGCCCCGCGCACGTGCTGGCCCCTCTCTCCCGAGCCCACGCGTCGCTCCCCCGAGCTCCCCTCCTGTATAAATGCACATCGTCTGGGTTTCTCCTACTTGTTCACATCTGTGCAGACACCACTCCCTCCAGAAGCCTGGCCTGACCCCAGAGTCAATTCTCAGTACCCCATAGTTCCCTAAACTTCCCCTACCCTCACTCTTGCCCCTCAGTTATAGGTGTTGTTTGTCTTGACTGTTCTGTCACTTTCGGACTAGTAGCTTCTTTAGAGCAGGACGGGATCTTCTTTCTGCCGTCTCCCGGGTGCCTAGCACAGACCAGGTAGGTGCTCAAAAACTGTATGTTGAATGAATGAATGAATGAATACCCCAGCTAGCGTCCAGAATGTACCCTCCCCTTCATCACCCAGGCCTAGCCCACACACCCAGGTCCCTCTTGGATCATCGCTGACCTTTTCCAGGGCCTCCTTCAACACGGGGAGGGGGTGGGCCAGGGGCACAGGCTCCGGGTGCCGGGGACACATCCTCACAGGAGCAGAGGTCACCTCTGGCCCCAGGGAACCTGGAGGGAACATCACATGATGAGTGGGGGACAGAGATCAGGATAGGAGCCTAGAGGTCATCCTAGAAGGTGGCAGCAAAGGCCAGAGCCATGCCTCGGGGCCAACCCTCCCAGCTGACAACAGCCTCCCCAGAAGATAGCGGGGCACAGCGACCCACCATGGGCAGCAAGGGGCAAAAGGCAGAGTCTGCCTGGGAGAAGGGACAGTCCCACACCCACCACATGATTCTTGGCCTTCGAAATGTCCGTCAGGCCACAGTCCTCGGTTGGTGGCCCTTGTCTCGTGCTTGCTCAGCCTCCTCCCTCTATGTAGTCAGCTGACTTAGAAAAGCTCCGTCTCCTTGGGGCAGGCTCAACCACATCTGTCTGTCTGTCTGTCTCTGCTTCTCTAGTTCTGACTATGTGGGTGGAGAAGTAGACTTGGGCCCCACTTGGGCTTCAGGCCTAACCCATAGGGGGCAGTGCCTTCGGGTCACCAGAGTGGTGTGTCTGGGATACCAGCTTTAAATCACACTCTGCTTCCGTCCAGGTGTATGGCTTCCTGGGAACCTCGGGGTCGGGGTGTGGGGAAGGTGTGAGCCCTGGCAGGACAGGATTCAGGCTGAGAGATCATCGCAGCAGCCCCAGACCTCCCTCTCATCCTCTAAAAACAGTGTAGAGTAGTGAGGGTGTAAGCACCCAGAGGAGCCGCACCCGAGTTGAATCCTCGCGCTGCCTCCTGCGACTCCCTGGAACCAAGAGAAGCCATTCTGTGGGAGGCCCACGATGTCCATAAATTCTTCCAACTCCTTCCACCTCTTGAATCTGGCTGACTTTGCCAGAAGGAATTTACTGAGCCCCTTCCAAAATTAGGCCTTATTGGTTTGCTCCCTGGGACCACTGCCCCCTTGTGGATCAGCCTGGACTCGTGGCCTTGAGAGCGAGCGTGCGCAAGAGGGGACTTGGCCCCAACCTTGAAAGGGCCCAGGTTAGACCAGCCGCAGAACCGCCAGCAAGCCCCCAGAATCAGGAGAAGGAATAAATCACTTTGTTTGAAGCCATTAGGTTTGGGGGTGGCTTCTTACTCAGAATTCCATAACTGATAGGGTCCCAAGCAGAAAAATGACAAACCTTAGGGAGGCTCTGTCAACAACTCCCTGGCATAGGTTTAATAGTAGGGAGTAAGAGGGCTCAGCCAAAGTCAAAACTTCACTCAGTGTGGGACCCCAGTGGGGCTGGTGCCTCCAGGCCTGCGTTAATGGGCACACATACAAAAGGTCACCCAGGAATCTTAAAATGCAGATTTGAGGGGCCCTTGGGTGACTCAGTCGGTTAAGCATCCAACTCATGATCTCAGCTCAGGTCTTGATCTCAGGATCCTGAGTTCATGGTCCCGTGTTGGGCCCCACATTGGGTACGGAGCCTACTTTTTAAAAAAGTGCAAATTTGATTCAGTAGGTTTGGGGTGGAACCAGGGCATCCTCATTTCTAACAGCCTCTCAGGGGGTGCCCGCACAAGGGAGAGGACTTAGACCACCATGCTCAGCAGACCCAAGCAGGTCCATGAACCGTTTGTTTCCCATTTGTGACTAATTAAGGGGAAAATCTGAGAGCACACATTTAGAAACTTTTATAGCATTTGATGGAGTAATTTTGTGTTGAATCTTAAAACTTGGGCTTCTGTTTTATAGTCTTTTTTTCATTTAATTTCTCTTTTTCATTTAATTTCATCTGTATCTATTTATATTAAGATTGGTCTGCTTTGGATTGGTAGTTTGACAGGTTGAGAAGCATGGGCCTAGAGGACAGGCTAACCCACCCACTTGGGGACTGTTTGCTTAAGGGACTAAGAAGCCCCTGATAAAGGAATTTACCCTAGAAAGAACAGCTTGGGGTGGGAGAGGGAAAAGCCAGCAGGAAAATAAAAGGAACCATTTCTGCAAAATTTCTATGGGGCTTTAGGAGTCCAGGCCACATCATTTAGCCCCGGACATCTGTAACATGACAGAAATGGAGCGAGACATTCTCCCAGCTTTAGCAGAGAGCTGGGATTGTGGATGATCCAGGGTCCCAGCAGGATGGAGGTCAGAGAGGTTGCTATAGAAACAGAAGGCCTGGTGGACATTACCAGCAGTGGTGACTGTTGCCACGCCTTGACCAGCCCCTGATGGAGAGGCTCCAAGAAATGGCAGCGTCTGTCCATTTCTTGGACACCTCGTTGTTCATCCCAGGGTCTCAGATATAGCTGGGGGAGGATCGTTAAAGAGGGGCAGGGCCTGGAGACCCTACCACAAGGGCTGAAGACCAGGCGAGAGAAACTCCGTTTACACAGATCGGGGGATCCTGAGTTTTAGCACCAGATTAGATAATTTCAGGAACCCCCAGTGGCATTGGGATCCACAAGAGCATGAACACACAGAAAGGTCACACGACCGGCCCAAAGATACACACACAGCCAGAGAGTGTCAGAGTCCAAATGAAGGACAGAGCTTCTGGGTCTAAATCTTGTGGCCTTGCCCCTACACCTTCAGACCAAGAGCAGTAGCTCCCGGTGCACAGCACCCATGGGGATGGGGAGCAACTCAAGGATGCCGGCGCACTCACTGGTCTTCAGTTTGGGGAGGTGGTACTGCCACAGGAAGCAGCCAGTCATAACCACAGAGAGCAGGAAGAAGAAGCTGCAGGAGGCTGGGAAGAGCCACTTCCTTTTCACTTTCGGCAGGCGGGGCGGCCGGCCCACCTGGAAGGGGAAGCACACAGGTTACAGACCCCACAGCGGTCGGCAGGCCCCGTACCATGCCTTAGGTTCACTCAGACATCACGAGAGTCCACAGCTTGGGGGAAATATCACACCTGTAAAAGCAAGGTCCTTCCCGGTATGACCCCTTCAACGCTGTGCCGTGCATGTACCTCTGCACTTTCCGGGCCTTTGCACATCCTGTTTCCTCTGTCGGGCATGCCGTCTCTCTCCTGTGTACTTAATAAATACCTGAGACCAGCTGAAATGCTACCTCCTCCATGAAGCCTTCCCCAACCGTCCTTATCCAGGTCCCCTCCACCGCCCTTTGTACCCTCGTGGTACAAGTCCAACTCTCTAATAGAACAGTTGTTGGACTACTGTGAGCAGATGTTCCTAATGGAGTGCAAGTTCTCCAAGGGCAGGGCACCCACCGCTCAAGTTTGTTAGATCTTAACATTTTACCATATTTTCCTCCTATCTTTACACTTTAAAAACTACCATGCCAGTTACTTGTTTAGTGTATGGTCTGTACCATACACCTCTTGGTACCACCTGCAAATTCAGTCTCCTCCCTTTCTTCCTGGATGTAGCACCCATCCTGATCTTGCTATTTGTCATTACCATGATGTTTTCATTCATTTACTCTGTGTTCATGCATCTGCAAACAGCATGTGGTATTGCTTTGCACATTTTTAAAAGTATGTAAGTTATATCCTACTGTATTATCCTTCTTTTCCCCAATACAATGCATGTAGTTCCATGTTGTTCACTATAACTTCTGGAGAGAGAGTGCTGCTGTGTGAATATACTTCAAAGTGAACTAGTTAGACCATGGAGACTAGGGCCAGGCTGCCTCAAAAACATGACTCTCTTGGGGAGCTTTGGGTGGCTCAGTCGGTTAAGCATCTGCCTTCGGCTCAGGTCATGATCCCATGGTCCTGGGATGGAGTCCCGGGTCAGGCGCCCTGCTCAGCAGAGAATCTGACTCTCCTTTTCATTCTGCCTGTCCCCCCTACTTGTGCTCTCTCTCAAATAAATAAGTAAAATCTTTTAAGTTCTATTTTATGCATTTGAGTTGAGAGCACTGTGCCTGGTGGTGAAATTTCTCAGTGGTAAGATGTGGCCCTTTTCAGCTTAACTGGACACTGGCCGGGCTCTCCAATGTTGTCATTCCAGGTGACAGTCCCACCGCCTGTGATTCATGTTGTATTTCCAACTGACAAGGTTGACCACTTTCTCCTGAGTTTACTGTGTATATTTGGGTTTGCTTTCCTGTGAATGGACTATTCTGATCCTTTGCCTGTTTTTTCCTTTTTAATTTTCTTTATGTATTAGTTCTTTGTAAGTTCTGGATACTCTTGCTTGTGTTTTGTTTTTTCATATTGTGTTTATGATAACTTGTTGAGAGGCAGAATAGTGTAGTGGTGAATCCGTGGCCAGATTGTCTAATTTTGAATCTCAGTTCAGCCACTTCCTGGCTGCGTGACCTTAAGAGAGTCACTTACCCTCTCTGTGCCTCTGTTTCTGCACCTGTAAAATGGAAATGGTAATAGTGCTTGCCTCATAAATTAGTAAGGACTTAGTGAGTTAATATATGTAAAGTACACTTTGTTTGACACACCGTAAGCTCTAGGACATATTATCGTTAAATAAAGGGCTTTGCGGGGGGGCGCCTGGGTGGCTCATTGATTAAGCGTCTGCCTTGGGCTCAGGTCATGATCCCAGGATCCTGGGATCAAGTCCCTCATCGGGCTCCCTGCTCAGTGGGAAGCCCGCTTCTCCCTCTCCCTCTCCCCTTGCTTGTGTTCCCTCTCTTGCTGTCTCTCTCTGTCAAATAAATGAATAAAATCTTTTTTAAAATGCATAAATAAATAAAAATAAGGCCTTTTTGTTTTGGTTTTGGTTCCTGCCAATCAAATTCATTAATATTGTCTTTTTTATTTGGTGTGCGTGTGGGGGGGGGTGTGTACAGAGGTTGTAAATGTAGATTTCTAGACTTTCACACACTAAAATATTTTGGGTTATGGTATAAAGAAGGAATCTAATTTTATTTTTTCCATGTGGATAATCAGTCCTCTCAGTGCCATTTATCACATCCTCCAGTCCTGTCCCCCACTGGCCTGTACGCCATCCCTGAAACACACCAAGGGTCTGTGCAGACCAATACCTGCTCTGTAGGCTCTGTTCAGTTAGGGTCTCACTGAGTTTCAGTTCCTTGCCTCTCTGTCCAATCCCACACACTCTTCCGTGATGAAGGAAGCTCAAACGCTGAGCCAGAACTATGACACTGTCCTACTGGAAATGGTCTGGCCAGAGAGGCCTGCTGTGATCTGACCCCAGCAGACTCCATGGGCCCATTTCCTGCCTCTCCTCCCACTCCCCCGCCCCCTTGCCTCTTTATGCCTCATCCCCCTCTCCGTGGCTTTGCACCTGTCATTCCCCTCTGTGAGGCCCTTTCTGACCTTTTCCACCCGACACACTTGTGTTCTTCCCTTAAGCCCATGGGCGTCTCTAGAGCCTTCTCATTCTCCCCAGGCAGAACTGAGGGCTTCTCATCTCTGCTTGATGCACACCCCGTCCTGCGTTGTAATAGTAACCTGCCCTGGTCACGACTGGCTTCTTTGGCTCCCTCCTTGGAAGCAGGTGTCTCCCACACCAGAATCTCCCCTTCTTGGCCTTTACGCCCACAGCTCTTGGTGCTCTGTCTGGCACTGGTGATTCTCAGGAAATCCATTTTGGACTTTACGTTGTTCTGTAAGCTGAAAGTCTTGGGTTCAAATCTCAGCCCCATTCCCTGAGTCGACTGTAACGATAGACAAGCCCCACGTCAGGGGCTTCCGCAACCTCTGCCCCCGTGTCTTCAGCTCTTGGAGCAGGATGGAAAATTGTGAAGTGTTAACATTTCCATCTGGAAGTTTCATTCGATCTCCAGCTCTAGAATTTGGGGTTCCCACTAAAGCCATTCTTTATTCATAATTTCCAAAGATTGGAAACAACCCAAATGTCCCTGAACTAGTGAATGGACAGACAAATCCTGTTATATCCCTGCAGTGGAATACTCACTGCAATGTAAGGGACAAACTACTAGTACACGCAGTGACGTGAATGAATCTCAGATGCATTCTGCTAAGTGAAATAAGCCAGACTCAAAAAGCTGCAATCTGTAGAATTCCATTTTCATAACGTTCTGTAAAAGGCAGAACCATAGGGACAGAAAACCACTCGGTGGCCCTCTGGGGGTAGGGATGGGGTAGACTACAGAGGAGCAGAAAGGACCCTGGGAACAGGACTATGACAGAACAGTCCTATATCCTGATTGTGGTCACAGGATTGTGTGTACTTGTCAAAACTCCTAGAACCGTACACCAAAAAGAGTGACTTTTTAATGCACAGAAACTATACCTCCATTTTTTTAAAATGAAACCATTAAAGAGCCCAAGAGCATTAGGATGTGTCCACCTAGGTGTCAGAGGGCTGACATCAGATGCAAGATGGGGCTTCAGGCACAAGGAGTGGAATGGTGGGGTTCTCTGGCGTTGTTTGTGTGAGAGGGAAGTTGGAAGGGGCTTCCCTTCGAACATGAGCACAAGACCGCTGGGGCAGGGCCAGGGAGGGAGCCCTGGTGGGAGAGCAGCCTGATCTCCCCCGACAGGCCCCTGTAGCAGGAGATGGGCGTCTCATTTCCAAGTGCAAAACGAAATTCAGAGACTTCAAATGACTCACTGAAGTCATGGACAGCACATGACCGACTGGGATTCTAGCTCCGTGCCCTGCAGCACCCCACCCCACCTCACCACGTGACCGGGCTCTCCGCCCTCCCAAATCACAGTCTTGCTCTGAGGCTGCTCCAATCTCAGGATTTATTCCAATAGACCCAAAGATGGGGTCAGGGTTTCACCTCTAAGCAGCTCACCAGCTGCTCACATGCTGACTTGCAGTGGCCACTAGGAATCTCTCCCCTCCCCCTTCCCAGCTGGAAAATGCAGGCCAGGGGAGCATTCAGGAAGAGTCTAACTTCCCCCAAATCCCACCCCTCCCCAGCTCCTTCCCAAGGTGGTCTACAGTCCCACGACACTCACCTCCATTCTCCGTCACACTGCCCACCCTGGTACAACCCACCCAGTCCAGTCATTCATCCAGAACACAGTCTCCAAGGGTCAGTTATGTGTTGGGCACAGTGCTATCCCCTGAGGGTACAGAGCCTTTGGCCAACATCTGTCCCCCATGGAGCCAGCAGGGTGGTGGAGTGGCCATACACAAGGGCTCTGGGGTCAAGTGAAGCAAGACTCGATGCCGGCTCTGCCCTTACTGGCCTTGGACAAATTACTTCACCTCTCTGAGTCTCCGTTTGTTTGTCTGCATAATGGGAATGACCATCATTCCTACTCCTCATAGAAGTTAGATGAGGGCAAATGAGATAATGCATGCGAAGCCCCTCAAAAGCTGCTCACTGATTGGCGCTAGTGCAGTAATTTCTCTGGGAGGGAGATGTAAACAGCATGTGCACAAGGCTCTCGGGTCTCCGAGGGACATGAACTCAGCCTCTGGATGGGGAGGGGTGGAAAGCTTCATTGGGCAGGTAGTGGGGGTGAATCGGTGGCAGTCCGGCCAGAGGCCTGGGGATATGAGAAGGAAGGGGAGTGACTTCTGGTTGGTTTTGAGAATTCAGTGGGTTGGTACATATAAACTACTTGAAACTGTTCCTGGCCTCTGGGGCAAACCCTAGAAATGTTGGTAAGGATGATGAAGGTGATGTGGAGTAATTTAGGCCACTGTTTGAAGCAAGCCTTGGTGGGGCTATGCCTCACCTGGGTCTTCATTCTCTTCATTCTCTGGAAGATTCCACCTCCTTGAGGATTCTGGTCTACAGCCCCGGAGACCCTGTGAGTGGAAAACGGAGTCAGAGGAATAAAGGCAAAGAGAGGTCCTGACATCTGGAAAAGAGAGGAGGGGACAGAAATGCGAGAAGATGACGGGGGCAGGGTGGGGGGTGGGGAGCAAGGACAGGAGGAGGCGAAGCAACCCCCCCCCATGAATCTCGGCCTCCAAGGCAAGGGGAACTAGCTCAGAAAACCTGCGAGCTTGACCAGCTGTGCAGGTCTGCTGGGGTCTGTCAAGATTTTAACACTGAATGTTCCAGATCCCTCTGTCTTGGGAAAATCAGGACAGTCGGTCATCCTCCCGGCCCTGCCTCCCCTTCCAGCCTCAGGAACAACCCTGTCCAACCCCCAGGTCCTTAGCCCCAACTCACCCTCTTCTGGAAGGCTCAGGAAGGACAGGGCAAGTCAGGCCCAGCCATGGCTGGCCAGGGCCTCCAGGAGGCCCCGCAGTCCAGGGACGGGAATGGCGTCCTGGGCTCCAAGGTGCAGGCTTCACCCAGGCTCCCCAGGGGCTGGCAGATGTAGTGCCGATTACCCCAACTAATCCCTCCACGTGTCCTCTGCCGTTAGGATTAGTTCCAGGGGTCCCTGCGTGGCAGGGAGGGGAGCACATCTGTCAGGGAGCCTGGGCAGGACCACGTGATCCAAGACGCTCCAGGCTGGCAGGAAAGGGAATGCTCTCTGGGAGGAGTGTCTGCCAAGCCCGGTGCACCAGACAGATGACCCACAGGCCTCCCAGACCTGGGAGGCCCCACGCCAGCTCCTCGGCTGCCTCTGAGGCACCTGGGGTTCTAAGGAACACAGTTTGAAGACCACCCGGAGTTGACTAATCCTTAAATATTCAGATAACCAGTTCTGTCACTGCTCGTGTAGCCCTTTCTGTTTCTTCATCTATAAAACAGGGATAATCCTATCTTGGCGACCGGGAGGGTTAAATGGCAGCGTGCTGGTAAAGCAGGTAGCCTAGGACCTGGCACTGAGTAAAGACTCCATAAAGGCCAGCTCCTTGTGACCACGCAGCTTTGGGGCACACATTCTACCCAGCCCCTGTGTCAGACATCAGATCCTTCTCGGTGAACTTTCTAGAAAGTTACTATCCATTGTGTTTCGTTGACACAAAAAGAGTACATATATTTGCCTTCCTGGCACTAGACATGGGTGCACACTGGAATCACCTGGAGAGCTTCGAAAAACCACTGGCGTCTGGGTTCCACACCTAGAGATGCTCAGGGGCGTGGCCTTGGTGATGCCACTATGTAGTCAAGGTTAGGAAGCACTGCCCCAGACCAGCGCGTCTCCAGTTCACTTTAAATGTCTGTAGTGGGGGCGCCTGGGTGGCTCAGTTGTTGAGCGTCTGTCTTCAGCTCAGGTCATGATCCCAGGGTCCTGAGTTCAAGTTCCAACTCAAGCTCCTTGCTCAGCGGGGAGCCTGCTTCTCCCTCTCCCACTCCCCCTGCTGGTGTTCCCTCTCTCACTGTGTCTCTCTCTGTCAAATAATAAATAAAATATTTAATAATAATAATAATAATAATAAATGTCTGTAGGGAAGCCTGGGGTCAAGTCGAACAGCAGGCTCTGAGTCAGGGGGGTCGGAGCAGGACCTAAGATTCTGCACCTCTAACCAGCTCTCAGATGAGGTCAAAGCTGGTCCATGGACACATTCTGAGAAGCAAGTCTCCTCTGCAACTCATGGGTCACACCAGCTTCCATATCTTTATCTCAGTAGGGCCCCACCGTCGCCTCCCAGCCACCCCAAGGTTGACAGGACTTGAACGATTCTCCCCACTTTGTTGATGCTCAGGGTCCCATACTTGAAGGGGTGGAGGCAGACCTTCCGGATCTTAGTCTGCGTCCCCCGTGGCCAAAAATCTGGGCTGGCCCAGAAAAGAGGCTTACTAAATTAGAGCAAGAAGAGTGGGCCGGTGAAACAAGCTCAGAGAGAGGAGGTGACTTCCCAGGGTCACACAGCAAGCTTAGGGACAGCGGGGGGGTGGGAACCCGTGTCTTCTGTTCCCGGCCACTTGGTCAGTCTTTCAGGGACAGCATGCTGCTGGGTCACAGATTGAGCACTGACACTGTTTCCCAAATATAGGCGCGGCTCCCATGCTGTCTCCCACCCCCTCTAGGGTGAAGACCACATCTCACTCCAGTTTGTCTCCAAACCAGGGCTGAATACTCACATCAGTCCACACCAGGGTTCTGCACCTCTACTGACAAAGACCCTCACCCCCAGGACACCAGCTGTTCCCAGAGCTCCTCCCTCCCCAAAGCAGCCACCTGTCACCAACCCAGACCAGACTCGCCCCTTCTGGTTAGTGAGAATCCACAGCATGTCATACAGCAAAGTGGCCACACGGTGGCAGCAGAGGCCCATATATAGACCCTTAATCCCAGCCTGCGCCGCCTCTGAAGGCTCATCTGTCTGGGGAGTACTTCCCTTCCTCTGGGCATTTGTCCAGGGCTTTCTGTGCATGAGCAAAGATAATCCCCCCAACAGCCCCGAGGGAGGACTCATTCATCCTCTTTATACATGAGAGATCATATTCGTCCTTTACTTAAATAACCTTCCATGGCTACCCACTGCTCTTTGGAAAAATCAAAACTGTACCCTTGAGTCAGACTGCGAGGGTTCAAATCCCAGCTCCACCACTATGACTATTTCTGTGCCTTTGGTTGGATTTCTTGGCTTCTCTTGGACCTCCGTGTGCTGATTGGTAAAGAGCATAATAAAACAGAGCCTACCCCCTTAGGGTGAGAGTGAGGATGGCATTCGCTAAGCACATGTGAGCCACTGTGATGACCAACATCCCATTACGTCTCCTCCCAGTGCTCCCCACTCATGCCCCTGCTGCCGGTCTCTTCCCTTTTCTTCATCCCCGTTCTGTACACCTTCCGCGTCTCCCCCGCCTCCTCTTCCCATCCCATCCACCCTCTTCTCTCCATCATTCAGCCTCCAGTTTCAGAACTCGTTCTAGCTGTCCCAACACTTCCCGGAGGTGTTTTCGGATGTCTCTTCTCAGAGGACCATGTTCGGGTTTTTAGAACAAGGAGCAGGACTTGTAACACAGAGAGGTAGAAGGTTCCTGAGTTCAAGTGGACTGTGGGCTTGAGGGACTCCTGCTGGCTCCTCTTCCTGTCCCTGTCCTGAAACTCTCCTGAGGTCGACCTCTCCATGTGGCTTGCTCCTCGGATTATTTCGAGGTCACTCTCTTGTCCCCAAAGCCACTCCAGAACATCCCCAGAGAGAGGAAACGACTGTCCCTACCCTCAGCATCAGGATTGTGTAGAATGGAGAAAGTGGCTGAAAAGAAGTCAAGGACAAACTAAACTTGAAAAAGCAAAGTATCTCTCCTGAAGGATCTGTGAAGATACTTAGCATTTTTCCCTGGTCAGGCTGATGAATTGATCCATCTGTCGGCTCACTTACCCATTGAGTCACCCAAAAGACACTTACCAAGGATCTACCATTCTCCAGATCTTACACTCAGATCAGGGGGACGACATAGGGCAAAGCAGACGTAGCAACAAGCACTCATTGTCAACACATGTATTTTTTAAGTTTATAAATTTATATTTAAGTAATCTTTACACCCCACGTGGGGCTCGAATTCACGACCCAGGGTGATAGTATGTTCAGTACTGGCTCTTCCAACTGAGCCAGCCAGGCACTGCAGCACGTATTTGTTGAGCACCTACTAAGTGCTGGGCACTGTTCCAGGTGCTTGAACTATCTCTGTGAACAAGACAGATCCCTGACCTTGTAGAACTTCCATTCTAGCAGAAGCAGCAGAATGAGTATGTAGCACATTAGACCGTGTTCTAGGCTATGGAAAATAACTAGAGCTGGGGCTGGGGGTTCTAGTGTTAAATTGGGAGATTAGGATGGCCTCCGTGAGAAAGAAACATCTAGCAAACCACCCAAAGGAAGTAAGGGAGTTAGGTGTATGGCCAACAGAAGAAGAGTCCCAGGTGGGGGGAACATCCAATGCAAAGGCCTCTTGGAGGGCGTGAGTGTGCCCAGCATGCCAAAGGAAAAAGCAAGGAGATGGGAGGCCAGAGCAGGGGGCAGCCTCGGGAGCAGGGCAGTCGGCCAGGTGGGAAAGGTAATGGGGGACTGGGTCATGGGAAACCTCACAGGCCATGGGAAGGACATTGGTTCTCACTCTGAGCGACATGGGAGCCCTCTCGGGGTGTGGAGCAGAGGAGTGGCAGGACCTGACTCACATTTTTATTTTTATTTTTTTTTTTTAATTTTTTTAATTTTTAACTGACTCACATTTTTAAAGGACCACTCAGGCTTTCGAGTTGAGGGCCAACTAGAGGGCCAGGGTAGGGGCGGGGAGGCCAGGGGCTCTGTTCAGGAGCAGCTGCGGAGGTGCCTGGAGTTCCTGACTCTGGACATGCTTCAAAGTTGGACTTGCTGGTGAATTAGAACCGAACAGGAGAGAGAAAGGGCAGACCCAGGAAGGGCTCAAGGTTTTGGCCTAAGCCACCGGCCGGGGGGGGGGGGGGGGGGCNCTGCATGTGGGAGGGGTTTGGAGCATGGGGACAGAGTTCAGGACTGTCAATTCTGAGATGTCTGAGTGAAAGTACGGAAGTAGGCAATGGGCCATTCGAATCCAGAACTCACAGGTCTGTATCGAAGATCTAATTTAGAAAATCGTTGGCATTAGAAAATAGTAGAGAATATTTAAAGCCATCACCAGGGAGTGAAATGAAGTGAAGGAGGGTCTGAGCCCTGAGCCCCAAGGTCCAGGAGCTGTGAGCGCCGGATGAAGGCAGAGACCACGAAGTCAGTCATGCATCGTGGGTGCAAACCGGGCTTCACTGGAGAACCCAGACACTGCCAGCCAGCAGTTAATGAGGTGCTGGTGCAGCGAGCAGTCTCTCATCGTCGATGGGACAGAGGTTCAAGGGTCATGGCATATACGGAAATATCCCGGAAGAACCACGCCCCCCCCCCGCCCCACCCAACTACTCTGTTGTATAGACTGTGTGAGTGAGGTCAGCCTTGCAAGTAAAGAAAAGCTGGTCAGAGCTCAGGTGCCAGGAAAATTGTTTGCAAGGCTGAGGTCCCTTGAAGACCCCGAGGGGAGTGGAGACCTTGTGCGGTATTTATGCTTTAGGGAAGGGAGTCCCCCCTGGAGCCCACCTGCTGTCACCTCATTGCTCGAACCTGGAATGAGCCCCCAGGGTCTTCCCATACAATCCAGATGGTTTTTCCAAGGTCCATCCCCTGACCTAGGACTCATGGGACAGAAGCCTGCCCACTAGGGATGTAGATCAGTTAGAGTGTAACAAACAACAGGGGTAGAAATCAGCTGGGCTCCTGAGGGGATTTCCATCAGTTGTTGGCAATGCAGGAGGTGGGGGACACCGGAGGGGGAGGGAAGGCTGGAGGGCTGGTACAAAGCCCACAGTGGAGGAGACCTGAGCCATCGGGCCATGGAGTCCATACCAGATGCGAGGACCTATTTATCCCTTTGAGCAAGGGATGGAAACGTGGTTGTGGAGGCCCAAGACACAGCTGTTGGTGGCTGTGGCCAGCTGGGAACAACGTGGTTGCCATTGCCAGAGGGTGAGTCGCTGATAAGTCTCCTATAGCTGGGGATTGGGCGGGGGTGGGGGTGGTCAGGGTGATGGTCTGTTCAGTACTGTGATAGCTTCATGCCATGGGCTCTGGCCTGAGCAGCTGCTAGAGGCCATTCAGTGTTGCCTGGCCCAGTCTGGAAGAGAAGGAAAGTTTATTTAACCCTCCACCCTGGTCTGTTTCCTGAGATTTCTGGCATATGTTCTTGCTAGATCATCACCTGCGGACTGTCATGAGCTTGGGATGAGCCAGATGATTTGTCCTTTCCCAGAGCCCTGATCTCCATAGGAACCCAGCATTCATAGGAGTCAGCATTCTGCCTGACACGTCAGGGGTACACTTCCCTTTCCTAGATGCCCACAGAGGATGATGAAAGAGCGCTGATCTAATTGCACCTTGAATAAGCCATACCAAAACTCCCTTGTACCCATCATCTGCAGGGGGCAAGTGTGCAAGAGCAAGAGAATTCCGTACGGACAGGGAGGCACAATGAGGAGGCAGCGGCTATAAACAGAGTAACATTGCCAGATTGTATCATATTGGGAAATCTGAGCACTTGGCAAAGGTGCTCATCAGAACCTTAGGAATCTAGCTGGGTGAAGAGAATAGCCACCCCATATCCTAAATCAGGTCTATGGTGCTCAGAATCCACCGCCACCAATTTGCCTATTATGAACTGGTCAGATCCCCAAGTTGTTGTGATAGACCTTGAGCCACAGGCCAGCATTTCTTGCAAGAGAGGCATACTGTGTGAATACGAGTGACTTCACAGGTCAAGTGGATCTTCACTGGGCCACCTCAGACCTCCATGATGGTTTTGTTATTGGTAGGTCCAGGCACGGATCTAGTGCCCCAAGTGGATGAGCTAGCCATATGGTTCAGACCAGTTTTTCTGTCCAGAGGCTCTGTCAAGATACAGTGCTTTCCTGTGAGCTTGTTCCCATATCACATACCTTTGGTTTTTGTGGTTGAATTGTTTTATCTATTTCCACAGCAGAGGTTACCACAAGGAGATTCTCCTGATGGTCCAGTTCTGGGTGATCCCATGACCTGGCCATACAGCAAGACCATTAGCAATGGCCCATGAAGCTGTGTGAAAGGGACTGTTGACAAAGGTGTGGGCAGCATCCAAAGAGAGTGCAGTATCCCTGGGCTGGAAAACTTGGGGGATGCTACCACCCCTGGCTCCGAAGGGAACCTGGAAGAAGAAGGTCCCATTGAGAGGGCCTCTCTGAGAGGAGTGACTCTCTGTGAAGGAACCCATCCAGCCCTAAAGCAGCCTGAGGCAACCCCAGAATGGAGAGCGGACTTGGAGAGGCAAGGAGAAGGTACATGACCCACAAGGGAGGCTTGTGATTTTAAGTAGGGAGGTCATGGGAAGAAAGACCTGAGGGCATGTGGTAGCTCACCTGACCCTCACAACACACAAGGAGGGTAGTAGTGCTACTCTCCCCATTTGACAGTTGAGCAAACTGAGGTACAGTGACAATGAACAACTTAGAACTGTCTAAGAGCACACAGCTGGGAGTGGATAGAGGTGGGATTTAAAGCCAGGCCATTAGGCTCCAGAGATCCTGCTCTTAAAAAAAATAGGGTATAAGAGAGTCATCATAAAAGGAGGGTGCAGAGAACATGTCAGGACACATAAGACTGTGATCAACCATCAGAGATGCTATTTATGAAGTACCAGCTGACTATATACCAGCCCCAGTGCTGGGTGCTGTGGGGGGCAGTAGACAGATGAACAAGATGCCATGCTTGCCCTCAGAGAGTTTATAATCTAGTTGGAAGATGGGGAGGGAATCTAGAAATGTGAGCAAATAAAATCCCAGCAGATCATGATACATTCTACTGCCACACTGAAGATAAAATGCTGGGAGCACACCAAGAACAGAAACTATTCCCAGCTGGGTTAGGGAAGCTTTCTGGAGGTGTAGTTTAGGTAGGACCAAAGAAGTGTAATAGTAGAAAGGGGAACATAGGAATTCCAGGGGGAAGAAATCATGTGAGCAAAGATGTGGATGCATTGGAGGGATGACCAGCCATCTGTTTTGGTTAGAGATGATTTTAGGTGGTGCCCCACCAAGGCACTAAGCCACATCAGATCCCCTGGCGAGGTAGTGATTTTCTTCTAGTTCTCCATATGGAGAAAAGTCTGGGCTTGGTGCTAGAATATCTCTCAAACACCAATACTTACTCGTCTCTCTTTTAAACCCCAAATTCCCAGGCTCAGACCCTTCCAGGGGGCAACCAAGCTCTGGCTGGAACTTTAGTAGCATTGTTCTGTCTTCACTGTCTTCTTTTTTTTTTTTTTTTTGGACAGTTATGTTCTATTTCAGCCGAATGGTACAGCTTTTTAATGTACAGTTACTTATTTTTCTTATGACTTTCTTTCACAGATACATTTATTTAAGGAAACATTTAAAGGGATGATATTGAGTTAAACATTCAGGTGGTTCGTGGCTCTGGCAAAAGTCACAAAGGGAGTACCCGATGACTGACGTTTAGGATATTCTGGCACAAGGTATAAAGCACATGAGGAAGAGTAAAGGGGTGGGGAGCAAGCCTGGAAAAGGGGTCAGATCATGGAGGGTCTGAACACCATGGTAAGAGTGTGGCCTTTCTTCTGTCAACTACAGTGGGCGTAGGCTCAAGAACAGGCAGTGAACTTTCCCCCTTGTCAGATCTTGGCTCTGGCCTCTGAACAGAGGGGAAGGCGAGGACTGGGAGCTGCG
This sequence comes from Ailurus styani, assembly GCA_002007465.1. Taxonomy (NCBI): domain Eukaryota; kingdom Metazoa; phylum Chordata; class Mammalia; order Carnivora; family Ailuridae; genus Ailurus; species Ailurus styani. Next base: position 6,932,540 of record LNAC01000030.1, read on the forward strand.
GCAGCCCAGGGGAGGCCATTATAACACACAAGGTGAACAGGGACAGGGCCCTGGACTAGGGTCAAAGTGGTCAACCGAGAGAGAGAGGAGGAGCCAGGTTCTGGAGCCCCCTCAGGTTGTTCTTAGAGCGTAACATGGCTGACCGAGCGAGGATTGATTTCTTTCCCAAAGGCAATTGGCCTTTTAGCCTCCAATCCTGTTCTCCACTGTGATTTACTAAAAAATTCAATAGTCTCTGACTGGGTTTTACTGAGTAAAGGTAACATCCGAAAAGGCCAGCCCACCCCAGTCTATCTGACCTCGTTAGGGGGAATTAGAAGTACAGTCAGAGATGATGGAGAAAATTGAGTCATGTCTCCTTATTCTGTGTTTCCTCATGGGGAAAGTCTGCTGCCGGCTCGACCTCCTGTGATGGCTCATTCTATTCCATACAATGAACATCTGATTTTCTAAGACCTTCAGCTTCATTTCACTGAACATAAGCCGTTCAAGGACCTTGTCCTGGAGGGCAAAGCAGGCATGCAGTCTCTCGACTTCTTTTGTGTTCAAGACGTAGCTGTTGGGCTTGGCTTCAGGAGGCTTTGGTTTCTCTGCCTCTTCCTAGACTCCCCGCACCCCAAAAAAGGAAACATTGGTTAATAGTGATTTATACACAGCCTGTGAATCAGTCCTCACAAACAGCCTGCAAGGAGAGCATCTTTGCCACATCTTGTGGGCAAGAGGGTTGGGGTCCAGTGAGGAAAGGTCCTCTTCTCAGTTTGGGAGCCCCTGAACCCCTAAGACCCATACTTGCTTTTGGTTCCTAGGAATAAATGAAATGGCCTGCTCACCTGTACTCACAGGGGACAGAAAGCTCTTAACCCAGATATAGCTGTCTCCCAGAGCGCGTGTTTCTCCCAGTGTGCCTGAGACTGTTGTCAGGCCTCATAAAAATCACCGCCTGCCAAGTTTCCCATGGTCTCATGACATGCTCTGATCTCTATAATCCTCATCTTCCTCTAGGCCTTTAATAATACTTAATTTTTTTTCTTTTTGGAGTCAGCCACAAGTTCTTCAACCTTAAAACCATCTTAAACATTTCAGACATGCAGGGGCACTTGGATGGCTCAGTAGGTTAAGTGTTTGCCTTCGGCTCAGGTCATGAACCCAGGGTTCTGGGATCGGGCTCCCTGCTCAGTGGGGAGCCTGCTTTTCCCTCCCCCTCTGCCTGCCACTCCCCCTGCTGGTGCATGCTCTCTCTCTGTCAAATCAATAAAAATCTTAAAAAATAAATTTCAGATGTGCAAAAAAGGGTGAATATTATGGCAAATACCCATGTTCCCAAACCAGCCTGAGAAATAAAATATGGCAAATGTAACTGAAGGTCCCCTGTGGGTCCTTCTCATAGAGTTCCCTCCCTCTCTGGACCCCATCTCAACGGCAATCTTGAATTCGGAAGTTATTTTTCCCATATATTTCTTTACAACAGTGGTTCTCAATGGGAGGCTGTTTTGCCTTCCCCACTGGACATTTGGCAATGTCTGGAGACATTGTTGTTTGTCACAATAGGGTGGCTGAGAGGTACTCTTAGCATCTGTGGGTAGAAGCTAAGGATGCCTCCAAACATCCTACATTGCACAGGACAGGCTCTTACCATCAAGAATTTTCTCACTCAAAATATCAAATGCACAGAGTTTGAGAGATCCAACCTTAATGTATTTTCGCTATACATAGGCATCCACAGACAAGGCAGGATATGGTTTCATGTGTTTTTTTAACTTTCCATAAAAGACGTCATAATCTGGGTACATTTCTGCCGTCTTTCTTATGCCGTTCTAGAGATGCGTCTATGTTCCACAGGTATCTTTAGTTCATCCATTTAAAAGTTTTACACTTTAAAGTAATTGCTACTATTGCCAAACCATGTTGACCTCAGACATGAAGTAGGAGAGTCTGGGATGGTCCCCCATTTTCTTTAACAAGTTTTTTCTCTTTGTTTTCTTTTTATTGAAGTATAATTAGTATACAGCGTTGCATTAGTCTCGGGTCTACAACACGGGATTCTACGACTGTACATACACTTTTCAGTGCTCATCAAGATAAGTGTACTCTTAATGCCCTTTACAAATTCATTCCTTCCCCACCTACCTCCCCTCTGGCAACCACCAGTTCTCTGTGTTTTGTTTTGTTTTGTCTAGGGATGGTCCCTATTTCACAGCCAGGCAACTGACGCCTTGTAAAAGAAGTGCTTTGTCCTCCATCACCCGAGTGGGAGTTGTAGAGCAGGGCCTTAGACCCAGAGCTGTGGATTTTTCAGTCTTGCCCCATTATCCTGACATCTTCCCCAACCCCATCCACCACCACCCCCCGCCCCCAGTCTAGCTGTAAATATCCCATCACCCTTAGCTGAAGCTAAGGCCCCTCTTGCTCACCTGTGGGGGCTTTGGGGGAGTGGGCTTGAGTTCATGCTTGACCAGCCAGTTGCTAAGCAACAGCAGAAGGAATAGGAACCCAAACAAGGCTGGCTTGTAGCTGATCAGCCAAGCCACCAGTGCTCCTATGGTGCCCGAGGAAGCAAGTATCCCATGGAGATACCTAAAAAGAGACATGATTTCCCCCAACATTATGTCTTGGAGGCACCGAGGCTCCAAGACCCTGCCTTGGTGACCCCTCTAGGACAGGTGCCCTCCATGACGGGAGCCGTGGCTGCCCCCTCCTCTGAGTCATAACCGGCTGCCCTCTCCCAGCTGCCGCATAACAATAATAGTAACTACTCCTATGTCTTAAGCAGCCACTATGTGCCAGACTTTGACAGGCAGTTTGTAAGCCACATCTCATGATGTCCTCATAACAGCCGGGTGATGTCGGCCTGAGAGACACCTCATTTATTCAACAGTACTTCTGGGCCTCGCCACTGGCAATAAAATGGCCAGCTGCACAGAGCCCCTACCCTCATAGGGAGGGAAACCGCAAAGAGAAATTACCCAAGCTCTGGAAATAAGACAAAGAGATTACTCCGAGCTTGTTTACACAGTCATATTAGAATATTGTCCAGCCGGTCTACCTGTTGGTCATCTGATGCTTTCGGGGAAGGTAACTTTGACAATTCTGTGTAATATTGATTAGGGTCCTGACTCTGTAAAGTCAGATGTTAACTTTGTAAAAGCTGGATAAGTTGCTTCAGCAATTACACTTCGGGTTATATATCCAAAATAATTGAAAGCTGGGCCTTTTTTTTTTTAAGATTGCATTTATTTATTTGACAGAGAGAGAGCGAGCACAAGCAGGGGGCGGGGTGGGAGAAAGAGAAGTAGTCTCCCTGGTGAGCAGGGAGCTCAATACGGGGCTCGATCCCAGGACCTTGGGATCATGACCTGAGCCAAAGACAGACACTTAACCAACTGAGCCACCCAGGCACCCCAAAAGCTGGGCGTGCCCTTTGAATGAATGTGACACTGCTGTTCTTATGGTTAGCCACTTTAATAGACGTTATTGTGGCAAATGTTGTCTGACCTACCGCTTCAACAGACCAGAATACACGTAATTGTATATGAGGGTTGATAAAAGACATGAACATTTAAAAAAAAAAAGAGGAAGGAAATTCTGACATATACTACAACATGGGTGAACTTTGAGGTGGTTATGCTCAGTGAAAGAAGCCAGTCACAAAAACACAAAAGTCGTCTGATTCCACTTACATAAGATACCCAGAGTGGTTAAAGTTACAGAGACAGAAAGTAGCATGGTGTTTGGCAGGAGCTAGGAGGCAGGGAGAAAGGACGAGTCGTGGTTTAATGGGCACAGAATTTTATAAGATGAAGAGAGTTCTGGAGTTTGTCTAACCATGAGAATGTAATTAACTGTAGTGAACTGTACACTTAAAAATGGTTAAGGTGATACATTTTATGTTATGTGTCTTTTACCACAATTTTTTAAATGGGTAAGTTGCAAATGAATTTTTTTTCAAATAGAGGCAAATGAGTTGTGTCTGATACAAAAGATAACCTCAAAGTCTACAGTTTTATGGCCTTAGAAGACATTGAAGCCATTTGTTTCTTATTTAACTTTGCAATTTTATTCCAGCATTTTGTTTTCCACTGACCAGTGACAATATATCAGTTTTTCATGTTTTCCTTTGAACGAGCTTTGTCATCTTACTGGTTCTCTCAATAATGAATTAAATAAATCTTTAACATATGCTCACTATTTTGTATGGGAGTTCTTCATGTTCAAGTGTCAGGTTTTTTTTTTTTTTTTAAATATTTTATTTATTTATTTGACAGAGAGAGAGAGAGAGATTACAAGTAGGCAGAGAGGCAGTCAGAGAGAGAGGAGGAAGNATATCAGTTTTTCATGTTTTCCTTTGAACCAGCTTTGTCATCTTACTGGTTCTCTCAATAATGAATTAAATAAATCTTTAACATATGCTCACTATTTTGTATGGGAGTTCTTCATGTTCAAGTGTCAGTTTTAATGGCTATGATATTCTAATATATTCAATTAGTGGCCACTTGTTGGGCCTTTAGGTTAATTCTTCTTTATTGCTATTATATATAATTTGAGGTAAACAATATTAAAGTTAAGTCTTTGTACACATACTTAAATAGTTTCCTAGAATGCCCTCTGGAAAGTGGATTGCCAGATTAAAGGATACACATATTTTAAAAATCTAATTTTAAGTTTTATCAAATTATTAAATGTGCAAACAAGTCAGATAGAACTACAGGGTTTAAAACAAGCAATCTTTGATCTATCTTCCCCTTTCCATCCTCAAGTTATATGACTCAGACAACTCGTTCCAACTTTTTAACTGTTTCTTCTAGTATTTATCTTGATATATCTAAATTATATGCTTGTACTGTTATTTCTTGATTTCTCAATTTTGCCATTATACAGGATCTTTTTATGATGGAAGATGAGGATTTAGCTTCCATGCAGATCCTCCCCCATTCCCATTTTGTCCCTGATTCTGTAAACCCTTCTCATTCCTCTCCTCCACACACCTTCTCTTTCCTCCATTCTCTCAGTATAATTCTATCCCTTTGGTTAAAACAATATTAATGCTTATGTTATTATGGCTATGCCAGTGTAGTTAGTTCATAGCTGAGCCATATGTTGAACTATGATTACACTTTTTTCCTTGCACAGCTTCTAAATTTCCTGGATTTAATTGTCTCCTTTTTCCTGTTTGCCTAGTTTAAAAAAAAATTCAACTTCATTGAGGTACCATTGACATAAAGTAAAATATGAAATATCTTACATGTACAGTACAATGAGTTTTGACTAACGTGTACACCACCCAATCCAGATAAAAAAGAACATTTCCATCAAACCCAGAAAATTCCCTCCTTCCCTTTTGGAGTCAACCCTCACCCTCATCCCAAGGGATCACTGATTGGCTTCTATCATTAGAGATTAGTTTTACCAGTTTTGTTTGTTTGTTTGTTTTTTGTTTTTTTTATTTGATAGAGAGAGAAAGATCACAAGTAGGCAGAGAGGCAGGCAGAGAGAGAGGAGGAGGCAGGCTCCTTGCTGAGCAGAGAGCCCGATGTGGGCCTCGATCCCAGGACCCCGAGATCATGACCTGAGCCGAAGGCAGAGGCTTTAACCCACTGAGCCACCCAGGCACCCAGTTTTACCAGTTCTTGAACTTCATGTAAATGGGATAATTTTTTGCAAAATTACAGTTCGAAGGGGTGCCTGGGTGGCTCATTCAGGAGAACACGAGACTCTTGAGTCCCACCCCACGTTGGGTGTAGAAATTACTTTAAAAAAAAACCAAAAAACTTTTTATCACTTTTTAAAAGATTTTATTTATTTATTTGACAGAGAGAGATACAGCAAGAGAGGGAACACAAANCCAAAAAACTTTTTATCATTTTTTAAAAGATTTTATTTATTTATTTGACAGAGAGAGATACAGCAAGAGAGGGAACACAAACAGGGGGAGTGGGAGAGGGAGAAGCAGGCTCCCCGCTGAGCAGGGAGCCGGATGTGGGGCTCGATCCCAGGACCCTGGGATCATGATGTGAGCCGAAGGCAGACACTTAACGACTGAGGCACCCAGGCGCCCCCCCAAAAAAGACTTTTTCAAAAGAGAAAGAAAATTATAGCTTGAAGAGAGCGACATATAAAAAAGCAATTATAGTTGTGTGTAATAAGTAGAAACAAGCTTGAAGAACACAGGCTGTTCCAGCGTTGGGTCACTAAAGGAGTCTTGGAAGAATTAAAAAAATAAACCACCACCACCATCTGCAGCACTAGGAAGGATTAACCTGGAGTAGAAAGAGGTGTTATGTATGGAAGACTTAGGGAATGGGAGGAGGTGTGAGTGAGGGAGTGCTAATGGGAAGGAGGTCCAGACAGAAGGAAGAGCAGGAACGCGGCCCTAGGGGCAACAGCAATCCGGCTTGGACTCAAACCCGGATTTCCTAACTTCTGTCAATTTTTTTTTTAAAGATGTTATTTATTTATTTGACAGAGAGAGAGAGAGAGATCACAAGTAGGCAGAGAGGCAGGCAGAGAGAGAGAGGAGGAAGCAGGCTCCCTGCTGAGCAGAGAGCCCGATGTGGGCCTCGATCCCAGGACCCTGGGATCATGACCTTAGCCGAACGCAGCTGCTTTAACCCACTGAGCCACCCAGGTGCCCAACTTCTGTCCATTTTATGACCACGAAACTCATTTGCTCTCCAAGATTTCCCCGGGGCAAGCAGTAAAATTATGAAAAAATAAGATGATTTCCCAGTTATGGGTCAATGTTTTCCCCTCACTAAACTGTAAGCTCTTTGAAAGCAAAAACTTCCTAATTAAACACTTGTCACACAGTAAGCATTAATAAATATTGGTTGAACTGACAAATGAGTGACTGAATGAACGAATGAACGAACGAGTGAATTCACGGGTGTACGCACGTCCCTGGAAGAAACGGTCGCCCTCGGAGCTGCAATATGGCCCAGAAGTCCTAGGGCCGGGACGGTGCGGAGGCCGACTCCAAAGGCCAAGGAGACGCTCTAGGAGAGCTTCGTGCTCCGTGCAGTGGTGTCGCTCTAGCCGCGAGGACGCCGCTCTATGGCAGCCGGGGAAGGCGGGGCGGTGGGCGTCGCGGGCCTTTTTGTCCCGACGCGGCGGGAGTGCGCTCGGCGCGTGCGTACGCGGCGGCGGTTGGTAGCGAGCTCCCCGTGTGAAGTGAGGCAAAGCGAGGCGGCTCCGGACCCACGGACCGACAGACCGCGCGGCCCCTGCGGCCGTCGGCGGCCAGGAGGCCAGAGATGTTGTCTGGGAAGAAGGCGGCGGCGGCGGCGGCGGCGGCGGCGGCAGCGGCGGCGGCGGCCGGGACTGAGGCCGGCCCCGGGGCAGCCG